>CM044444.1:73887099-73911732 GCA_024363595.1 Xenopus borealis
TTCGGAGTTAAGGTAAGAACAGGAGAAAGGTATCCAACAGATCACCAATAGCAACAATTATTTTTATTTTAGCTAAAGTAGAATGTTAATCCTGCTTGCCAAACCTTTTCCTAGGTTAATAATAACCCATAGCATCCTGTCATTATTTCATTGCCACAATGGTGTTCCAGTTGCAAATAACAAAGGAGCCAATTTAGACAATTCAGTAAATAGGATTCATGATAAATAGTGAAAAGAGTTCCTCCAATTCACCTTTATTTTCTCTACAAATTGAAAAAGGTAATGTAAAACCTAGCTTCCAGTAGTAGCAAAAACGTTTTCTGCCTGCATCATTATAATAATTTAATTTCTTTTTACATTTCTGCTACACCTTCCAAAACAGCTACCTTACTCCAGATGTTGAAGTGATTGCCATCTTGCCACATGGATTTTCTCTGTTCTGTCGCCTCTGAGAAATTATACTATACATTGGAGCCAGCTATTACTTGGCTTGGAACATTATAGAACACAAATAAGAAGAGACCAGCCAATGTTTTTTATTTTTGCAGCATGTACCCAAAAAAATAAGCCAGCTCAAAGAAAGGGAACTGGTGCGGGCAGCTATCCTTAAATTCCCTAATGCATAAGCCTATACTGTTTAATGGGCACATTTTCTCTGCCCTCTACACTAACTGATATTTAAAAGGCAGTTCCATTTGTTCTCTGGTATCTCTTGAAAGTAATTATGATACAAACCTCATTTGGTTAAAATGAAGGCTCTAAGAGAGGCTACATTCAAACATGTATTGTGATTACTAATTTTCACCTTTTTCAGATGGCAAACAGTAAGAGAATGGCACTGCCCCCCTATAGATAAGCTGCAGTCTTAAAATGACAATGGAGATGGGAGACCTATGTATTTCATTAAAAGAGGGAGTCCTACAACACATCTAATTCCAAAAAAGGGCCAGATTCAATTCAGTGAGAAAAAGGTTTATCACATGAAAACTCATAGACGAGATTCAATTTGAGATGCAATTCAATTCAGAAAACTTTGTTATATTTGTTATATCACGTTATATTGTTATTGAATTCTAGAAGAAAAAAACTGGAACTGAATTAGGAGTAAAGTTTTTTCTCCTCTAATTGAATCTCGTCCATGACTTTTCATGGTTCAAATGATATATATTTCCTACAGCATAGTATTTTGCCCACATATTTATCACAATGTATATTTTTATTTTCTGTGTAAGGTCATGATGTTATACTAAACTGTATGGTAATTTTATTATTTTAAATAAAAAATGTTCCTAATGTACAGTACTTCATGGCATACCTGAGTTCCATTGCAGGTTAAAAGGTGTATTGGGTACTTGTGGTTGGAAAGCAAAAAAGATTTTTTTCTGTCAGCCCCAAATTCACAGATAGTCTGGACCAATGGCATTGAAGTCAATGGGTGTTTTTTCACGCTGCATTTTTCAAACAGCGTGACTTTTTTGTTACCATACATTAGGGTCTATGGGCATTTTTTGCAGCAAAACTAGGCAAAATAATGCTTTGCTCATCCCTAATTGCCTGCAATCAGTGGGTGCCATAATGCTAGAATTTTGGGACAAAATACTGCCTTGTGGGTATAAAACATAGTGGGGGTCATTTACAAAGCTTTTGCAATGCATATTTATTTGCAAATGGTTGTATTGCCCATGTTTTATTTTCTGAATGCTAAATTATTTCACTGCTGTGCTCCCTTTCCAAACATTGTGAATATTTTCTCTGCCACCAAAGTAGAGACGTAGCTCAAACGTAGAGTGTGAGCAAACACAATTTACAATTTTAACATATTTGTAAAGTTCTTTGCATTCCCAGTGTGAATAAAAAATATTGATTCTGTGTGTATATTATATACACAACTCTTATCCAAATATAATCATGCACAGGGGAAATATGATCACTGTGTAAACCATTATCACTTTATTTAACAGGCTTGCTCTGATACAGTTACATGCATCTGTAAATAGTATATTTTAAACTACAAAACATAGTGTTTTTTCTCACCTATAGTGTTTCTATATGGAGGAAATTGAGTCAGTTATGCTCTCTTGTTTATTTTCCCCTTATTTAAAACACTATTTTTCTATACCTATATACATTTTTTAGCAAGATCTGTGTTATTCCATATTCAAAGCTCTGGCCTTTTATCTTTTTCTAAGAAACATGATTAATGATATAATGGAAATGCAGATAAAGAATGACACTTATGAGGTATGTAAATCAGCGGGTTAGACAGCCTGATGAAAGTAACTCGGCTTTATATTTTATTTTTAGCACAGATTAGTCCAAAGATCTGTTTGGTATTATACGTAGCTTGTTATAAATCAACAGGATTTTTTTCTGTTAACACGTTCAGACAGTGGCTACATGTTCCAGAATTTTTAGTTGATGTACATTTATTTAAGCATTGTTGCCAAATATTCAAACATAGATAAAGAACGCAAGGGCTAAAATAAAATAATTCAGTTTTGTATTCCACAAATAAAGTTTAGTCTGTCTGTTTTTCAGTCCCTCCAGGCATTCTTTCTCAAATAGCAAAAAAGTATATCTATCTATCTATCTATCTATCTATATATATATATATATATATATATATAGAGAGAGAGAGAGAGAGAGAGAGAGATAGACAATTTTGAAGGATCAGCACTCTCTTTCAATCTTGTGATTTAGTCCGATGTTTCGGTCCCTCCTGGGGACATACTTTGACCTTATGGAATGGCACTTATAAGCACTTAAAGGAAAGATATGGACACATGAAGTTATATTGGCGCCAAACTTCACTGTTGGTGTTGGGTATTTTAACCCTTACACGAAATTAGGGATGCACCGAATCCACTATTTTGGATTCGGCCGAACCCACGAATCCTTCCCGAAAGATTTGGCCGAATACAGAACCAAATCCGAAACCTAATTTGCATATGCAAATTATGGGTGGGAAGGGGAAAACATTTTTTACTTCCTTGTTTTGTGCCAAAAAGTCACGTGATTTAGCTCCCTGGCCCTAATTTGCATATGCAAATTAGGATTCGGATTCGGTTCGGCCAGTCAGAAGGATTCAGCCGAATCCGAATCCTGCTGATAAAGGCCGAATCCTGGCCAAATCCCGAACCGAATCCTGGATTCGGTGCATCCCTACACGAAAAGTACACATCATCCTTGACAAAGGTCTCCAGGAGGGCCCGAAACGTCGGACTCAGTGCTGTGTTTTTAATAAAAACACATTATTCAAAAGATTGAAAGAGAGTGCTGATCTGCACCTCTGCCTTGCAAAGATAGAGTGTGGACACCAACAACTATTCTCTCTCTCTCTCTCTATATATATATATATATATATATATATATACATATATATATATATAATATATATACGTACATAAGTTTTTTCCCTTGATGTTTGAGACTTTGAACAAAAATATGTTCTATGCACTTGGTATACACTAGATCACTTTAGCTGAGATGGGGTACCAAGGGAAATTGCTTATAAAATGAGGTTTTGGGAAAAGGATACAATGGTTATAATAATTCTAATCTTGTCATATGCATTAGAAGGTATGCAATACTTAAATGTAAAAGTGCTTTAAATTCATTTCTAGAAAGAAAAGGTATTTTAAGGTTTTTTTTTATGAAAGCTAATATAGATTGTTGCTCAAACCTGACATTGAAGGAATCAATGGCATAACTACAGGGGAAGCAGACCCGACTACAGGGGAGCCTGGACCAGTTTCCTTTGGAGCGGTGCAGGCGGGTGACCTGGGAGTTTGGCTGGTTGGGGCCTGGGGAAAAGTTTGTAGCAAGGGGACCAGGACCCCCAAAATAATGCTGCAGACCAGAATATTTTATAAAGATCAAACTATAGTTATAGGAAGACTTACACACTGCATCCTTGTCCAGCAGCCATCTGACAATATTATGTGTCTGATTTCCTATAGATGGTCTATCATAATCCAAGGCCTTCAACAACTACATTCTGTTCTACCAGGGAGGTTGTCTTATTAAGCACATTCATGTCACTAGGGCATGTTTACTAAGATTGAAGATAAATATTTGGAGAGATTTCTGGAGATGTTGCCCATAGCAACCAATCAGCAATTAGATTTAAACAGCCACCTATAAGTTAGCAAAGATCTGATTGGTTGCTATGGGCAACATCTCCAGAAATTTCTCCAGATATTTATCTCCAATCTTAGTAAACAAAGTGCTCTAGAAAACCAAGTTTAGCCTATCTCCCTATCCAAATTTGAGGACTATAGTTTGGTGTTGGTTATGGAATAACTGCAGTAACACACTAGGCTAATTATTAGGAAATACATGTTTATATTATATTTATTTTATATTTATATTATATTACAACTAGTGATTTGGGTCATGGTAAAAGAAGGCCTAGTAAAAAGCACCTTTCATATTTTATTTATTCAACTGTTCTATTAATTTTATTGGCTGTATCAATGTTTTGGTGCAATTAAAAGGAACTTATATGTATATTTGAGGGGAAAAAACTGATAGAATTAATTAAACTGTAAACGTTTTTATATTTTTTGCATTTCTGACATATAATTTATCTGTAAATAAGATATAGTTTATTTGGAAGATACTGTATGTGTTTGTTCCTTTGTGTAGTCACTTACAGGCAATTTTCTAGAGCCCAGTTCTCACAATATGAATGAGAAGATCCCATGTGTCCCAAACACAAAAATATCTTGACAGGTCTTGTGTTTTGATTTATAGACTTCTTGTCCAATAATAATAAGTAGGCTTACTTCTCTCAGCATGCCAAAATGTGGCATGTCTAGTAATCCATGATAAGATCTCAAAAACAATACAATTTTCATTTATAGAACTAGCAATGATCCAACAGATTTGTTGAGTGTAACACATACCCTTATGTGTGCCTTCATTTATACAGTCACTTTAAAGATTTTATGTAAAGCACTTAAAATGTCAATCTTAACTAAGAAAAATACAGAGTGCTTGAAAATATACATTGATTGAATTTCTCTTTGATGCCTCACAGAGCTCGAAAGTAGTGAAATGTTAAGGCATTTATCTCGGACTTTAGTCTGCTCTATATGACATCACTGTAGCCTTGTTGAGTAGACCACCCTTACAGCTGGCGTAGGACAGGGCTTGCCTTTCTTGACCTTGGATTCAGGTTTCAGGTTGTGTAAATGACTGTGACGCCTACCCACAGACAAGCTTTGCGGGTATTTGTGTTAGATGACTTGCTTGCTGCCTCATCTCTCTCCTGGCACTCAAGAAAGTGCTTCTGCAGCTTATTAAGCTCCTTTTATAAATAGAAAATTCCATAAATCAAAAGTCAAAGCTTTGGGTCAAGGGACAATTTGGAGAGCAATGACAGAGCATTAAACAAAATTAATTTATTTTGTGTTTAAATCCAAAAAAGGATCTGGATATTTAAAAGCATAGTAGGAAACAATGAACAGTGCAGACACCATAAAAAATAGTTTGGAGAGTAGGCCTATGATCTTTGGCTTTTCTGGTGGGACCCTGGCATCCCAGTCCGACACTGAGCCATTGGACAATGAACTTTAATTTCTAAAGAAAATAAACACTGAAGAGTACTATGACTAATATAAGGCATTGGACACAGTATACAGAACATTCACTCCTTTATACTTATGTGTGAGAGCTGGAAACCTGATGATATCTGAGAACTGGGCCTCTAAAAAAATTGTGGGGATTAAAGGTGCTACAGATTTTTATAATATGGAAATTCTATAAGGTAATTGAGGTTTTTACCCTCCACTACTTGAAAAAATTGGTTCAATTGCCTTTTGATAATAACGGGGAAGGGGGGGGTGAAAGTACCTGTGTCTGAGACAATACTGAGGAAGGAATATTTATTGAGCTGGCCCTACATGCTTGATCTAGACATAGTTAAGAATCTTTCCATAGTTAAAGTCCCTGATTGAATAGAAACCATTAAACAATAGATTAAATTTTTCCTTGTTTTAACAGCTTTCAGAATTAATGGATGAGCACCTTCCCCATTTTCTCTTGTTTTCCTCCCACTATGTTCCCCACACGACTTTAAGTTTGGGGGCACAAGTGGAGGAGCAGATCTTACTTAGACACCACCACATTAGACTTTGAGTCATCTGGAAGTGAACAAGAATAGATTTTACACAGTATATCCCTCAAATAGAAATGAAACAGGCCCCTTGAGAACTGTGAATATCCACCAAATAACTTTTGTTCATGTATGGGGTTTTAAAGGATTTGTGCTGTTTTCTATGCTAGAACAAGAAGGGCTGGAAAGCAGCATTTGGTTGGAAGATTAAGAAATGTGAAATAGCCTTTCATTTTCCAGCTCTACAAAAAATAGTTGATGTCCAGGCTTTTTTTGTCACCAATTAATGAACCAAAATACAAATTAATTTACTTCTGAGTATCATACTCACCATATACTGTAGGTGATTTGTATCGCTGGTAACTTGCTAGAAAGATTCCAACTGAAGCTCCTTTATTTCAAAATAGAATTCTGTGTAAGCTGCATTGTCTAGGCTGTTTTCATTTAGGCAGCAATGAATAAAACCAACTATAGTTGTTTCTTTGCGTGCATAAATACATCTGACATTTAATGGAAAGTAAGTGTGATAGAAAGTCAATTAAAATATACTGATAGTTGTGTATTTTGCCTATTTGAAATGTTTATTGAATTTCAATTTTACAACAGCAGTTGTCATTTAAGCACGTCTTTGGAATGCGCACAAGCCCACAAGACTACAAAGGACATAATAGTTAAATATAGAAGATTTAAACATTGCTCAATTATCCAAACATAGTAACAAATGTTCCTGACAATAAATATTTATGACTGTCTTAAATTTAGCCCATTTTACAGTCTGTAATTGTAGCGTTCCCCTGACATATTAAAGAAGATTGATGGGAAGGAAGATGAAGCAAGCGGTAACAGACAAAAACAAAACGTTTCCCACATTTTTGTGACATGCATATTGAACATAGTATCCTTGTCAGCAGTTCAGATGGATATTTAAACTTTACATAAATTAATAAAGATTCATTCACTTGTGCTGTATGATGTCATTCTGCTGAAAAAACAACTTAATACAGAATGATATTATATAGTCCATTGACTAGAGACTGGCTAGCAATCTCAGTAACACAGCCAGTTCTGCACTCATGGCCACCCAGAGAGAGTTTTTCTTTAGCATAGTCAGAAAACTCATACTTGTCAAGTGCTAGCAATAAGCACCATTCATTTTTTTTCTCTAAAATCTATGTATACCAGTGGTCTGCCATCCAAAAAGTTATATTTTCATCCAATCTGAAATTACTGAAGAACATGACAAACCTCAGAACCTCACCTCCATCCTCAATAAAAACATGAGTTGTACAAACTAAACACCTCCCTGTTCTGCTGGTTCATTATAAGAGACCTTGGCAGTGCCATAATGTCAAAACACTTCAGTGTCAGAAATTATTAGCATTCTAAGGTGAAATCAAAGTTTCTTATATCAGTATATCAAGCAGCAATATAAGCGTCACCCAAGAAACCTTTATATTGTTTGCAGGCCTTAATTTGAATAACTGACATACATGAGCATGCATGGTTTTACTCACATTGTGATTAGCTTATCTGGGTTATTTGTCTCCGTAATGTCTCTTCATTTATACTTCAAAAATGTTTTAATGTTCTGAGAACTATAGCAAATTAACATTCTCTACTGGCTATGAAATGACAAAAATTAATCAGAATAAAGGTTGTCTCTAAAAAAGTGCATACATTTTTAAAAACAAGAGAAATTTGTCACAAGTTTATGATAATAAAATTGCCAAGTCAACCCTCTTTTTTGTAATGTGTGTAGAATATTTGGCCAGATCATTTGCATTTCGTTGTAGTTAACTTTTATATTACATGAAGGCCTATTTATTGAAGGTTGAATTTTAGTGATTTAAGAGGTTTTGAGACCATGCAGGCAAAGCCACCCCTCAAAATGTATGACTGGAGGTAAAAAGCTGATATTTCAGTGTACATGAGATTAATGGATTCAATATCTAGCACCATAGGATGGTGGCCATGCCCTTTTCTCCAGATATCAGTTTACATACTCGTTATTTCAGGACATGTTCATCAGAATAATTTTCTTGTGCTTGCCCTTACAATCAAAGCTATTGTTCCCCCTAATCCTTGCTTAAAAGCTGCGCCAGTACATATAGATTTTAATAAGCCTTTTGATATCAGTTGTTACAGGGGCTTTGATCTGCATCTTTTTTATTTAGGGTTCTTACACACGAGCGTTTTTACCTGCGCTCCCCTGCATTCCGTTTTGCTGCTTTCAGCCGAAGGGGAGCGCAGGTATAGATGCACCCAATGCTTTTCAATGGGATTGTACTCACACGAACGCATGTAGGCGCCGAACGCAGGAAAAATGCAGCATGTTGCGTCTGAACCTGTGTTCGGCGCCTACATGCGTGTCTATACCTGCGCTCCCCTGCAGCTGAACACAGCAAAACGGAACGCAGGGGAGTGCAGGTAAAAACGCTTGTGTGTAAGAGCACTTAGGGTAGAGGCACACGGCCAGATTTTGGAAACGAGGAAAGTTTAGGCCACTTCGGAAAACGAAGTGATCTGAGGGCCCTCATGCCGGCAATTTACATTCTTGCCGGTCGGAAGACAGTTTGGGGAGATTGTTGCCCCAAAGAAGAGGATTTGTTGCCAGGCGATTAATCTCCCCGAATCTGCCTGTGTGCCTCTACCCTTAGGGGCAGATTTACTAAGAGTCGCAGTCAACATTCAAAAATTTTAAATTTTTCAATTTCTAAGTAATTTTTGGGTACTTCTACTATCGATTAGCCCAAAATTCGATTCGAATTGAAGAAAATTTGAATCGACTTTTAAAATTTGACCATTCAAAAATCGAAGTACTGTCTCTTTAAAAATTTTTAAATCAACCCTTCACCACTTTAAACCTGCCGAATTTCTATTTTAGCCTATGGGTGGGGGACCTCCTGAAACCTTTAAGGAATGTTTTTGAAATTGAAAATTTAAATTTTTTTTTTGCATTTGAACGATTCAAATGATTTCTATTCAATCAGAAATGGTCCATTTTCGATCAAAAAAAACACAAAAAAATTTTGAAGGTCGAATTTCAACGTTTTTTAACTTCGAAATTCAACTCTTACTAATGTGCATTGATCAGCACTCTCTGTTTTGTATGTTTGTAGTAAAATTGGCCAGATCAGCCACACTTACATTATATTTATGTAGGGACCTATGAGGGTTATTCTGCCCCTATGGCTTTAAGGCACTGCCCTTCCTCCTTTTCCTTAGTTACTAGGCAAAAGCCCATGTATCTAGTTTATATTTACATATCCAGTGTTACTGGCCAAGATGAGTAATGACCACTTCCTACCACACTTCAAAATAGTGTGTGGAAAAGCGTGGATCTTCCTCTTTGGCTTCTGGTGTCCTTTCCAGCTGGATGTGCCCATTGAGCCTGGGTACACCAAGGCCCAGTAAAGCCATTACCCTAAAGAGACACCTTTAGTGTCTGAGTGGGGGACTTGGGAACCCCATGAACGATGCAGCTAGAAACAGTTTATATCTGTCATAGACACTCTAGGAGAGCAAGTTAGAGAGTTCAGATAGCAAGATTAGCTTTGTGCTCCATCAAGGATCTGTAGAAAGGAGTAGCTTCCCAAAGGCTCCTAGATTGCCTTTAGTGAAGGGACCACAGTGTATAGAGTGTCAGGCTTAGACTCTTTCTGCCTGACCACTCCACTGTGTGGGATCCGGGCCACTTTGAGGTATATCTGCCTGAAGAAATGATGTACTGCTTGACTACAATGCCTTACCAGAGTCACATTCATGAGTTGTACCATCATGACATGAATTTCTACAAAACCTCCTGTTGGATCACAAGATTTGACATCTAAAGTGCAGGATTAATTAAAAGGTTTGTTAAGTGATTTAACATTATGTCCTAGTGAAATTGGTGATATATAGTATTATATCAGCATGGTTTAAGAAGGGCAGATCAAGTATGATAACTGTACTTGTTTTTATGATGTTTTGGTCCATAATTGTGCAGTAGAAATAGGCTACTTAGATGTTGCCAAGGCATTTAAGAACTTGCTAAATGACTCTGAACAGAGCATATTTTATAGCAATGTTGCATTCTCTGGCTGGACTAGGATTCTAAATAATGTACCAGAGTGTTCTGTATTAGTCCACTTTTGTGCAATATGCTAATTACTTGGAGGAGAACACTGAGAGCAATTGCCAATGACACAAAACTAGGCAGAACTACTAAACATATCCAGGTTGGATAATTCATGTGGAGGACCTCAAGTGACTGTTGATCTAGGAAACTAAGTAGTAGATGAGATTCATTGCAGACAAATGTCAAATATACTATCCATATTCTCATACCCTCACTGGGACAAGGAAAGGAAAATCATTAGATTAAATAGAATCATGGGAGACGAGGAGAATGCTTCCTCTTTACAAAGTACTGGTAGACAGTGAAAACTGTGTAGTTGTGAAATTCTCTTTCTTTAATGGTTCTGGGATCTGTTATCCATAAACCTGTTATCCAGAAAGTGCCAAATTACAGAAAGGCCATCTGCCATAGACTTCATTTTAGCGAAATAATCCAGATTTTTAAGACCGATTTCCTTTTTCTATGTAATAATAAAACAGTTCCTTGATCGATAGTTATTGGAAGCAAAATCAGCCTGTTGGGTTTATTTTATGTTTTCTTAATTTCTAATAGACTTTAGGCATGAAGAGAAGATCCATTATCCGGAGCATTCTGGATAACAGAACCCATACCTGTACTATCAGATATATTACTTTCAAGAAAGGGGTTGATCCCATTTTAGCAAGTAAACTATCATTTTGAAGTCACGAAGAGATTTATTTCCTCCTCTGTGTCAATAAAAATGGCACCAAATGGAATATTTTACCTTCATTTGGATCAGCTAGATGTAAGACAAGATTTATTTGGACAAAAGATTGAACTTTTTTAAAAGTTTCATTTACAAGGTAACAATGTTTGCGTCCAAATAAAATTTCTAACATATTCAAAGTCTTTCGGTCATGGCACAGGGGCATATACAGGGAGATTAGTCGCCCCAGCAAGGGAACTTTGGGCGACTTTGGAAAACAAAGCACAAGTGCCAAACTACTAGCGATTTTACATTCAAGCCGGCAGGAAGGAAGAGAAAGGAAGTTCGGGGAGATTGTCACCCCGAAGAAGAGGCGAGATTGTCGCCCTGAAGAAGAGGTGATTGTCCCTGAATCTGCCTGTGTGCCCCAACCCTTTAAACTATACACTGCTCATATGCCACAACTAACCTTTTTAATGTTAATGCAACAGATCTATAACAAACAAGGGAAAATTGTGCTCACCACTAACTTTTAAAACCATTAGGCGGGGGTGCAATGAGGCTGTGACCACAAAATGAATATAGACAAATACAAGAGGTCCTCTGCACTCAACCCATTATCAATATATTCAAGACATTGAGACATTATGTGCATACAGCTACTAAAAAATGCCTTACCCTTTAAACAACAGGGATTGTTTGTCCATACATAGCAATATATTTAAGATGGCCAACTACGTCAAAGTCATCCCATATATGGCCAGTCCTACCCTCAAATTGTATCTGATTCATTAAGAATTCTATTGCTTCAAAACCATTTACAAAGGGACTACGGTTTACCTGCAACTTACTTGCTGCTTTCAAAGTAAAACTCCCAAACTTGGTTGCCCTTTTATTAGACACCAGTGGAATCACCTGACTATAGTTGGAAGGGGTGTGAGCTACAACAGGGAGCTGATCACTGCTCCTATATGAACACATCAAACTGAATATATCTTCATAAAAGAATTGTGTAAGGAAATTGTCAGCCACAACATACAAAGAAAAAAGCTCAAGTTTTGTGGCAGCCTGGCATGAAATCATTATGGATTATTATATAACTGGACAGCATAATCATGTCGCAGGACAAGACCCAGCTGGCAAAGGGAAGTAGCACTTAGCTGTTATGGTACTGCTAGATCATTTAATCGTAGACAAAAACAATGCCTCATAAAAAGTCATGGGGTGATATAATTTGGAGCTACAAAAATAAAAGCAAATAATAGCCATTACTAAACGTAAACCATGTCTAGATACATATCATGTAGGCGTAAGTCACATTTGGTTTGGCCATATTTCCAAGTTCCAACCACATTTTATAGAACAATAGACACGTATTCAAATGGCAGGTGTGCCAACGAAGTGAAAGAAACGTTTTTTGGGTGTCTCAGTAGGAAACACAACAGACGCATAATAGGAAAGAACACTCACACACTACTGCATTTTTATGCTACTATGGCAGCAGCTTCCATATAAAGGGAAAATAAAACAACATGAGAGTCATTTTACCATGACCCCACACAGGTATATAAAAGCACTAAGAGGTGCAAGAAAGTAGCACTTCTGCTGGGGTCTGGCTACTTTTTTCACCTGATGCCTGACGAAAAAATCAGTTTGCCCAAGTCAGCCCTGTGTTTGCCATTACCAGGGCAGGTGGTATGTGCAGGCCCGTCAGAATGACAGGAAATTAAGGAATTAGGCAGAAAATGGTCTGTCCCAAGTGAACATAGTTCTGCAAAACACTGACAGCACTGTATTCATTGGACCTGAAGTGGAAGTTTATATCTATCTATATATATAAGATCCAAAAGTAAAGGTGCACACTGGGATTTGAAGTAAAGTTAAAACTGAATCCTTTATTGTACACATTTAAAAGAACTGGTCGAGGTTTCGGTCTCTGTCTAAGACCTTTCTCAAGCTTGACCGAAACGTCAAACAGTTTCTTTTTAATGTGAACAATTAAAGATTAAGTTTTAACTTTACTTCAAATCCCAGTGTGCACCTTTATATGGATCTTGGATTTTTGCCCTAATTGGTAGCACCTCGGTCTGTGCTGTCTGTGAAGGAGTGCGCTGGAATCTTGGAGTATGTATATACAGATAGATAGATAGATAGATAGATAGATAGATAGATAGATAGATAGATAGATAGACAGACAGACAGACAGACAGACAGATAGATAGATAGATAATTTTTTTCACATACTCCCAAAAACTGTAACTTCTACTATGTTAAAAGCACGACTATCTGGTTGATTTGTGCAGCTGTAAAAGTAATCCTAGCCCAAACATATTGAACCTGGTGTTCACCTGGCAGATATTAGGTGGAAAGATATTTTGGGTCTAGTCAGGAAATCACTGTGATTCTTGGCTTCAGCTAAAAGAAATAAGCAATTTCTTTTTTTTTTATTGTTTTATTCTTTGGAAGAGCTGTGTAACTTCAGGTATGTTCAGTTACCCTGCTTCTTTTTCAGTCACTGGCTATAATGATCTGTAATACAGGTCAGTGTCTGTAGCGTATCCATGGAAATTTTTTATTTTGAAAATCTGGACAGTTGTCCTGTTTTTCACCCAAAATTAACTATGTACTGTAACCCCACATCTTAAAACAATATAATGTTATACATTTTATGTCTTCTCATAATTTTAAGTATAAAATTACTTTGTTTTTGAAAATATATTTACCATGTTCAGCTATTTTCATTGCCTCCGCATTCCTCTTCCCTGCCCATTGTGAGTTTGTTTCTGCCCTTATCCTACATATCACTTGCTCAGTGCCCCTCCTCCAGGTTGAGATCTGCAACCCATAGTACCCTGAGCAGTCACCTCTGATGCCTAACACAAGTTCCGGACCCGATCTTCAAGGGAAAGCATGTTTTGTGTTTTAATGTTCCATATTTCCTAATAAAAGCTGTTGAGGTGTAATAATAAGTATCTTGCATTTAAATTGTCTATCTCAGCTTTTCTGAGGACACTTTTGCTTTAAACAACCAATATTTGTATCTATATTATATTTGTTTATTTCTTTTCCATTTAATGATGCCTGTAACAGTTATAACTTGTGTGTTAGTATTTTATTTTACTTGAGCTCTATTTAGGTAAAGCAAAACTCTGTACCAGGCTTCCAGGCTCTCCAGTTCCTACTGGGAAGGATACAAGGTTTTCCTAGGTGCTGTTGGGTAAATTCCCTGTGTTATTTAAAGTGTAATCCTGTATTAGAAGACAGAACCAAAAAAGGATTCCATAATGTGAATAACATAATTTTTCCATGGGACAGTGACCTGAAATGCCTGGGTACAGCGAGGAAACATCATTGATCTAGTATGACAGTTTGTTTGCACTTGCTCTCATTTTGCAAACTAAAAGAGAAAGGTTGCGGCTTTGGGACACTGAGGGAGATCCTTCCTGTTGCCTAAAAGTAAAGATGTCCCTGTCAATATGAGGCAGATAAAGCTTAGAGATTTCACAAGCTTAATACATAGTGGCACCACAGAACTTTAACTATTGCAACTCATGTATAAAAATGTTCACAACACTGACACTGACCAAACATACAGCAAAGCCACTATTACTAATGCAGCCATGCCCTTGGATGTTGAAAGAATTTGATAATTATTAATAGTATTAAAAGACAAGAAAACACCAAGAAAAATGCCAATATGTTGGGCTCCCCAGTGAATCACATCACTCAAGTTCTTTTTCCAAACATAATTAGACTGCCTTTAGACAGACTTAGACTTATGCATGTATAGTATAGCTAAGTTCAAAAACATTACTCTACTGTGCCTGTGCAAGTCTAAAGGGCTTATTTGCTTATCATAACAACTGCAGTTGCAGCTATGGGAAAAACAGGCTTAAACTTGGTGGAATTTTTAAATTGGCACTTGGTACTTGAGTCCAAAACTGCTCCATGTACCATAGTTGCATTATCACCTGTGATATCACAAGGAAGCTGTCTGTGTGAGCACAGAGGGAGATTTTTGAATCACTACAAGGTTGGAACTCTTGTTGTACTTCCTTTTCATTTGTTTTGGGGAGACAGGCAGTAATCCTACTCCTGGTTAGTTAGGGAAACGAACCTGTATTAGTTAGAAGCCCATTAAGTGGCAAGGAGTTTATTTTTAAATGTTTTTTGCTGCAAGTGAAAATAAACGGCCAGAAAGAGACTACCCTCTTATGAGTTGTGATTGTGCCATGGGCTGCTTTACCCCAGAAAATCTAATCCCAGCTACCTAAGATCTTACATACCCATATAATTTTTTTTGACAGTTGTGTGCAATAAAGAGCATAAAGAGGAACCCTCGAGTTACCTCCACCTCAAAGATAACAAATGCAGTCAACCTGCACCTAAAGAATCTGTTAGAAAATAATGTTGATGCCAAACCCTGAGAATCAAAAAGACAGAAGATTTTCAAAATAAATTGTATCAAATTCCCATTAAAACACATAAGGAATTTCTTTTGTTTTAAGGCACAGTTTACAATTGCATCAGATGCGTCTCCACTTTATGACCTTAATTATACTGAAATTATGGGTATAAATTACAGGCACCTGAAATTGCCATTTGCACACTTCACTTGCACTTGTGAATGAGCACTGGTGTCTGAGAGATGGCAGCATTTCACTGCATTTGTTTTTTAACCCAGAGTGGTGCATGTGTTTTTCTAATAGCAACAACCCAAAGAATAAACAATTCATTGGGGGGTGACTATATATTTGCAACCCACCCCCCATGAAAAGTTCTCTTATTCCTTACGAAATATAGAAAATACATCAAAACATACTATATCTACAAGAGATTTAAAGAAACTCAAAAAAATGAATTGATGAAAATCTGTTCAGAATGGTTCTCAGAGCACTTGTGCGTACTTCTAACTTCTGAGATATTGGCAGTTTTAGAAAGTTTTAGACACAGATGAATATAAATATCCATCCTGCTTTGAGTAGAACTCTTCCCTGTCTACCTCCAGATCACCACATTAGACAGCTATGTAATCTGGTACAGAATAGCTTTGTCCCTCAAACCTTCAATGTTCTTCTTGAAAGTTTGCCTTGAAGGACATTTATTCTACTTCTGAATCAGCAACTAGCATCTAAAGAGAAGCAGTTTACCAAAGTATCTTAATCCCTGACCTTTATTTTTCAAGGGGACATCTCAAAACCTAGATAAGATAATCTGCTGAGATGCAGAGGCTAATGAGGCACTTATAGTTTGGTTATATGGCATATACTGCTGGAATTATAGAGAAACAAATGCTGTGAGCATCTTACCAAAGCATCTTAATCTCTGACCTTTATTTTTCAAAGGGACATCTCAAAACCTAGATAGGATAAGCTGCTGAGATGCAGAGGCTAATGAGGCATGTATAGTTTGGTTATATGGCATATACTGCTGGAAATCTCAAAAGAGCAAACAGATTTTTTTATATTTCATTTTGAAATCTGACATGGGGCTAGACATTTTGTCAATTTCCCAGCTGCCCCAAGTCATGTGACTTGTGCTCTGATAGACTTCAGTCACTTTTTACTGCTGTACTGCAAGTTGGAGTGATATCACCCCATCCCTTTCCCCCACCCAACAGCCTAACAAAAGAACAATGAGAAGGCAAACAGATAACTGCTCCCTAACACAAGATAACATCTGCCTGGTAGATCTAAGAACAGCACTCAATAGTAAAACCCATGTTCCACTGCGTACTATTCGGTTACATTGAGAAGGAAAAACAACAGGCTGCCAGAAAGCAGTTCCCTCCTGAAGTGCTGGCATAGGTCACATGACCAAGGGCAGCTGGGAAATTGACAATATGTCTAGCCCCATGTCAGATTTCAAAATTGAATATAAAAAAATTTGTTTGCTCTTTTGAGAAATGGATTTCAGTGCAGAAGTCTACTGGAGCAGCACTATTAACTGATGCGTTTAAAAAAAAAACGTTTTCCCATGACAGTATCCCTTTAAAATAGTCCTCTAGGATTTCTAAAATGAAGTACAAAATAATTTGCGTCATTATAGAGGGCAGTTACACATCCAAAACAACCAATAAAGTATGAATGCCAGATGAAAAAAATGTGTTCCTTTGCCACATTAACGTTTGCCACAATTGGGATCAAGTCTGATATGCACAATTCTCATGGGTAGGAAACTATATTCTTTGTAAGCAAAAAATGATTTAAAATGGTCATATGTATAGATGTTTTCACTGTTTTCAGCTATTCAAGTCAAGAACAAGGCTAAGCCATAAACAATCATAAGTATGACTGCTAAATAAAAAGTCTTCAGCATAGGGTTGGTCATAGACTGTTTAAATTTCTGAATTTCCCTTTAGGTCCTGATGATAATTTGGATATTAGCAATACAGACTTAAGGTACAGATGGCTCTTATCATTTAGAACACCATGAGCTCTTGTCAACACGATTTCCTGCTGCCATAAAAGTACCAACTTACACAGCTGCTACCAGAAGTAATCAGTGTAGCTAGGTGTCTCATTAGTTGCTACTATACACCCCCATGTGTAATATCTATGACACAGGGTTAGACTTGTATTAAATGTTTTTGCTGTGCCAATACCTACCTACCTACCAATACCAAATATGTTACTTACTAAACAGTTGGGCCACTTAGAACTGTTCAGCCACATATGCTGACCTATTACTTTTATGCCATCCGTGCAGGCAACTGTGGCACCACATATCATATAATAGCAAATGTCAAATGTCTTACCTACTGCGGTTATTCCATCAATGCCAAATTGTCTGCCACCTGCTACTACTGCCCACTAATTCATCCAACGTTACCAGTCACCTGTCAAACACAATACCTATTATACCTGCCACTACTGTGCCACAAATGCAAAAACACTTTTAATTCAAAATGCTATCTTCACTGTAATTAATCAACACATATTTTATTGGGCATACACTGTAAGAAAGGCCAATTGCATTATGAGAATTCAAGCAACATAGTTTTAACATAAGAAGCTAAATGGATGTAAGGGCAATGCTTGTTGTTTGGTATCTTCTTTGTTGGGTTGGGGGATCATGTTGCTGTTGTATGACATAAAATTAAGCTACAAACAGAACATTGCTGAAATACATGTTCCTACTGTACATTTTCTAATATTATCCACATTAGTAGATAAAACAGTGCAGCGCCTGGGTTAGGTGGCTCTAAAGAGCTTGCAACCTGCTAGAGAAAAGCTGAACATGTGATTTAAACATCCTTACAAACAGAAATTCTTATAAATGTGCTTGAGATTCAAAACTTAAACCAAGGAGGCAGAGTTTGGAAGTCAGACAGTAAGGCAAGATAAACAATGTCCTTTCTGCTAAACAGCCAAAAGGTGGTATTTATAACTATTATTTTCACATTTAACACATAGTGATGAATATACTGTTTAGGCCAGGAGGAAATAAGCAGAGACACCAGATCATTGATTTCTAGGGACCCTCTAAAGCTTCGCTTGGAAATGTCAGCAATATCAAATTTGCTGTGATCTACCTGACACCTCTAACCATATGAACAGCAACTAGAGTAATGGCAAATTTTCATTTAGTCTACGGTTTAGGGATCAGAGCTGAAATGGATCAAAGTTTAGGGACCTAATGAGGAGTTGCAGAAGGGCAGGAGTGCAATGAGCCTAAGGCCTGGGTCAGGCTAGAAGGAGCCAGAAGCAATGAATTGGATCCTGTACATAATTTCTTTGGCTCCAAAACACAACAGGTCGGAATGTAAATTGTCTCTCCCTTGGAATGTTCTCTGCTGCCAGAACTCACCTGATACCATCTCTGTCTGGCACCTAGCAGCTGGTGCTTTATCAACTGACCCAGGGCATGTAGGCACTGCCTGTGTATGTATTTAATTGGCAGAGGGCAGGGCATGAAAATACTTTCTCAATGCTTTAGCATTAGCCTGTGCTTTCTAATTAATGTACTGGCTGAAAACTGTCAATGTTAGATTATATATTTATACAAAAAGGTGAATACCACATTTGGACCTAATGCATTGTAGCTAGGGATCCATTGAGAAAGATTTGGCCGAATACCGAACCGAAACCTAATTTGCATATGCAAGTTAGTGGGAGGAAGAGCGCCGCACATGAAAAAGATTTTTTACTTCCTTGTTTTGTGACAAAAAGTCACATGATTTTAAGGATTAGGATTCTGTTCGGCCAGGCACCAGGATTCGGACAAACCCGAATCCTGCTGAAAATGGCCAAATCCTGGCCGAATACCAAACCGAATCCCTATTTGTAACCATGAAAATACTCAGCAGATAAAAAAGGTTTGGTTAAGAAGCTATAGTGTCAAATAGGGATTTGAAATTTAGGGATATTTCAGGCTAATTCATGCTTTTGAAGACTCCTATGCTTCTGCTGCCATATTATAACATTATACACATCCAGAGGCTCTAACAAGGAGACCAAGAGGTTTATTAACTGTTGGTGTTCCCCATCACCATATAGATTCAAGAGGTTAGGCCCAGAAATAGGAGACTACTGAAGTAAGGTTTTGCCAATACTATACCTGTGTTATCAAATGATATTGACTGAAGTATCTATGAATTGATTTATCATTGTATCTTGGGGAGTTGAGCTGATGAATATATTTATACTGATTTATATTGTATACAGTATATATATATATTTCAGAGAACAAGTCAAGGGCAGAGTTAGAGAAGACATAGAACTAAAACTGTTGCCCCAGTCTGATATATTGATATCGATGCCAGGAGTTCTATTTAGTGGGATGTTGGAAGTTGGAATTATTGAAGGGCTGAAAAGGCCACAGGGTGTAAATTTCTTACATATAGAATATGTTAAGTAAACATATAAACATACAAGTAATGGTGCATGCCTCTATGCTGAAAAAAAAGTTATAAATCAAGAGTAAAGGGGAAAAGGAAAATCATAATAAATGGTTCCTCACCTGGACAGCCCCCAGTCCAAGGGTTGTCAAACTAATTTCACAGTCTACAGAATGAAAATGGACCTTGCCCCGCTTTGAATTCTACATACAGAAATTTTTGTTTTGACATTAGACAGCACAAAGCATATGGGATCAGATGTAATCTGAAATATTGTGCAATATCATTTGCTCTTTCATAAATTATATTTTCTGCCCAAGAGTTTTTTTCTGGTAGGGCTCAAAATCAACAACTTGACAAACATATTTAAAGGAAGTCAAAACTACCAAGGAGCTCCACTATTTGAGGCCCCAGTCATTAACCTTTGCTATGCCTCTGTCAATATTCTTTTGTTTAAAAAAACACATGGGACATGTGCATAACAGTCCCAAAAGGTGTGAATGTCAACAGCAGCCATTTAACACTGTAGAAGGGTTGCCAGGATGGTGGTGGGGGGGGTCGTTACCCCAGCAGTTTTCTTTTTCTTGATTTATACATTTCAACAGTCAAAGAAACAAACCTTCAGAGGCAAGCTGGATATTTAACAATCGATTAATCATTTTCAGTTTTTTTATATTGCCAGTCATTTAAAAGCTATAAGGAAAAACGTGTGCTGCTGGAAGAGAGAAAGACCATGGATAATTCTCCAGTCCGAAGAAACCTAGAAAAAATAACTTTGCACAGTGGTGCTTTTCAACTGAAACTCCTCAAATCCTTTCCTGCGCTTTCCAGATTACAGGCTTATTTATCGCCACTGGATACAGCCGAAATATTTTTAAAAGTTCTCTATGCTGTACCATTAGTCAGCAGCAGGCATAAAAATGTGGTGAAGTCATTTCCAGAAAATGTCAAAACATAAAGGCATCTGAGACAACAGAACCTGGGAATAGATGTGCACAGTGTGCACTTTAGCACTGGGATGAAGTCTCCAAGCCAAGAACGTATGGCATAAAATAACAAAGGCCTGAGAAGTGTTGGGAGTTGGCAGTTTGGATGATAAATGTGATGACAGGCCAATGCTGTGGCTTTTACTCAGCAGTAACTTCTGAGTTCTCTTGTAGCTGAGCAGAAAGGGATTTCTGAGCTGATTCTAAAGCAATCAGTTTGGGGCATCATTGAATAAATTATCCATGTGTAGGCATGGCTCCTTCTGTCAGGAGATGCTCCCTGGGATGGAGATCTGAGGAAATGACATCAAATGATTTAACACTGATGGAATGTTTTAATTAACCTGAATCTCAACAGCCGCCTCCTGCTTCACTTGCAGGCGGCTTGAAGTCCTAATTAGAATTTGTCTTTAGTTCATTGATAAAGAAGGGAATGCTGCATGCTGACTGTTTTTCTTTACCATAGTTTCAGAAGCATGTCAGACACGCACAGCTTTGGTCAAGAAGTCATCATCCACAGTATATAATGTAGTAGAGAGGATTGTACACAAGTCTCTACTGAAACATCACAAGAAAAAGTTCTTAATGTGCACAACCGCTGCAGCCAGCAGGTGCATGTGGGGGCAGGAGTAGTTGGGCAGTGTTTGCTGCTATCACCTGGCCCCTCCAAAAAATGTTTTGTGAGGGAGAGGACTTGCAAAGGCCAGGATTTATATTTTCTGTTGCTTTTACTATCTGCTTCCCACAAATTAGTGTCATCCAAACAATTCACATACTGTTTTTCTACAGTAGCATCAAATAGTTGGCTACAACCAAGCTTTTTCCAACCTGTGCTAGAATACAAATCTGTTACAGGGCATAGAGCACAGCGTTGTCGGGTGCAAGGGAGTCCTGTTTTTAAAATAGTAGTTTATTTATTTTTAAAGTTTACCGCAAGCTGTCCCTATTGCCAAAACAACTATTTTGGCAATGGAGTAGTTAGAGTTATTTCTTGTAAACATGAGAGTGCTTAGCCAGTACAAGAAATGTGTTCCCTACTAGAGCAAGAGGGTGCTGCCCTTCTACTCCACCATACTTGCATTGATCAGAAGGGCTTTTTGGCTCCTCTTAGTCTGTCTCGCCCTAACCAGGTTAGGTTCTGTACTTTTAAGAAGAAGGAAATTTGTTTTAGAAAAATGAACTACCCCTTTGAGTACTGGGCTTTCTTGCATCTGACAAGTGATAGCTTTGTTGTCCAGCAGAGAGAAGATAACAGTTAATGGTCTAAGGATGACCCTTAGCACTCCTGTAGTTGTGCCCATTAAAGGAAAATTATACCCTAGAACAAAGAAGTAAAAATATATCACATAAAACAGCTTATATGTAAAACCCTGCTTCATCTAAATAAACCATTTTCATGAAAAAAATATATGAGTATGAGTGTGCCATTTAACAAGGATCCCGGTGCATACACACAAACCAAGGTCACACATACATGTTAGGCCACATGAACTAGTTCTGTCTTTCACTCCAGCTTTTTCCTATTACAGTTATGGCTGCAGTATTTCTGGTCAGGTGATCTCTGAGGGAGCACACAGACCATTATGAAATGGGGTCACAAGGGAAATGATGTAAAAGTATAATATTTACTAATATTTTGGCCCTTAATTGATGATTTATCCTTTACCTTAATTCCTGATAAGAATGGCCTGAGGACTCTATCAAAAGGAGCAACTATTATTTTTTAAATTTCGACTAATTAATTCACAACTTTAGTGCAGATCAATCCAGTTCTTCTCTTCTATATCCTCATGTTACTTTAAGGTCTGTTTGTGAGTCTATGCACCCTTGAAGAGTCAGACTTACTAAGCCATGTCTGCTGCAGCCTCTAGGCGCCAGGCCTGACAATATTGTGACGACTCCAGAGAGAGTGCGCTGACAGGGATACTGTCTGTGGCTGAATGACAGCTCTGGCCGGGAGCCAGTAAAGCAGACACTTTCAGGAAAAGGGCTGATAAAACTCTAGCTCGGCAAACTAATACTGCAAACTTAGCAACTGAGCAAAAAGTGAAGAAGCGTTTTATCCCTATATATATATATATTTTTTAAGGCAAAACTGTTATTGCCTTAGGCCACTTATGGGGGAAGTCAGCAACAGAAAAATATTCGCACTGCGAAAAGTTATGCCTTTGCACGAAAAAAATTTGCTTTTGAATTCAATTGAATTGAAGATTGAATTTCGCATACTGGGAAACGTTTTAGTAACCACTTCCAACAGTGGAAGAAAGGTTGCAAATTTTTTAGGGGGTATCCCCGAAACGTTGCACCGCAATTGGCAATAAACACATATGTGTTGAATAAGTCCTGTGAGCCACTGGATTCTTCGTTTGCTTTACAATTGAGAGGTGGCCGGACCTCCACCATTGAGCACCAGGCGTCTTTAATTAGCCTGTTGGATAGGGTGTCCGAGAGTCAAGACAATTCTTAGCATGATACCAGTTACCCACGAGGGTTTGGTAGGGTCGTACTTGTCCAGAACAAAGGCTCAAACAAAAGGAAATTTCATCAGCGCACCACCAGTGGTGCAAACATCTGCTGCATGCTATATATACTCCCACTGACTCCAGTGTCTTGGAACTATGGCTGAATGGCTGATAAAACTGTGTATGTATGTGTGCTTTTATGTATATAGCACTGTTCATGTATGCAGCTCTGACCAGCACAACAATGAATTAATTGAATTACAGAGGGCGATACAATAATACATTCAAATATAAATTACAGTTACATGATAAAGAGTATCAAAGAAACAAGAGGAAGGCGAGTCCTTTCCCATATCTATAACATTGGTGGGAGCTAAGGGATGTGTGTGAAAATTTATTTAAAAAAACGTTCTTATGCCAATAACTGCCTGGTCCACACTGATACATCATTGTTCATTTGGAGGATTCGGTTTCCAAATACAAAATAAATACTAATTACCTTAGACAGATGATGGCATTGTTGGCATGGTCATCCCAGGTCCTGTGTAGCAGATGGCCGCTGTTTTAATCTGCACATCTTAGCTCACCCAGATGGTGCCTCCAAATATCTCTTGGTGAAGAGGCCTCTATAAACTATAACCTCTCAGCATCTGAATTTTGCACCCTAGTGCAAACAGTGTTGTAGATATTTTATTTTAACTCGGTGTTTATAACTGACAGTCTATCATATCAACTGATGCTCAACATATACCTCATCTACTCAACAGCCTTCCACATTCTAGGTAGGTGTGGTGAGACACTAGTATAATGGGAGTAATGGGAGGACATTAGTAGCTAGCTATGCCTACCTATTTCTGCTTAGGTTACACTTTTCTTTAAAACTGGTTGATTATAAAAGTATCTGAATTATATCACTTAAAGCAATAGTTTATTTCCATTGTGAAGTTCAACTTCAAAAGAGATAATGTTATCAGAGTGTCTTACATTACTTCAGACTTACTACAGACTGACTCTCAGTATTACTAAAAGAACTTTATGTCCCTTGTGTCTGATGATCACTGTATCTGTGCAATAGCAAGATCTTTCCAGCACTGTAAAAAGGCCACAATCCAAGTGTTTGCTGGCAGTAGACATTCTTCAAAATAAGGAAATCATTCAAAAATGTTTTTTTTATAGAATATGGGTTGGGGTAACAGCTGCAGTATTAGTTTGGATGAAGGCTCTATTAAAAATTATTCAAGATGTCAGAATTCACTCAGAAGTAAAGGCATCTTTTATTATTGTTTTGTAAGTTGCTGAACTGTGGCTTGTAAGCGATTATGTGTCGATGCATCTGGCACCCCTGGGTTAAACTTACAATGTGTTTACTTAAATAACTGGGTATTGTTCTATAGTAACCAAGGTGGAAAAGGCTTTTGTGCTGGGGAAAAATCTGTTAAAGGAC
>CM044444.1:73915579-73927553 GCA_024363595.1 Xenopus borealis
ATTTTTAATTTTAAAATTTTTCGATCTTGGTAGGAAAAAATAACATGCGTTTGCATCTGGACCAGCACCCCCTGGGTCCCACAGAACACATGCAAATCTTTGCTGAAAACTGAGGGTGAGTGGGGGGGCTCTCTGTCTGCACCTGGGCCCCAGTTATGTTATTGCATATCCTCTTTATTATTATATGTCTATGTCAATGCATATGCAATACAGAGTACAAAAATGAAGTTGTGGGTGCACTCCTAGGACTAAATTTAAATTATTTAAGTACAATGGAAGTGCTACTGGCTTAGCCAATTAATCATTGCACATACCCTGGTCCCCTGTCTAAGTAATTCAATAAATATGAAAGTGCATGTATTTAAAAAAGAAAAACAGGGTTTTTTGTTACAAATTTATAATCATAAAGTTGATAAGCCACCATACCAC
This sequence comes from Xenopus borealis, assembly GCA_024363595.1. Lineage (NCBI taxonomy): Eukaryota > Metazoa > Chordata > Amphibia > Anura > Pipidae > Xenopus > Xenopus borealis. The sequence continues at coordinate 73,916,009 of CM044444.1, forward strand.
GTCAAGGTAAACTGCACACAGTGGTCCTGAACTTGTTTATCTCTGGTCATAATATAAAAGGTCTTGTACCTCTCTGCATAATAGCATTACTTGGAGTAAATGTCTCCTGAACTTTGGTTTCAATCTGTGGGCTGGATCTTCCCCTGCCACCTGCTTTTGCAGGTGGCTTACATACTCTATGGCTTACATACTACTATCATAAGTTTTTAATTTATAAATACGAGCACTTGCATATTTATTGAATTACTAAGGGGCAGATTTACTAAATTCACATTAAATTCACATGAAGAATCGAAGTTCGATCGAATTTGTATCAAATTCGAATCTTCGAATATGCAAATTAGGCAAATTTGACAATCGAATATTCAAATTCAAATGATTCGAATATTCGAATAACATTTTATCGAATATTCGAAAATTCGATGGTCGAATACTTCCCCTTTAAATTTTTATTCGACCACCTACTTCGCCAGATTAAAGCTACCGAAATGGGGATCCTTCCCTAAGATTGAATATAAAAAATTTGATCGGTCGATTAAAATCGTTCGAATATTGATTCAAATTCGATTCGAATATTCGATCAATCGAATTTTCTATATTTGATCGTTTGAACGATCGAATTTCGGTAAAATCCTTCTAATTCGATAGTCGAATTCACAGGATTTTACTTCCCCACTATTCCCTTTGTCGAATTTCGAATTTTTTTATATTTGAAATTCAACCAGTAAATCTGCCCCTTGAACAGGGGACCAGGGAATGTGCGTTTTTTTTATATAAACATATATTTTGTAGATATATTTTGGTTTCCCAAATCATATAAATAATTTTTTAATTATTCTCTATTATAATTTATTTCAGGAACCCATGTTGAGCAATGTACCTAAACCAGGGCATCTTTTTCAAATAGCACAAGTGGAATATGCAAAGGCATTGAGAAAGAAAGAAGACTGAAAAAGTGATCCAACTTCAGTAACAATTCATTATATTTTAGTTAGGAACAAACGCGGGCTACTGTTTTATTATTACAGAGAAAAAATGATATCATTTATTAAATTCGAATTATTTGATTAAAATGGAGTACATAATAATAGAATTCCAGATAATGGATCCCTTACCTGTCCAGAAAGGAACAGAAAAATGCAGAAATGTCAAGCATACGATATTTAGGGAAAGAGGTTGTCTGGGTTTATACCACCAACTTAATCCTTAACACTTCCAAGATGAAATGGGTCAAAGGTGTCTTGAGTGCCACACAGCTTGCAGGTATAATGCAATACAGATTTATCACAGTTTACAACTCATACTATAAATAATGGAAAAACTGCTCCATTTTACCCTAGCAAGAATGGAAAAAATTCCAGATAAGGGTAAAAAATAATTGCCTTTCTAGCATCCAATTGAGCTCATGTGGTATAAAAAATACACCCACGACAACTATGGGACAATACATGTCGCCTTACTTGGGAATCTTGTATATTGGTCTAATATTATGCTAAATATTACAATGGCTTGCAAATGCAGTTGACTGAGTACTCTTTGGTTCTTCAGCTAGCATGTCACTCACTGGTTTGAAACAGTTTCTTTTACCACTACCAGTTACACACATTAATATTTTAAGACGAGAAAGAGCCCTAACCCCCATATGTAATATAAGGCACTGATGGGGGAATGTAATTAAAGTCACAAAGAGAAAAACTTTGCACACCAATAAGAATAAAAATCTCGCAATGTAACATTGTTCCTTAAACGGTTATTGCATTGCGAATCGTTATTGCGCATTGCGCATTGTAATTTTGCACTCTTAAGAAGTGCTTGAAGGTGTCGTAATCTTTTGGAGCAAACAGGGACTTTTTCAGTTAGAAGTTTTATTACATTGACAGAGCATTAGCACAAGTATATATATAAAACGGCCTTCTGCTGGTGGAAGTGGTCGCTAAACATTTTCCCGGGTTTGTAAAAGGTATATTGCATTCGCGCAAACCAAAATTTGTTCGCACAAAGGCTTAACGTTTTGCACTGTGAATAGTTTTTGCGTTACCGTCTAATATTACATTCGCCTATACGTTTGCCCAGGAGCAGTAACCAATGGCAGCCAATACAAGTCAAGAGTATACAGTATATGTTTGTACAGTACACAGTGAAATGAAACAACGTTCTTCTAGGACAATAGTGCAACATATTTCATAGAAGTACCGGACAACAGACAAAAAGTGCAAGTGCAAGAATGTGCAACTACTGCAAGACAGGACAGCATAGTGCAGGGACAGGACAAGACAGTGCACACATAATACTAAATGTCAGACGTGATGAGTGTATCATTGTGATATGATAGAAGTAAGAATTTGATAAAGTGCAGATGTGCTCATAGAGAACAATTGTATCCAATGGTTATTTATTTGATCACTGGTGTACAGTGACTGTGGTATATAATATGGTCAGATGGAGTGTGTGTGGCTTGGGGGAAAAAACTGTTACACAGTCTGATAGTGAGGACCCTACTCCTTCGTTACCTTTTTACAGATGGCAGGAGTGTGAACAGTGAATGTGAGGGGTGTATTGGATCAGCCACAATGCTGGTGGCTTTACAAATGCAGCGAGTGGTGTAAATGTCCATGATGGAAGGAAGAGAGACACCTATGATCTTCTCTTCTGTCTTCACAATCCTCTGTAGGGTCTTGCGCTCCATAACAGTGCAGTTCCCAGCCCAGACAGTGATACAGTTCCTAAGGATGCTCTTGATAGTCCTTCTGTAGAAGGTTGTGAGTATGGACGGTGGGAGATGGAATTTCCTCAGCTTGCGCAGGAAGTAGAGGCACTGTTGGGCTTTCTTGGCTAAGGAGCTAGTGTTGTGGGACCAGGTGAGGTTCTCAGTCAGGTGGACATCAAGGAATTTGGTGCTTTTGATGATCTCCACATTAGAGCCGTCGATGTACAGTGGCAGGTGGTCCCTTCTAAAGTCAACAACCATCTCCTTTGTTTTATCTACATTGAGAGACAGATTGTTGGCTCTGCACCAGTCTGTTAACCCCTACACCTCCTCTCTGTTTGGTGATTCATCATTATTGCTGATGAGATCCACCACGGTCGTGTCATCAGCAAACATTATGATGTGATTTGTGCTGTGCGTGGCTGCACAGTCATGCGTCAGCAGAGTGAACAGAAGAGGACTAAGCACACAGTGCTCGGTGTGGTGGTTCTGGAAATGATGTTTCCAATCCTGACTGACTGAGGTCTGTCGGTCAGGATGTCCAGAACCCAAATGCAGAGGGAGGAGTTCAGTCCAAAAGGCTCAGCTTTTCTATCAGACGCTGAGGAATTATAGTGTTGAATGCTAAATTGAAGTCTATGAACAGCATTCTTTTTTTGTCTTTTTTTGTCGAGATAAGAGAGAGCCAGATGGAGGGTGGTAGCTATTGCATCATCTGTTGAGTGATTTTGGGACTATGCAAACTGTAGGGGGTCCAGTGATGGTGGCATCAGGGTTTTGAAGTGTTTCTTGACAAGATTCTCAAAGCACTTCATGATGATGGGGGTGAGTGCCACAGGACGGTAGTCGTTGAGGCAGTACACTGATGACTTATTTGCCATGGGGACAATGGAGGGGGCTTTGAAGCACTTCAGGACAGTGAACATTCTCTTAGCACTCTGCCAGGGATATTGTCTGGTCCTGGAGCCTTCTGTGTGTTTACTCTTTCCAGAGTCATCCTCATGTCAGCCACCATCGACGCAGTGCCTGGTTACTAGGCGGAGTGGTGGTCTTGCTCGTTCCTGTGTTGTTCTGTGCTGCAAACCGTGCATAGAAGTTGTTCAGCACATCTGCAATGGAGGTGTCACTGTCACAGGCAGATGGTGTTGACCTGTACTTTGTGATAGCCTGGATGTCCTGCCACATGCGCCGTGTGTCTCCATTCTCCTGGAAGAAGCTGTGTATTCGCCGTTTATGTGTCCATAGCTTCAGGTGACTAGTAAATCCTGCCTGCTAATGGTTTCTATAGATTACTGCCCTGGGCAAACTTAGTGTATTTTATTACATAACCCCATAAGTGGTTTAAAAACAATTATTTCTTATTCAGACAATATAACAAGTCTGGCATGAGGTGCAGAGGGCAACCTATCTTGTGCACTAGGAGACGGTTAGGGAGCCAGATGGGGGGACACACCTTCACCCACCTGCCTCTCATGAGTACACTACTGCCTAACACAGGATTGTTTATCTGTATTTGTCCCCCCCCCCCCACATTGTAAATATGCCCAATTAAGTTTTAGAATGCACAGATTTCTTTTGAGTCTTGTGAGGCATTATTACTATTTTTAGGATATCTACTCATGGGGAAGTTGTGTATTGTGCTGCCTGTGGGTGCGAGGGTCTCAATCATTCTTTGCACTTTTCCATTTAATAAATGGATAATATTTGCCTTTAAGTTAACTTATAACTTAACATTACAGAATGGCTAATACTAAGCAGTTTTTCAATTGTTCATCCTTATTTATGTTTTATAGTGAGATGGGGTTATTGACCCAATTTAAAAGTACAAATGCTTTGTAAGGCTACTCATTTATTGTTACTTTTTTATGTCCTCTCTCTCTTATTCATATTCCAGTCTATTAAGTCCCCATACACGGGCCAATGAAATCTGGTGACAGACCGAGTTGGCAGCTTATTGGCTCGTGTGTGGGGCCCTCCGACAGGCTTCCCCGATCAATATCTGGCCAAAAGTCAGCCAGATCTCGATCGTGCAGGTTTAAAAATCACGTCAGATCACAGCCGCATCTGTCCGTCGATGCAGTCCCGCAATTCAACCACCTGTTTGGACTGCATTGTGATCTGATCGTTGGATCAGCCCAATATCGCCCACCTCAATGTGACATCGCCAGACAAGCGGATCTACCTGTGTATGGCCAGTTTAATTCAAATCAGTACATGCTTGCTTGGGTAATTTGGACCCTAGCAACCAGATTGCTGAAACTGCAAATGGTAGAGCTGTTGAATAAAAAGCTAAATAACCACAAATAATAAAAAAAAATAAAACCAATTGAATATTGTCTAAGACTATCACTCTTTGCACACAACTTTTGATGCATGAATGGAGGCCACACAATTCTGACTGATCTTCATGTACAGTGGATTTTGGTTGGTTTGTACATTGGGTCTGTTAGAAAATATTATGTGCTGATTTTCAAGGAAGCAGCATCATCTCTTCAGTTCCTGTTCCCATCATTTGGGCCTGTTGGCTCAATAAAATACAGAAATAAAGAAGTAGCCAAGCTGACATACTGTCTCTGTCTATCTTGTGGGTCAGTCAGAGACTGTACCTGGTTGGCCCATGTATGACTGCCTATTCTCAGACTTCATAAGCTGTCAGGGGTTCCAGTTACAGATTTCTACTTGTGCATGAAACAAATTGGTGCATACCAATAGCTCAGTTGGCTGGTATGTTATTCTGTGTCTGTCTCTATTGCATGAAAAAGGGTTCTGCATGATTGCCTAGGAAAGTAACAACTATATTGTGTGAGTCCCTTGTTTCAGAGTTTTACGACACCTTAATAGTGATGAATTACTGCAAAAAGAAAATGAATGCAGGGAAATGATACAGCACAAGTTATAATGTTTTTTACTAAGCCTCCTGCCTCCCCCTTCCCCACACTCCCTCTCTCAGCGTCTGTAAAATGGCTTTCATACACTGCAGGCGCCAAAGCAATTGACCCAGGTTATCCTAAGAGCCAGGGGTCTTTTATGCTCCACTAAACAGGCTGGAGCCAAAAGCTCCCCTCCCAATCTCCGGCTGTCAATTCAGGTAATAATCAAAAGGTCTTATCTGTAACCTATTAAGGAATCATTTTAGTTGTCTGGGCTCCAGGACCAAGCTGCTGGGGCAATCATGCATTTAACCTGCATGAAGGGGAGAGACAGTAGCTGTTAACACCCCAACCACAGTCCTCCCCCTCTCAACCCCAGTACATTTAATTTTAACTGGCCCCATCCTTAGGACATCCCAGTCTGCTCTCAGAAGCAACTAGCTTTTTATGTGGCACAAAATGAAGACTTTACACTACATTGCTATGGTCTTTTCTTGCAAGCACACAGCAGTTGCACATCATTAGTATTACACAACTAGACATTTCCAGTTACTAACACCATCATCATGGAATAGTAGTATGTCTATTTAATACAAGAATGTAACATAAAATATGGCCCTTTGACACACTGCTCTGTTAAAGCATTCTATTACACAATAAATTACTAAGGTCAACAGAAAAAACGCACACATATATATATAACTGAAGTTGTACATAGCATAACACATCTTAAATATAGGGGCAAATTCACTAAGCAGCAAAAATGCGCTAGCTTCACCACAATTTCCACTATCCCGCCGTTTATTCACTAAAATAGGAATTTGCGCTCAGGGAGGCGAAAGGTAGCGAAGTTGCGCTACCATTACTTTGCCAGGAAAAATTAAGCGATGCTTAATTTGCATACGGCGCGAAGTTGAAAGTATAATAGAAGTATATGTTACAGCCAATACATTAACCTACACAAGCCCAGGAAACCTTTAATAAATAAAATAAAGTTGTCCTATTGCCCTACATGTGCCCCTGTATAGTTGTGTTGCCATATGTTAGGAAATGTAGGGGGGAAGGAGGGTAACCACCCAAAAAAATATGCTATTTTTCAGACTACACCCTAAAAAAAAGTAAGAGGCCATAGTTTTTTTAGGACTTAGAAAAAAAATGTAAAGTTTTCTTTTAAAACTCCTATCTATTGTATTGAACTTTGCCAGGTCTGACCTGGCGAAGTAAAGTCTAGCGCAAGAGGTAACGCTCAGGAAATTGGTCATCTTAGTGAATTAGCGTAGTTACGTACCTTCGTCAGTGCGCAACTTCGCATGGCGTAAGGGTGCGAAGTTTCGCTAGTCTATCTACTTCGCTACTGAATTTTCACCAGGGACACTGTTAGTAAATTGGTGAAGTTGCGAAATTATGTCACGCTGGTCGAATTAGCGCTAGCCCCTAAGGATCTCTCCTTAACTCATGACAGGTGTAGCCCTGTGCAACTATGTCAGACATTATTTCATGGTGAGTATGCATTTTTATGCATTTTCTCTAGTCTTACTTTCTTCCTAGTGAAACTTTATTAACATTCTTACATTGGGGATATCCCAGCGGATTGTCGTTTTCAGTAAAAAAATGAGCTTTGATCTTTAGTAAATTTACTCCTTTGACTCCACATTAAGATATAACTGAGCCAACTCAGCTGGAACATATCAGCAGAATGGAAGGTTGGTGAAGAGTGAGGTTTCCAAGGTCGGTCATTGACTGACAGGTTGCATTAAACAAGCACTTAAGCAGTTATCTGCATTTTGTCCTTTTGTCCTGCCTATTGAAGATATACAATTGACTGACAGGTTGTTGGGTTCCATTGGAAACTAACTGTTATTTTCTTTTGTTCAACTTAATGGAGGATTCAACTTTTTTATTAAATACCCCTACGCACCTACCCTAAGTAGAAGCCCCTCCCTCCCCGCCAGCCTACATGGTAACCCAGGCAAATGCCCCTAATTTTTTACTTACCCCTCTGTGCAGATTCTGTCCTTGGGAGTTCACAGACGCCATCTTCTTTGCTTTGGTCTTCTTTGTTATGAGAGCAGCGTTGGAACAGTCTGCCTATCCCAAACAACTGCACATGCACCGGAAGTCATGAAACTTTCAGAGCATGCGAAGTTGCTCGGGACCAAGGATTAATCCGCATGTGCCGAAACTCTGTTCACTACATAAAGAATACCAAAGAAAAGAAGATGGCGCCCGTGAGCTCCTGAGAGCAGAATCTACACTTAGGAGTAAGTAACAAATTAGGGGCTTTTTCCCGGGGGACTATGTAGGCTTGGGGGCGCACTGATATACGGCCGCGCATGAGCTTTGCTTTAGATGTAGCAATGCAATGCTGCATCCTGATGCACCCCCTCCCTATTGGCGCCAATTCTGCCTATTTACAGACACTGAAAGACCTTGTTCATTGCCTGGTCATTTGGGTTGTTTCCTGAGACCCAGCCTGTTTTATTTCTGCATTTCCTGTTGCATGTCTACTGACTTTGTTGACTTCCGCCTGCCCTGACCCCTTTGGCCTGACTGACTACAAAACTCTGCCCCCTGCCTCTGACCTCTTGACCACGCTCTCATCTGAACCCTTGGTACCTCATTCCAGTTAGTCTCACCACCTACTCTCCACATTATGGGCCCCCTATCCACACTCCAGGTGGGTTCTGTGTTGTGTGAGGCACTTGTGGGTCACCTTCTTCTGAGACAGTTGCTGTTGCTCTTGACTCACAGTAAGCCTGACACTGTCCCTCCCTCATTGTTCATTTACTGTGGGTGACTCTAGGGTTCATTCATTAATCCCTTTGCTAATAATGCTTAAATTGGTTAATGCATCATTTGCTCCAGTATGGAATCTCTAGAAACCTGTTATCCAGAATTATGCAATGGCTGTCTTCCATAAACTCAATTTCATCCAAATAATCCACATTTTTTCTCTGTAATAATAAAACTGTAGTGATGGGCGAATTTATTTGCTGCCGGCGAATAAATTCATGAAACGTCAGCGAAAATTCGCCAGGCAAAAATTCGCTGGCAACAAAAAAAAAAACCCAAAAACGTGTTGCGCGTTGTTTTTGACGAAAACAACGCGACGTGACGAAAACGACGTGCGACTTGTTTCGCAAATTTTTCGGCGAAGCAAAACGGGGTAGATTCGCCCATCACTATAAAACAGTAGCTTGTACTTAACCCAAACTGAGATATCATGAATCATAATTGAAGGCAGAACCAGCCTATTGGATTTATGTAGGTGGTTATTTATTAAAGTCTGTTTTTTCTCGGTTGGAGTTTTAATGGGTAAACAACTGTTTTTTGGAGGAAAAATAAACTAACATTTTTCAAGATGTATTAAATTCTAAGAGGTATATTTATCAAAGAGTTAAATTCCGCAACTAGAGGGAAATTCCACCATTTATCAATGGGTGAAAGTGAAAGTTCACCCTTTGATAAATACGCCTTTCAAAATCCCACAGAAATTAATGGAGAGTGGCGGAATTTCACTCTAGTGGCGGAACTTCATTCTTTGATAAATTTACCCCCAAGGCTGCTAAAAGTCCAACTCAAAAATTACTCCATCTCAAACCTGCAGAATTCATGCAGAAGTCAAAATCAGATGTCCCTTTTATCACTGGAAGATATCATGATCTGTGCATGGTTTTGTATAATAATGAATAAGGGTTTTCCTGCACCGGATTTTTAAAACTAAATATATTGATAAACACGGTGAAAATGTGCATGGGAGTTTGGTGGAAGGAGTTTTACAAAAACAGTGAGACAGTTTAGGATTTTAGTAAATAACCCCGTTAATGTTTATATGCTTTCCTAGTAGACTTAAAGGGGAACTCCGGCTTCCAAACCAAAATTTGATTAAGGGGCCCACATAACACATAAATCCCTAATATACCCATCACAGTTACCTGGTTCTTCAAAATGTATGAATAAATGTCAATTTCTATGCTTAAATCCAGCTGTTTAACAGTTCTCTTTCTGCATAATTTGAAATCCTGGCAGGGAAGGAGGGACTGAAACAAATTTTAACAAATTCTCCACAGCTTACAGACAGCATGCAGGAACTACATAACCCACAATGCATTGCACTGTGATGTTCCTTTCCTTATAGACATCACATGTGCAGGGAATTGTTGGGTTTGGAGGATGCAGGCTGAGGACAGCTTGCTCCTCATACAAAGTAAAAGTAGTCAGCCAGCACAGCAAAGTAGTCAGACAGATCAGCAGGAGAGTAGGGGGCTAGACTTATGGAACTCTCATAAACTATTATAAATCATGAAAAGTCTGTGTTTTTAATTGATGTATATTGCAAAGTTGCTTGAAATCATGTTTACTTTTCAAAAAGCTTAAGGTGTGTTGTGCCCTGGCCCGGGTTGCTAGGAGGATATCAGTGTTAGATGACAGGTTACAAGGGATTGAACCCTGGGCCTACAAATTCAAATTAGGGTCCAGTAATGACACTATATAGAGCAGATTGAAGGGATATAAGAGGTGGCTGAACATTGCTTGTGGTGAGGCCCCAAAAATATTTTCACTGGGGGGGGCTGGCTGACGCCTATTTATAAGAGCAGATGGCATCTGAAATGGCAAGCATTCTTGTAACATTAACAGATAACAATTGTTACTTTTTCCCATGTAAAGTGTTGCATACCTTGCTGGCCCTATTTAAAGAAATGGTGGAAATTCCTTGCTACTTAAAATGTTTACTCTGGAATGGCGTTAGAGCGGATGAGATACATCACCACCTATTGCTGAATCCAGGTACTGCATTTACAGTTAACTGACATCAAATGACCCTTTGCGGGGATGGAATGCACTTGATTATGATACACGGTCTGTATTTAAAGCTCAGGTCATTTTGTGTTATGCTTGGCTCAGGCAACATCTGATTAATGGGTTATTTTGGGTCTTGAGAGGGGCAATAGTTTTGTTTATACTTTTGAGTGTTCTGCATAGAGTAAGGAGTGAAAGCATAAAATTTAAACACATAGCCATGAACTTTATGCAGATATAAAAAGTAAGCATATTCATTGCAGCATAATTACAAGGTCTGGCATAGCATTAATAAAAACTTATGGGTTCATTAAATTGCTAGAAATATATGGCTTTGGCTTGCCAGGAGCACACTACACTGTAGCCCTCTCAGACTGTCAGCAGACTGTGAGCAATACAGTTGGAGAACTGCTCATTCCCTGACTGAATAAAGCTGGCCCCTGTCTTAATTTCCTGCAAACACACAGCCTAGTAGGATTTTTCCATAGGAACATTTATTTTGATGGCTTATTTGAAATCAGTCCATGGTTTGTCACCTCCATATTAATATATGTAAACTGAAGGGCTTTTGCCTGAACACCTGAGTTGGTTCATTGTATTATGGTAAAGACTCTGATAACCAGAAGAACTACATGTGCTTGTTTAAAGGAGAAGGAAAGCTCCAGTCCAATGGAGTGTCAAAAATTAGAGCACCCCCAAAGATTGTAATGATTTACCCAATATCCTGGGCTGGTGCTCCTGTTAGCAGAAAACTGCAGTGGCTTAGAATACTTGCATCAAGTTATCCTCTTCCTCCCTTCTTCTATGTCAAAATTCAGAAGCTGGAGCATGGGAGTGAAAAAATACTTTTTTCTGGCTAAAATCCAGCTTTTAACTCTTCTAAACAAACTGTAGAGAGAACCTACTGTATGTGAAATGAAAATAATATTTATCTCTGTTCTCTGTGTTGCTCAGATCAAATGTACTGTTCAAACCAAAGTAGAAAAATATTTTTGATAGCACTATCAAAAATACAAAAAAAACATTATACATCATTTATAATTTTGGCACAACACACCAAAAATGTAATCTATTGAAGCCTGCCCCAGTGGAGCTTACAATCTAAGCAGGGCAGGGCCTGCACTAGGGGTAGGCAGAAAAAGCATGTGCCTAGGGTAGAGTCCTGCAG
>CM044444.1:73933187-73952359 GCA_024363595.1 Xenopus borealis
TAATGGTTTTACTAATAAAAATATTATCTTATCTAAAAACGTCCCCCTCATTGGGGCTCCCTATAGATCTGCTTTGGTCCCTGTCTGTCAGAACTGCTGGACGGAAGAGCTTGTTGAGGGTTAACCTCTCCTTCACCTCCCACCGAGGGGAAACAATCACTGACGTTGGGTACAGAACTGCACCCTAGAAGTGGAGTGGCAGGAGTGCTCGGAAACCGAGGCAAAATCAGTAGGCAGAGGTCAGTTCATGCAGCAAGTATTAAGGCCAAACACAAGAAATCAGGAATAAGAAGTCAAAACAATGCTTAGTGTCTCACTATGAGCGACAATCACTTCATAATGAAGTCAGGTGTCCAGCGTCCTTTTAAGCGCATTGCACATTCACAGAGCAAAAGGACGCATGCATCGCAACGCTGCATCCGTGACACAACCATTTTGGAGAAGGGAAGAGACACAGTGGAGAACACGGCAGAGAGTATGTCAGAAGGAGCTCTGCATGGTAAGGTCCTTACACAGTCCATGTTTCAAATGAGGGCTAAGCCAATCCAAATGGGAAGGCGGGTAACCAATCACAGCCTGGAAGTCACACAAAGAAAGACAGGAATCGATTCCCTAGGTGCACCTAGCTGCTGATTGGTTCATATCCTCCAGTGCAGTGTGTTGAGTAATGCTGGTTACCATTCATGGCCTGGGAAAGTAGGCAACAGGAAATGGAACACATGTGCAGGACTGGTACTTTGCAAGTACATTAGAGGACATTATAGACAAATATCAGGGGACCTTTTTACCCATAAAGAGGATCACCGCACCAGAGGCCACCCCTTCAGACTAGGAGAAAAGGACTTTCATTTAAAGCAACGTACGTGGTTTATCACAGTGAGGACAGTGAGGTTGTGGAATGCACTGCCGGGTGATGTTAAAAATTCTTTTAAGAGGGGCTTGGATGATTTCGTGGACAGATGTAATATCAAAGGCTATTGTGTTACTAAACTCTATAGTTAGTATAGATTTGGGCATATATAATTTATGTGAAAGTATGGAGGGGTGTGTGCATGGATGCTGGGTTTTCATTTGGGGATTTGAGGGATTGAACTTGATGGACTTTTTTCAACCCAATTTAACTATGTACCTATATGTAGTAGGGTTTTGAAGAAATTTTCAATAAATCAACCTGAGACTTTTTTCTTCTATATTTAGAAGAGTAATGCACTGGTACATTTTTGTTTTACACGCAATGTTTCCTTTAAGGTATCGAAATACAAATTATATCAAGACCCCTAATGCTGGATAACTGTTTATTTACGTTTAGTTGTATCCTGAGATATAAAAATTGAATGGACATACTTTACAGTTGACTATACTTGGGTGACCTTATCCTGCAGTAACAATTAAATTGTTGCACTCTTATCTGTTCATATTCTTACTATTTTATAGAGTACATTGTGTGCTGTGTGTATAATAATAATAAAAGGGATAATAATGAGTGTTTTGTCCAATTAATGTATGAGTTATAAAAGGGGGAATTCCATGTTTCTTTTCTTCTCCTGCACTAATTATGTTATTAAGTTGAAATTAGTGAAAGTACCTAAAATGGGAGGATGGGGGAGAGAAGGAGGTATCTAAAAGCTTTCGTGCACTGCATGCCAAGAGATTACTGCAAAAATATTGTATTATTTCAGATTTTTAAATGATAGCATTCCTAATCAGGAGCCAATAACTTTTCATTTAGTTCACTCTAAATCACTTTTTTTTTGTCTTTCACACAAAGGACCAGAAAGTCTTTGTGGTGTTTGTGCAAGGTGCCTGTAGGTGTCACTGTGCACAAGAGTATTGTGCCTACACTGTACTTTCTATACTGCTTAAAAGGGTTAGAGTTCAAGTTACTGTTGATGTGTAATGGCTGCATCATCCTGCTGATAAAGCACTGTTATACTCTGCTCATCCTCGGCTACCAAAACATAACAGTCTTCTTCGTATTCTTTTTCCATATAGATCAGGGGAGTGGAATACAAGAACTGCATATTACTAACAAAAAAAATTGTGATGTAAAGCAGTACAGTAGTAACACCTTTACTGCCTAAAGGTCTCAAATGTTGGCTCTTAGTTTTATATGGCAATTTCCATACATTGTTTAATTCTTCTAGAATGGAAAGAGCATGAAAGAATCCACCTGTGAATTTTCAAGTGGGTAGTAAATAATAGAGCAAACAGGGAAGAGTAAATGATGGGAGTAATCACCTCTCTGAGGTTTTTCCCCAGTGTAACAGTGTTGGCTTTTTCCACTTTCTGTAGACCATATGTAGAAAATAGAAATGTTTAATGTACAGAAATGTCTGAGAATGGATAATTACCTAAATTAGGATCCTGGGGCTTTTTTTGCTGTTCATTAACTGCTGTTACCTAAATTGATTGTTGCATAAGTGAAAATGTTTCACCCCAAGAATTTGTAGTTTATTAGCAAGGGTTTTCACTCTCCTGGAAATTAAATATCATCTAACCTTTTTATATTGGCTATTTTATTCAGTCAGCCAATCTAATAAATATCCATGAACTTAACTTCCTGTTGATTTTAAGCTTGCTGGTCCCTGCCAGAGGACAAGTCTTGCAAAAAAATCTGGTAGAATTATTTTTGGGCTTCATTCATGTAAAATAATATGTCTTGAACATCTTATTTCAGTTACAGCTCAGCACCTGATGCAGTTCATTAAAATATTTTTTTCATTTACATTTAAAAAAATAAAATAAGGATATTTTTAATGGGAAAGTACAAATTCATATACAAATGAGACCCAAGAAAGAAATACCAGGATTTGCAAAAGGAAGGGCATCATCCAACATATAGTAATGGGGACTTTTGACCCAAAACATAGTAGCAGGGACCATATAGTAATAGGGACCCTTATGTTAACGTAAATGTTGAATCATGCCTGTAACACATTATATTTTATTATGATTTAGTACTAGCAAACCCAGCAAATATATTTGCATGGGCAATGATCCACACCAAAATATTGGCATGTGGCAATGATCCACAGCTCATTTGTAGAATAGTGACAGTTGCCTTTGGCACATATATAGGTACAATAGTTTGCAGAGACTTCTGTTCTCCCAAACATCCATTGGCCTAAATTAAACACTTATGGTAAAGTGAAGAACAGAATCAGGGGGTGAAAATGTGATTCCTTTCCTTTATAAGGAAGAAATGTATACCCAGTTTTGCTTGGATGGAATTCTTGCTTAAGAGATACTGAGAATTATAGGCCCCTCTTTGAAGAGCATATGGGGCTCATACACAAATATTTGTAGGAGTGTAGACTTAGGAGAAAAACTTAAGCTGAAGTCTCAATTTATAAAGCTTAATGAGGGGGAACAGCAGTTGCATTATGATTGAAATGCAGAAACTGGAGTTGAGTTGGTAACTGTTCCTGAGCATTGTGGCTGAAATAACAGGGATGTTATGTCTTGTACTGGTATCCCACTGGGCAGTGACAAATTTACAGGCATAATCAAGTAATCTTATTATTTGTTTTTGCTCATAAAACTGTCATTTCACAGTATGACAAGTGGATCAGGTATTTTTACTACTTATCCTGCTGTGGGGCAGAATTATAAAAACTTGAACTGGTCTTGAGGGATTCCAAGCAGCTCAAATTTTATCACCGTTATTAACCCATTCCTGCCATAAACTGTCAGTTAGGACTTTTACTAAATAATTTCTACATTTCCAAATGTTACAATCATCACAATTGCTTTTTTGGCTCTCACTGATCCTGTTTTCAAGGAAGGCAACAAACAAGTAAACTAATCTTGAAATATAAGACATTCTATAACATACTAAAGTTAAAAACTTAAAGGTGAACTACCCTGTTGCCAAGGGATAACTGGTAGCTCAATCTCTAGTGAGCCTGCAGCTTTCTTTAGACAGAGGAGAAACTGCACACAGACACCGTGCTTCTCTAGCTTCAAGAAGACCTTTATTAACACTTCTACATTAGCAGATACAGATCATGTTAAATGACACTGTATCAGAATCAGATTACAGCAGGATCTGTATGAGAGCACAAATATTAATACAAATCTTAACAACCCCACTTGCTTTCATTTTACAGAAAAACATATTTCAACACCGGTTTATACAAATATGTAATGTACAAAATTTGTTATTGGCTTAGTCATAACCTCTGCTACCATGTTGTTTGTGGAACAATACTCAAGAGTTATCTTTCCCTCGCTTAGTACCGATCTAAGAAAATGGTATTTGATATCAACATGTTTACACATTTGACAACAAAACATATTCTTTGAGAGACCTATTGCACCTTGATTATCTTCAGATATCTTTATTGGCTCATATTGGCATTCACTGTCTATTTCTTTGAGTAACTGCATAAAGGCATAAACTCTCATGTGTGGTAGCAGTCAGTGCTATATATTCAGCCTCACAGGAAGACAGTGCAACCATGGGTTGTTTCTTTAACTTCCAAAAGATCAGTGCACAATTCGTGGATAGACTAAAACAATATCCTATTATGCTTCTTCTGTTATTTAGGTCTGAGGCCAAACTAGATTCACTATACGCCTCATGTTTTAAGTTCTCTTTACATCTTAACTCAAAATCAATCAACCTTTCAGGTATCTCATCTCATATTTAGCTGTGTATGTTTCAGATCCATCTGCATTGCTTTTTATTGTGTAGGGACCCATAAGTGTAATAGCCCTTATGGCTTCATTCCTTGCCTGTGCCTGCCTTTCCACCATTGCTGGGTTAAATCCCATGTAACATGTTTGCATATCATCTCTACTGGTTATAGGTTGTGACCACTTCCTGCAGTGCTGTAACAAAGTGCCTTGCAGGGAGGGGAACTTCCTCTTTGGCCTGCAGCAGTCGACCTGGGCAGAATTTCCACTGAGCCTGGAGTCAACAAGACCCCAGAAGTGTTTTGGTACAGGGACCCCATGAATGAGGTGAGCTAGTGTGTAGAGTAGCTCCTCTTATAGCACTCTATAGAGAGAATGAGGCAGCAAGGCTAGTAATAAATAGCAGCTCAAGCTCCAACTAGGAGGATAGAAGGGAGTAGCTCTCCCCCAGGCGTTGCTTTGTCTGTAGTGAAGGGACAGCAGTAATGATGAGGGAATTAGTCTTTGGTGTAAGCCTGTTCCAAGTCTGCTGTGGGGGTCCAAGCCACATGAGGTACTGAAATCCTGGAAGGTGATCTCTCAACTCCTTTGGGCCATGCCTAGTGTGATGTTCTGTTTATGCTGTCTCTGCTACACCTATTAATGTACTTGGAGATGTACGGTTCTACCTCATGAGCATAACAACCCTGTGGCGCTTTATGCCTGAATAAAGCCTGTTCTACTGTTTTACAAAAAAACCCTGGCAGTAGTGAGTTACATGTTACCTATGTGCAAGCTATACTAAGCACTGCCATCAACAATTGTTCTGTTTTGTATGTAAGTGTAAATTTTTTAATGTTCTTAAAATAATATCTAAACAATCTAAAAACCTCTGAGGAAGTTCTACTGTTAAGCATGAAGGGCCAATTTATAACATCTTTAATGTAAGCCAAGATGTTTGCAGTTCAAGTGCAAATTCAAGACAGATTGAGAAGTAATATCCTCTACATTGTGTCTCCATCTTCTTGAAGCAGATGAACAGAATGCTAGTACTGTATGTGAAAAGTTTGGCTAGGTAAAAGTAGGAAAACTGGGTTAGGAGATAGCTGACTGCAATATATAACAAGTAGCATGCTTCTGAGTATATTTTACTATGGTGGATTTGTCTGGATTGAGAACATGGTACACTACGTGCTAAGGTTTTTAGGACTATATCCTTTTCCATTATACAATATGAAAAGGTACTAAAAAAATTTGAAGGTTTAAAAACAAAACATTGTGTATTGATAGGTTACACATTTTTCTACCAAAATTGTTTATATTCACCATATCAACCTACATTCTATAGCAAAAAAGCTGCATCTATTTTACCTCTTGGTGGCCATTTTTCCTGCTGATGTTATCAACAATAACCTTGTTGTTTAAACTGTCGAATGGCTGAAAGCTAGTGCAGGAAGACGAGCACCCTAATGGCGACGATAAGCTTCCACTTGATTGAAGTGGAGATGACAGCAAGTGTATTCATAGGCGATGACACAGTTGTGATCAACATCATTATCGGAGCTATCTACAAATTATGGAAACCCCCTAGCCCAAGCAGAATCCAAAGGGAGAGCAATGAACTGATTGTCCTATGGACTGAGCTGTTTGGGAACCAATTTATCTTATACAATTATCTATGGTCACCAATTCATTCTAATTATTACAAACTACAATCGATTGTTAGAATGAATTTAATTTTTAATGTTGGCACTGCACTATATATTAATTGATTATTAGAAGCAATTGGCTTAATTGTCATAATATACAAGCACTTTATTTAGTTACTAATTAATTTGGAGAATCAATTTAATCTTATATATTGGCACAGTATTTTACAAATATTGCATGAATTAATTAGGAATTAATTCCTGTTGGCACTTTATAGAGTTGCCACTTCATTTATTAACATATTTATTAGAAGGTAATTGAGTTTTAATTAAAAAATCAATCAATCAATCAATTGACTCAATAGCACAGGAATTTGGAATTAACTGAAGGTTGATTATAGATTGGTGTTATTTTATATTTAGTAATTTATTGAATTTTTTAACTCATGTGGTGGTCGGTTTTGTAGTCATAAAGCTAATTGTATTTGCGGGACCTTTTAGTACTTGATAGAAGAGGGGATCTTTTCTTTCCTCTATTGCAATCATTTATTAAGTTACACTGATCCAATCAGACCTCAGTTCTAACCAAGTGGATAAATTGGAAGTTGATAATTAAGAGTATCATCTATTACCTTAAATATACTATATTTAATTATTAGAGGAAGAAAAGCAAATCAGCTAAAAAGAAATCAAGAATATTTGCCTTAAATAAGCCAACAGAAGAGATTATTCAGTAAGTGCAGTGAGAAATAGGGATGACTGATGTGTAGTTAATGTTTTTTTGCTTATTTCTCCCTTCAATAAATGGCCAGCTTAAAGGAACAGTAAATGTTTTTCTTTTTCTATCTGTAAATTTGCTCTAAACAGCCCCCCAGATTAATGTACCTTAGTCCCTGCTGCAAGTCTGCTCTGGTTTCTGTGTTATCAGCAGCTTGTTTCCCCTTCTTCCTGGTGCAGAGTGAAGCCCCGCCCCTTAGTTTACTGAGCAGTCCATTTGCTGCTGTTACACAATAGAGAGGAAGAGGGAGCCAGTGTGTGCATTAGTAAGCTAGTTTCCCCCAGCATCACAAACATTTCTTGCATAAGGCTCTGAACATTCACTGTAATGAACAACTCCCAGAACAGGCTGCCATTCTGATTCTAAATAAAATCCCCACTTGCCATTCTAACTGATAATAAATCAGTTCCCCCAGGCTCATCAACAATCACTTGCACAACCACCATAGTTAATCTATGTCAGTATGCAGAAATGGAAAAAGAAAAAATCAAATAGCTTTGTACATAAATTGATCAGTAAAGGGACACATGAATGGTGCCCTTCCTTTCTGCTATGTCACAGCATGCAAATCATCTCCAGGACTAGTCACAGAGATAAGGGCAGCTCAGTAAGCTAAGGGGCGGGGCTTCACTCTGCACCAGGAAGAAGGGGAAACAAGCTGCTGATAACACAGAAACCAGAGCAGACTTGCAGCAGGGACTAAGGTACATTAATCTGGGGGGCTGTTTAGAGCAAATTTAGAGATAGAAAAAAAAAGTTTACTTGTTCTTTAAGTGACTGATACTTATTAATCAAATAGCATTGGTTTACGTAATGTTCTACATCAACATATTGCTTAGGGTGGATCATTAATTATAATTAAAAGAGAATTATCATAAATTTTAAACAAAATCTAAAATCACAAAAAGTATAATGCACAGCAGACAGGAGTATTTGAGCTCTTGTACCATAATCACAGAAATACTCTTACATTCAAGCATTGGGAATAAATTATAAAGCTATTGGTTTACCTTAACATGAACTTTCAGTATGATATAGACAGAAGAAACTGTCATGTGGTTAGTAGGGTCACTGACCTAAACAGCCAAGCATGCCAAAATAGACTGTGAAGATGAAGAGAAAAGCACTTAAACTAGAAAGAAAGAATAAAGAAGAACCAGATTAACTTTTATAATTAATGCTGAAGACAGTCAGAATGGAAAGCATTTTTTTTTTTAAATAACTAAAAAATATATTTAAAAAAGAGTTGTGTTCTACACTCAACAAGTCTTATATTGACAAATGTGATTTTTTGTTTTATTGAATATGGATTCCTGTATAGGTATGGGATTGATTATCCAGAAACCCGTTATCCAAAAAGCTCTGAAAAGCCCAGCCCTAAAACCCCAGGTACCGAGCATTCTGGATAATAGGTCCCATACTTGTAGTAGAGTCCTATATACAGTATGTAATTAAATAGATATGCCATTCATCCTCACATGACCGTTGAGTGCAGAACTGTTTGCTCATTTTTATTTATGTTTTTTCATGCAGCCAGGTGGATGATGGATGGATTAGTTGGTGCGCACCTCCGTGGTTGATATTTCATATAAATAAATACATGAACAATAAAAAAAGAAAAGTAATTCCATTGTTTCTTATATTGTGTCAAACTACAACATACCAAGGGGCAGATTTACTAATGGTCGAAGTGAAAATTGTAATTTAAAAAATTTGAATTCCAAAGTAATTTTTGGCTACTTTGACTATGAAATAGGCCAAAATTCGATTCAAATTGAAAAACATATTTGCAATGAATTTTAAAATTCGACCATTTGAAAATCGAAGTACTGTCTCTTTAAAAAATCAAATTCGACATTTTGCCACCTTAAACCTGCAAATTGCTATTTTAACCTATGGGGGACCTCCTGGAACCTTTAAGAAGTGTTTTTGGAACTTTTTGAAAATCTAAGGATTTTGTCCATAATTGTTCAAATTGAACGGTTTGAACGTTTTTTATTCGATCGCAAACAGACCAATTTGAACGAAAAAGGTAAACTTTCAAATGAAAAAGCACTTAAAAAAAGTTTTGATGGGGCAAAAAATTTGATGGGGCTTATTTACTAATGGCCGAATTTTCTAAGTGAAAACATTTTGAAATTCGACCATTGAAGGTTTTTTAAAGGGCTTTTTTGATCGATTAGGTCAATTTTTGATCAAATAAAAATCATTCAAATCGTTCAATTGCATAGTTCGAATCAAACGATTCTAATGATTTTGCGCAAAATCCTTCGAATTGCTAGGACAGGTTCTAGGAGGTCCCCCCCTAGGCTAAAATGGCAATTTGGCAGTTTTAAGGTGGCGAAGTGTCAAAGTCAAAGGATTTTAAAGGGCCAGTAATTCGAAAATTCTAATTTTATAATTCAAATCGAATTTTGGGCTATTCCATAGTCAAAGTAGCCCAAAATTACTTCAAAATTCAAATATTCACTTTGACCCTTAGTAAATATGTCCTTAAATGTGAAAAGGTGAGTTTCCCCAGTGATTTAACTTTGCATGTTCTAGTTAAAACATGTTTGCTTTTTACAAGTTTAAATACAACATTTTAGCCTGCTGATTTGCAAATATCTAATAGTAGTAGGTACCCAAGTGTAGGGACCCATAGAGTTATGTTATATATGTGCAATCAACGTGCTTAATTTGCAAAAATGTTGCAAGTGCAACAGTGCCTTCAGCATACAGGTATATGACCTGCTATAAAGGATGCTCGGTAATAGGGGTGGTCTGTGTGCTGCCTCAGAGATCACCTGACCAGAAATACTACAACTCTAACTGTAACAGGAAGAAGTGTGGAAGCAAAAGACAAAATTGCAATTTTCTAATAAAAAAAACCTATATTACTATGAAAATGGTTTATTTACATGAAAAAGAGTTTTACACAGTAGCTGTTTTATACAATATATTTTTATAGAGACCTATATTGTTAAGAGGTATAATTTTCCTTTAACTCCCTACAGGTTCAGTTCCCTTAGTTGCTGGCCAGAAGGGATTGTATCTAATAGGTTCATTTGCTTATGTATTGCTATTGGCTAGTAGGTGGGGTGACCACTTCCCGCCTCACTTTGATGTATTGCTGGGAAGGAGTTGCACTTCCTTTTCCTTCCTTTTTGCCTGGGTATGGATCAAGTTAAATTCGGGGTACAGGGCCTTGTGAATGAGGCATTAGTTAGTGGCAGGTGTATCTCCCACACCAGTACTAGGGTTGCCACCTTTTCTGGAAAAAAAATACCGGCCTTTCTATATATTTATCTTTTTTCCCTGTTAATAACATTGAGATCAACCCACATTTTTACTGGCCAGGCCTGCAATGCCATGGTGGCAACCCTAGCCAGTACATTCTAGGGTAAATCAGATAGGGTTGAACTAAAAATAGCAGTTCTGAGTTCCAACATAGGAGTGGCAGTTCTGGAGGTATTTCTGCCAGGCCATAGTGCCCATAGTGTAGGGATCCCAGGGAATCAGGATAGAGGATTTCCCTGAGGTTATGCAGACCTTTATGGGGTGTGTGAGTAAACCCTGTGGATGTTCAATAAACACTTTGGGGGAAATTCAGTGAGCTGCGAAAATTTGCTAGCGTTGCCTTCACCAACGTTTGCCACACTTCGTCAGCCAAATTTTCGCCAGCGCTACACAAATTCACTAAAGTGCGAAGTTACACTCAGGTCGGTGAATGGTAGCGTTGTTGCGCTAGTGTTACTTCGCCAGGCAAAGCGCATTTACACTAGCGATACCTACTGTAATTTGCTTACGGCGTGAATTTCAAAGTATAATAGAAGAATATGTTACAGCCACTACATTGCACTACACAAGCCCAGGAAACCTTAAATAAAAAAAAAAGTTGTCCTATTGCCCTACATGTGCCCCTTGTATAGTTGAGTTGCCATATGTTAGGAAATGTAGGGGGGAAGGAGGGTAACCTCCACAAAAAAAAAATCGCTTTTTTTCACACTATCACCCTACAAAGCTAAAACACGCCAGCGTTTTTTTGGGACTTAGAAAAAAAATGTAAAAATTTTTTTTTCAAACTCCTATCTATTGTATTGATCTTCGCCAGGTCTGACCTGGCGAAGTAACGTCTAGCGTAAGAGGTAATGTTCAGTAAAATGGTCATCTTAGTGAATTTGCGTAATTACGATCCTTCCCGTGTGCAACTTCGCCTGGCGTAAGGGTGCGAAATTGCGCTAGTCTACTTTGCTAGCGAAAATTCGCCAGAGTCAGTGTTAGTGAATTTGCGAAGTTATGATTTGACGTCACACTGGCAATTAGCACTAGCGTTAGGCGCTTCGCGCTTTCGTGAATTTCCCCCTTTTTGTTTTGATGTTTGCAAGAATCTCTGGCGCCCTCTGTCTTTATTTTTATATATAGCAGCAAAAGCGCTGTAGTTGCACAATACCCTCACCTTCCAATTTCTGAATTTTCAGAAGAGTCCGTTGTAACCCACATCCTACTGGTACTAGTCCGGGAGGACAGTTATTGAGCCAAAATCAAGGTTACACAAGAAATAAATTTGTATATTACCAGTTGCTTTGTTCAGAATACGAAAGTTATTAACTTACTTCTGGCAAGGCTTCAAGCAAATCCATTTGCAGTGCTGTCCAAAAATATGCATACATTTTTATTGTTTGGTCACACGCTTTAATAGGGCTAAAAAAATTATTTCATACTATTTATGAAGCCTCCTAAAATGCCTTGATTTTTCTCATAAAAAAGGTAAAAGCACAGAATTTATAAAATGCGAGTATATTTTGTAATTTGACTCACAAGCATCTTTTAGTTTTAATAAACTATATAATGATCTGTTTATGAAAACAAAAACAATGAAACCAGATGATTAGACACAAAAGAATTTTCCAAGCCTAAAATGTTGGTTTCAAGCATAAGGTTGCAGATTATTTTTGTATGGAAAATGATTAGGCTTTTTTTGTATGTTTGTGTTCATGTTTGAAAAGGTGTGCGAGCATGTGTGAGAGGTCATGTGCATGCACTGTCTCCTTGTGAGTCTGTGCACACATGCATGTATATTTATGTATGAATGTATTTAAAGGACCAGAAGAGGAGGGCATACAGAGAATTGGTAAGTAATTTCTTAATAAAGTATGTGAATGAATAAAAAATGAGTAGTGAGAAGTAGTGGGTTAAGAGAAATATGGTGATTCATTAAGCATACACAAGTTATTAAATGATGCAGAGAATATTTGAAATGATTTACATAATGTTTTGGCACCAACTAGCTATGTGTGGCTTAGAAATAACAACCTGTACCCAACCCAAACCCATGCCTGCCTCTTCCCACTCTGTACACTGCTTCTGCGTATGACTCCAAGCAGGGCTGCCATAAGAAATGGAAACACCTTGCAAGTTAAAAACAAACATTGGTGGTCAGGGACCTCCTTAGAATATTTTTTTTTTTAAAAAGAGACATTGGTGGCCAGTGGCATATAGAGTATTAAAATAATACGTTTGTGGCCAGGGATTTAATAAATAAAAAAAATCCTTCGGTTTTCAAAAAGTTCCAAAAACATTTCTTAAAGGTTCCAGGAGGTCCCCCATTGGCTAAAATAGTGATTCGCCAGGTTTAAGGTGAATCTGATATAAGTAATTCTAAAACAACTGGACTTGCTGAGTAATTATTGAAGACGTTTCACTACTCATCCGAGCAGCTTCTTCAGTTCAACTACTCAGCAAGTCCAGTTGTTTTAGAATTACTTACCATGACCTGGATGGATGAAAATCTTCATAGTCATACAGGTTTAAGGTGGCGAAGTGTCAAATTCGAAGTTTTGTTATAGAGACAGTACTTCGATTTTCAAATGATCGATTTTTAAAATTTGAATAGAATTTTTTTCAATCCAAATCCAATTTTGGCCTATTACTTTGAAATTTTTTAAATTCTACTTTGACCCTTAGTAAATCTGCCCCCCAAGCGTTGTTCCCCTTGTTGGTATAGGTTTGTTTCTCGTATTTAATTTCCTGGGAATCTTTAAGTACATGCTTCAGCCCAGTAGTTGTATAATGTTATAGGGGTGAACCAAACCAGGATTCAGTTGAATATTGTAAATAAAACCTTTTTTAAATTACATGTGAACCCTTGATTGTGTAGTACAACTGAAGCCAACATATTTTAATACTTTCCCTTATATAGAGGGACAGGTCACTTTATAATTTGCATTTAGAATGATGTAGACAGTGCCCTTCTCCCATCTGCAATGTTGATCATATAATATGGATATTAGGATTACAGATCCTGCCAACAAGAAAGCGTTTTATTCCATCTCACTTACCTACATTTGGCTTGTATACCTTTATTATTGCTTATTTTTGGGATTTCCATTCATTCAGCCACAATAGAATTACTGAATTTGGACTATAATTTTTGGGATCCAATTCAACCAGAAGGTATTCATTTGGGTTGAGGTCAGGGTCCTGTGCAGTCTAGTCTATGCAAACCCATTCTGTACAGGCCTTGGTTTGTGCTTGGGAAATTATTAAAATAAAACAGGAAAGGGTCTTCCCCAAAATGTTGCTACAAAGTTGTAAGAACAGAATTGTCAAGAATGTCATTGAACATTATAACTTTGTTATGTTTTTGATAGAACCACAAGTTTAAAACATGAGGAAAAGCCATGGACTGCTATATAGGGATGCACCAATTCCACTATTTTGGATTCGGCTGAACCCCCGAATCCATCGAGAAAGATTTGTCCAAATACCGAACCGTATCCGAACCCTAATCTGCATATACAAATTAGGGGTGGGAAGGGGAAAACATTTTTACTTCCTTGTTTTGTGACAAAAAGTCATGCAATTTCCCTCCCCACCCCTAATTTGCATATGCAAATTATGGTTCGGTTCAGGCTGGGCAGAAGGATTTGGCCGAATCCAAATCCTGCTGAAAAAGGCTGAATCCCGACCCGAATCCTGGATTCGATGCATCCCTACTGTTATTCCTCCTATCAAAGTTGACAATCAACAGTTTTTTTATATTACATGAAATGTCTGGACACTTTTGGCTTTGTATTGTGTAAAAAGAGATTACAGGTTTGGATATGATTTTTCTCTGTGGTATTTGGTTCTTTGGGATAAGTGTATGGTTGGTATACTTTACCTCTCTGTAAATAGGGGTGACACTTTTGTAGAATGCCTACATCAGATCGGTAATTTCCCATTTAATGGCTGAGCCTGTGAAAATGGAAAATATTATTGTTATTAATAGAGAAAAAAATTACAGAGATAATGAATGCTGCTATTTTTATGTTTTACAGAAAAGGTGAGAACCCTATATGTAAAGCAGAGATTGTCAAACTTTTTCAGTTTCAGTTCAAGCACCCCATGAAGGTCCAACCATTGCCCAGTTTCCAATTAAAGGAGAGGGAAAGTTATTTAAACTTGGGGTGCCAAAAGTTAGACACACCAAGTTATTGTATTTACCTACCTGACACCCCAGGCCAGTGCTCCTATCAGCAGAAAACTGCACCGGCCTGGGGTTCTTCCATCGAGCACCACAAAATGGTCCTCTTCCTGCTTCTTTGGTCTTCTCGTAGCTAAGCATGGGCAGTAGAGCGAATAGTTGAATTTTAATGAAAAATCCAGTTATTTCGTTCTACTGCGCATGCATCTGCCCTGCAAAATTTGAAAAAAGAAGTGAAGATGATCGTTCCCTGGTGCTCACTGGCAGAACCCAAGTTTCTGTTAAAGGAAAACTATACCCCAAAAATGTATTTTTGAGCAACAGATAGTTTATATCAAATCAAGTGACATATTAACGGATCTTACCTACCTGGTATATATATTTAAGTATATTGCCCTTTTACATCTCTTGCCATGAACCACCATTTCGTGATGGTCTGTGTGCTGCCTCAGAGATCACCTGACCAGAAATATTTCAACTCTAACTGTAACAGGAAGAAGTGTGGAAGCAAAAGACACAACTCTGTCTGCTAATTGGCTCGTGTGAACTAACTTTATAGTTTGTTTGGTATGTTTGTGTGCACCGTTGGATCCTAGGATCCCAGGAGGCTGTCCTTATTTTTTAAAATGGCTATTTTCGATTTATGATTACCCAATGGCACATGCTACTAAAAAAGTGTATTATTATGAAAATGGTTTATTTACATGAAGCAGGGTTTTACAAATGAGTTGTTTTATGCAATATCTTTTTATAGAGACCTACATTGTTCGGGGGGTATAGTTTTCCTTTAATAGGAGCACCGGCATGGGGTGTCAGGTAAGTAAATACAATCACTTGATGGCTAACTGTTGGCACCACCAAGTTTAAATTAATTTTCTTCTCCTTTAAACCATGAAAACATATTTAGATA
This sequence comes from Xenopus borealis, assembly GCA_024363595.1. Classification (NCBI taxonomy): domain Eukaryota; kingdom Metazoa; phylum Chordata; class Amphibia; order Anura; family Pipidae; genus Xenopus; species Xenopus borealis. Next base: position 73,948,589 of record CM044444.1, read on the forward strand.
TACATGGGTGCATATTCAGCCCTAATTTCATCCTAATTAACCTTCAAGATGGAATGTTCAACCATAGACGATTTTTCTCTCCTTAACGACCAATTTTTGTGTAATCTGACAAATCCATCAAATTAAGTGAGCACTGTGAATGATTGAGCATCTAATGATTTTTTGCCCAACATCGGTCACAAAATCGATCAGGCAGGTTAAAAAATTTTAATTGTTCACAGTGAAATGTATCCACTGTCTAATGGTTTGCAGGGCTAAACAGGCAGCTACCCACAGTTTTCCTAGCTTCAACTAGACAATATCGCTTGAAATTGTCTTTTTAGTTTATGGACAAATTTAAATGATCGTTTCAAAATAAGCTTGGTCTTAAAAAGATAAAGAAAAGATCTTGAGGATCCAAATTACAGAAATATCACTTATCCAGAAAACCCTAGGTCTCAAGCATTGTGGAAAATAGATCCTAAACGTGTACTACTAGTACTGTTTGGTGTGGCTCAGTACAAAATAGTCATGAATTCTGTAGCTTTTACCTGTGATAAACCCTAAGCAAGGTGAATTCATAAAGCTGCACTTAATCTTAAAATGAACCACTAATTTTAGTGTATATAAAGAAGTCACTTGTGGAACTAACAGGGATGCCCTGGGTCCCTAGCATCCCTGTATTGTCCTCAGCAATAATTTAACATTCTTAAATGTTTGTCATTTCTGGAAAAACACTGCAAAAGTATAGTTTGTGTGAAGCAGGTAGCAAGATCTGTGTTCAGGAGTCTGCAAATCAACATGGCATCACTGTTGATGTTTCTAGCAAGGGATTCTGGGAGTAGTAGTTCACAGAAGTAGGAATGTTGCAAAGTTAAGATCCCTTAGGAAGATCTACTGATGCAGTTTAGTTGTGGTCCAGGTTTGTGATAGGATAGAGAACAATCTCCAATTCTTTATTGAAGTGGTTAACTGGAACACAAATGACTTCTGTCTTTGTGCTCATGTCATCACCCTCAGTAGTCCAAGCAAAGAATTTCTGCTCAATAAATTGCTGCTCTCCCCAGTGACATCAGGATTATTCTATTCATTATTAATAAGTGACCCTGCACTGGCGAAGACAATTACAAAGTGGCAACTGAACGATTGAAGAAGCAGGCGATAGACAGGAGAACGATTCAGCAATAATGAGACAAACAGAAGGAATGAATCGGAGAGAAGGGAAGAGAGATAGAGCAGCCAGGCTGTAAATCTTGCAGGGGATTAGGGATTTACTTCAGATAGAAGAATGTAAATGTTGCTGGCTCCAGTGTGGCTGGAAATGTTCTCTCACAGCCAAAGCCTGGTCCGTACTTGGCTGGAGATCCTGCTTTGTGTGCCCTCCTAAATTGGAAGCTTAGGGGCTGGAAAACTAGAAAGCTGGACTTTGTGTCTCCAGCAAAATATATCCATGCAATGAGCCACGGAGAGATGTGGTGTACCTCCATATATCCGCTCATGGTTTGCATCTCAGAGTCTGTCAACATGTCTGGAAACCAGGGGACAAGCTCAATCCTAATCTTATATATCTGTCAGATTTTGCTTCTTTACTACTCAAAGGCCAACAAAAGGATTTTGTTGATAGCCCCACGGCAAACATGGTGTTTAAACCTCAGTAATTTGTCATATCAGATTTTTTGTCTCAGGAGATATACAAAGAAAAGGAAACCTATCAATTAAATAACATAATATGCAGTAGAACCTTATATTACTTTTTAGTGGGTGAATCTGCATGCGGAATGTTTGTCCAGTGCAATGTTGTCTTGAAGTAAAGTGCTCCATGTAGTCACATTCCCCCTTTTATAAACTAAATAATTGCTTTTCATTTGTTCCACAATCCATGTACCCCTCATAATATAAACCAATAAGGTGTTTATCACTGTTCAAAGTTGAATTTTTACCACAATTCAAGTTTTTTTGCTTTAAAAGCCATGAATTCTAATTAGTTCCAAAAACTTGAATTTTAAACATTTATTAAGATCCAAAATTAAAAAACCTGAAAGTAAAAATTCAGCATCAAAAAGCTGCCAAGTCCAAGCAGAAGTCAACTGGAGTTGTCCTATGCAAAAAGTTTTTTTTCAATTCAAGTTTTTGAAAATGATGCGTGGTATATGAATTCACTGCATTCAGGTTTTTGTTACAGTCTTCTATATTCAAGTTTTTTTTTATATACAAGCACACATTCAAGTTTGATTTAAGCGCTCAAGTTTCTTTGAATTTAAATAAAAACAGTTAAAAAATTAGAAATTTCAAATATAAGCCTCTATTTCTTCAGTTGTGGCTATAAAGTGCCACCTAATGCCCCTTTGACTTTTGTACAAAAGTGTTGAACATTTTGCAAATAACAAATCCATTCAGAAATCCTATAGTTAAAAAATATATAAACGGCATAAAATTTATTTTTTAGTAAGGCATAAAAGCAAGGGTAGTAGAGTTTATATTCCAGTGCAGAAATGCTAGCTTCAGTTTCCATTTTGACAAAGTGCCAACAATACTCCATCACAAATAGATACATTGAAAAAGAAAGAGTGTATTCCTGTTGGGTGCAACAGAATGTTCCACGCCTGTAAAATGCAAAGTTTATTCTGCCAGGGTGACTTTACACTAAGCAAAGCCTCAGGCAATCACAGGGTGATATGTGACCTCTTACTGGGATCCAATATTTTATGATACAGGGAAAGGTGGGAGGAATGGAGAATTGCGGCTGCTGCACGGCAGACACATTTCCATGATTGAATTTTTTCTTGGTATGAAAATGTACTCATTTGTACTAGAAGCAGCTATACAAACTGAGGCCAAGTGTCTTGAGGGAAAATAAGACACCTTTTGTGTAGGAAAAAGATTGCTTTCACATATCATTCTCTTTTTATACAGCAGAACTTTATAGAAAATGGTGGCCCTTGGAGAAGGACAAAGTATGTGAACCAAATCAGCAGGGTGGTAAATGCTAAGAGCTGCAGTACCACAACAACTGGATGGCTACCAGTTGGATATGAGTTTGTTTACTGAAAATACACAGCATGCATTAATATAATAACAGCCTCGATATTTGCACCAGGTCAACAACCCATAGCAACCTATTAGATATTTGCTGACAAACAGGCAACCAATAAATGCTACCTGCTGACTGGTTGCAATTGGTTACTAGACCTACTGCAATCTCTTTTATTACCAGCCCTTTGCAAGAACACTATAAATTAGTGTTCAGAACATGTAAACATTTAAAGGAGTTCCTAGGATTACTCTGGAATATACCTGGCATCTATTATCTAAAAAAAAACATTATCTACAAAGCTCTGAAATACATAAATGGCATTTTCCTAAGGGTCATCAAACAGGTTAATAAATGGACAATTTCTTTTCACTAACAAAACATTACCCCCCAAAATGTTTATTTCTGTCTCCAGTTCATCCCTTTTCTTTCTCGGAAAACACTGCAATGTTTCCTTGCTTAACCCCTCAGGCTTCCCACAAAAATAACCTTGTATTTTGTTTCAATGGCAGAATGAAAACTTTCATGAAATGTGGGTGTGCAACAATTTTACAAATTATATCTTTTGAAGTTATGTGGCGAAAAAATATTATTTTCCAAAACAATTATGTGCCTGGTCTGGCATTGCAGTAACTTCAGTTCATCTTTAAGGAGCTTAAAGCAACAGCAGTAATGAAATTAAGTAGGTATATTAAAGGGGTTGCAATAAATTTTCGGTATGATATTGAGAGTGATGTTCTTTGACAATTTACAATTGGTTT
>CM044444.1:73953916-73969083 GCA_024363595.1 Xenopus borealis
TGTCTAGGTCCGAATGAGGGTCTACAGACATCACCATAGGGTGCTAAGGGGGACTTCAATGACAAAGCAGTCGTGAGCCTCATGTAATCTGGGCCTCTTGGTTAATGATTCATAGGCGATTGATCATTAAACCTGTTGGAGAGAGCTTGGTGTAGAACTGAACTTGGCACTGATATTTATTAGAGCTGTTTATTTATTGGAGTTGTTGCTTGAGTGTTTGGATATCAACCTGTAGTATTGGTAGAGCATAATCCAGGGCATAAACCTTGGTTTCTAGTGCTGTGGTGGGTTCCCTTATATTATGTGTGTCTTGGCACAGGAGGGAGAGATTAATTAAAATTTCCTCAAGATTAGCCATAGTAGTAGTTTGACTCTCCATGATTGCTCTGAGTAGGTCACTAAGAGTGGCTTCAGGTGGTGCTAGTGAATCGTGCAAATCTTGCAGGGCAGGGGGTTTGGCAGGCTGAGTCGTGGTTTGGGGATTGCTGCGGGTCCTGCAGGCTTTGGTTCTGGATTACACCTTGTTATCTTAGCAGCTTTCAAAGTATTGTTGCAATTGACCAGAGTTGCAGCAATATAAGGAGGCACCATAAGGAGGAGGTAACTGGCAGGGTTCATTGGTATGCATCAGTAGCTCTTGCAGACGCATCTGGTCACACCCCCCAAACTAAGATATAATTAATCTTTATTTGATGCAGAACCTCTCTGTTGGGTTTATTTAGTGGTTACATAACTGTCTAGTAGAGTTAAGGCATGAAGATCCAAGTTCAAAAGCAAGAAAGGTTGCAAGTGGTGACCAAAATGTCGGGCTATTAATCAATAAATTGTTTGATTATCAAGACCTGTTGAGTGCTAAATTTTCTAACCTAAAATCGAGCATACAGTAAAACACTGATTTTATGACCCTGGAATTGGTACTGTTTTAATGCTGCCCGCTGGAAAACATAAAATCATTTCAGCAAGCAGCTCAGAGAATGGCTTTTTATCTATTTCTATCAAAGGGGAATGGCTACATTGTTTAGCTTAATCTGTCATAAGAGTATTAAACAGCTGGTTTAAATCATATCATGATATGTTCTGTATGCATTTATTTGATCTCAGTTCATTTCTTTTAGACTGTATGACTCATTTATTATGGGTACAACATAAATTGTGGAGTGTTCAGTGGTGCCAAACTGTAATACTTAACGCACTTGAAGCACTCCCATTGTGTAAGGTTAGTTTTTACATAGTAAAATCTTCTGCTTAGTGGTGTAAGAGAGCCACATACAAGGATATCTGCAGGGTCTTCAACTTGATGATACAATTAGGGCAAGTGTGGGAGGCATTCATATGAATTATAACAAACAAGGGGAAGTTATGTTCACCACAAATTTTTCAAACTATTAAGGGAGCTGCAATGAGGCTGTGACCGGAAGATGGCGCCTGTGAGATCTGCTGTGCTGACTCTGCAACAAGGGGTAATTACCGCCTTAGGGGCATTTACCGATGTTAACACCTGTGCAGGGGGGAGCAGGAAGGGAGGACTATGGAGGGTAGGGGTAGGGGCTTTTATAAACAAGGGGGTTTAGTTCTCTTTTAAGCTACTAGAAATGCCTTACCCTTTAAACAAAACAATGATTGTTTGTCCATATATTGCAATATATTTAAGCTGGCCAACTACGTCAAAGTCATCCCTGGTATGGCCAGTTCTACACGCAACGTACATCTGATTCATTAAGAGTTATATTACTTCACTGTACATTTTACACAGTAACGACGTTTTACCTACAACTCACAGTACTTGCTGCTTTCAATGTTGAAACTCCCAAATATGGTTGCCCTTTTATTGGCCACCAACGGGATCATCTGACTATAGCTGGAAAGGGTGGAAGCTACAACACGGAGGCTTTCCAGCTACAGTCAGGTGATCCCACTGGTGGCCAATAAAAGGGAGAACTGCTGAAAATGCTTGATTTAGTCAGTCTGTGAAGGATATTTTCAAATTCAGTGGTTTAATTTGGTTCCAACGTCTATTAATTGAACCATTTATATTTTCTACAAAAGTTTCCCAGTCGATAGTACATGCTTTGTCCCCAAACATCCCTATGCTTTCAGTTGGGTAGTGTATTTATCTTGTGATTTGAAAACCTCAAAAATCCATTTTGTGCAACCCACAGCTTCTTCAGGGACATTCCAAATAGATTACTATTGAAGATAATTATATTATGCTTAATACCACAGATTTTCCCACTTTTTATATTAGTTTTTGGAAACTTGGTATAGGATGTTTGTGAACTGTACAATGTGTTCCTCTGCATGTATAATTGCCCACAGTTTTTTACTCAAGCAATTAACGTTTTAGAATATGTTTTTGTTGGTTATTTGTGTATGCAATGATTGTGCCAAAGTATTTTTAAGATCTGGCAGACACTTAGCTTGGTGCTATGCCTTAGTAAGAGTGATATTTCGTTAAAACAATGATGCAGTCTTTGTATATAATATAAACCCCCTACTGTGAAACATACAGCTTTTAAAAGCCACAAGGTCATATAAAACATGAGCCCATAAGCCAAGCTTTTATATCCTTATATTGTAGACATTGCCAAACTGCAGCCCTCCAGATGTTGTTAAACTACAATATTGTGGGTGCTGGGAGTTGAAGTGCAAAGCCTGTTATAAGTTATCCTGTAGGTAGTACATTCTATTTTAACTACATTGAAGTACAAATTGAACAGGCACTACATGTACAAATGTATGTTGCATGCATCCTGACCAGTAAATGCATTAGCAGAGTGTACATCATCCGTATCCATATTGTTTTTCAGTATAATATGTTCTAGAGCATGTCCAGTTAAAAAACTTAGTACATACCTAGTCTAAACAATGCCAAAAGTATTACAAAAAATGTTATGCAGGAGCAATATCAAATCCCTCGTTTTTTAAAATGAAAGTTCAGCTCTTGTAGTGCAGAGAGCACAATAGCACACAGGTCATAGATCTTATTTCCAGTTACTGGATCGTAATCCAGCTAAATATTTAAATTGATATTTACATTCTTCAGTGAGGCCTCATAAACCATTTTTCTAGATAAGGGATCTTTCTGTAATTTGGATCTACCTTTCATCTGATTAAAAAATTATTTAACATTAAATAAACTAAATACAATGTTTTTCCTCCAATAAGGATTAATTATATCTAATTTAGAATCAAAAACACTGTACTGTTCTATAACTACAGAGGAAATAGTTTTAAAAATGCAATTATTTGAGTTCAGTTCCACCTATAGCTTAAGCAATATAAAGTTCCTGGATTTGGAGATATATATTAATGAAGGAAAATAATGTTTAAAACATTTTTTAAACAGGTAGATGTATGTAATTATGTCCTAAGTACAAGCAATCACAACCCACTTTGGTTGGACAATATTACATATGGACAATTTCACAGATTAAAGAAAAATTTCTTAGACCCAATTGAACTAGAAAAACAATTGGATTATGTAACAGATAGGTTTAAACAAAGGGTAACCAAGTGATTAAGAAGCCAAGGGAAAAAAGTCTTAAAAGTGGATAGAGCAGAAATGCTAAAAAATAAAGAAAAGAATCAAGATATAGAAAAAGAGGACGTATGCACTTTTATTACTATATATGCCCAGGGAACCCGGTCCATAGTAAAAACAATTACTAAACATTGGAACATACGAGGAGATACACAACTAAAGGGCATTTTTCCAAAGAAACCACAAGTAATATGTTAAAGGGCAAAGAACTTGGGACAAATATTTGTAAATAACTACATCCCCACAGAAAGAACAAAAATAAAAAAGGAAGGGAAGAGTGGAAAAGTCTCTACCCATGTGCATTATGAAAGTCCTTTAAAAGGACAAGGAAAGGCAAAAAAATAAAATCCCATTTTTACTTTCTTTAATGAAAAAGAAACTTATCTCCAATATACTTTAATCATAAAATGTCTAACGTTTGTATAATAAACCTGACTGTATGCAGTGAAATTCTCCCTTCATGTACTTCTTTGGATAGGAATTGTCAGACCGTCCCTGTCACGATCGTCGCCCGGAGCTCTTCCAGGAACTCTGGCCGGCGCGTCCTTTCCTGCTGGCGTCGCTCCCACAATGGCGGTGCCCATGGCCACCACGTGGGTAGCGACACCGGCGCAGTCACAGTCACAGTGCCGCGACGGGCCGGAGAACCTGGGTTCGATGCCCAAGTATAGCCTTAGCTAATTATCCCTGTGTGTTTCCTAAATTACTCCCTTATTGATCCCTTATTGATTCCTGGACTTCTGACCTTTGCCTGAACCTGACCTTCCCACTTGCCGCCTGCGTATTGACCCTTTTGCCTGGAATTGACTCTGACTATTGCCTGAACCTTACTGTGCCTTGTATTGGACTTTAGCCCTATTGCTTCCTCCTTGGTCCTGACAAACTCCCACTGGGAGCCGATAGGCCCCCCTGACAGTCCCTCAGGGAAACAATCATACTTATGAACCCACCTTATTTCTAAGCCCTGCAGAACTCAATCAGCTTTGTTTGTTTCCCTGTTTTGATAATTTATGACAATCCCTAAGTAGCATATATCTCACTGAGCATGTGCACAGTCTTGGTCTTGCAAAGATGTTTAACAAAGTTACAAAAAGACAGCCCCCTGTGGCCAACTTTGAAAGCATAAATAATTTGTTTGATTAGGCTTGTGGTACAGTAAGTTCATGTTTATGTTTAGTATACAAAATACAGTATTTCTAGCCTTATTCTATTTTAGACTTTCCTTGCCCTTTAAGTCAAATGTTACTAAGAAATTACACAAGATTGAAAATTGCATTAAATACGCCACTAAACATGTGATATACTGTTTGGAATGCCCCTATGGTTTACAGTATGTTGTGAAAACAAACAGAGTTCTGAGGGAAAGCATAAATGAACATGCTATAAACATAGAAAAAGGGGTAAAAAACAACAGTGTATCTACTCATTTTAAACACCATCATAATGGCAATGCCAGAGGTTTAAAATTCTGGGGCATAACAGTGATTAAAACAAACTGGAGAGGTGGTGACATAGTGATGGGAACCCTTCAAGAAGAAAGCAGGTGGATACACAACATGCAGACTCTTACAACCAGAAGGGTTGAATATAGATATGGACTTGAGAGCCTTCTTATAGTGTAACTAAATATAAATTATCATAAAAAAGATACACAAAAAATATACAAAATTATTACCATTAGACAAAAATAATAAAAAAGACACGTACCATAATGGATAAAAAAACTGATTTAATGAGTACTAGCACTTTAAATTAGTATGAAGGTATTTTAAAATGTTTTAAAATATTTTAAATTAATTCTATGGATGACATTGTTTAAGCAAAACTGATAATATGAGCATAAAAAATTGTTAATACATGTAGTTAATTATACGTGAGTAATAAAAATTAATCAGAAAAACACGAACACTTTGAGGTGGTAAAACAGGGAGCTTCTGATTAATTTCATAATATGGGTGTAACTTGACTTAAAATTAATGTATTTACAATTTGATGCAGAAAAAGTTTTTTTAGATTATCGCCCGAAAAAATCACAAATTTTTCGGATTATTGAACAAAACAAGTGATTGTGATATCTTCAAGTTGTAAACAGGACATCTGCCATTGACTTTTACATAACTTAGGCAGATTTGAGATTCAATTTTTTTTTTCACATGAATAATTCTAAATTTGATTGAATTTTAATTAAATTTGAATCTTCAAATATGCAAATTAGGCAAATTTGACCATCGAATAGTCGAATTCGAATAATTCGAATATTCAAATAAAATTTTATACGAATATTCGACTATTCAATGGTCGAATTACTTAAAATTTTTATTCAACCACCTACTTCGCCAGAACCAAGCTACCGAATTGGGTATCATTAGTTTTGATCGAATAAAAAGAATTCAATCGATGAAATAGTTCGAAACAATCGATTCAAACGATTGATCGAATTTTTTATCTGATCGATCGAATTGCGGTAAAATCCTTCTAATTCGATTTTACTTCCCTTTTATTCATATGGTTGAATTTCGAATTTCTTTTAATTCAAAATTCGACCAATGATAAATCTGCCCTTAGTAACCACAGGATTTAAAGGAATTGTTCAATATAAAAATAAACTGGGTAAATAGATTGGCTGTGCAAAATAAAAATGTTTCTAATATAGTTAGTTAGGCAAAAATGTAATGTATAAAGGCTGGAGTGACTGGATGTCTGACATAACAGAACACTACTTCCATGCTTTTCAGCTCTCTTGGTTTCCACTGATTGATTACCAGGCAGTGACCAATCAGTGACTTGAGGGGTAACTGTTGGTTTTGAATCTGAGCTGAATGCTGAGGATCAATTGAGATATCAACATGCGGAAATGTTTGCCCTATAATTGCACATAAAATACAGTATCTGTATTCATACTGTATATTCAGAAGCTGTTGGCTATGTTTGTAGGATTTATAATACAATTTAATGAGGAAAGAGGGGCCTTGGGGTGAAGACAAGTGATAGTTTTTAAAAGGAAATATAAGAAACATTGGCTCTTAGTATTTCACTGGTATTAAAACCATCTAACCACTGAAACATTGTGGCTCTGGTGTGCGCCTATCTTGTCATTACTCTGAGATGAACGTCATCAAAGCTCAGATAACAAAGCTATGTGCAAATGCAAGCTGACACACGTTCTTCAAAGACAGAACCTTACTGCCATTAATTTTTGAGCCGGATTTCCATAGATGAGCTGGATATTCAGCAAGCAAAGCGAGAAGAGTGTTGATTGTAGAAAAGGCGGGTGTTGACACATAGTATTTCAAGGTATTATGAGACAAAATATTAGTATTGTGATATTCTGTTAGCATGATGTTTGCTCTTACACCGTACGCAAATAAAGTGACAACATTCATAGCAGTACAACATTCAGTCAGGAACTTTATAAAGTAAAATATTTAAAAATTCTTCCATGACCTAAGATTTAAATTTTTATATTATAATTTATTATATTTATTTAGGTCTTATTTATTTACTTATTTATTACATCTATTTATAAAGAGGCAACATTTTCCGCAGTGCTGTACATAAGGGTACACCATTTACAAACGGATACATTAGGTAATGAGGGATCTGCCCGCAGGGGCTTAAATAATGCATCTTTATATACAACCTTTCTTTAGTCCTGCTTTCAATCTTGTTTTATGAGTGCACTTATGGAATCATGACTTCGTCAAAATATGCCATGTTTTCTGTAGTCTGAATTTGATTAGATTGGAGTTGTGAAAGGCGACTTCTTGCGATATCCGCGAGGAGTATTTTTCAGCAATATATATATATATATTAGCAGAAAGATGCGCGCACTCCAGCTGTATAGCAGAACTTCTTTATTACTGCAACTCACTAGCTGCTTTCTGCTAATATGGATGATGACAACCAAGCGCAGCACCCGAACTGAAGTTTGTTAAGCATAATACTAAGTGTGCGGCCCTCATCGTTGTATATATATATATATATATATATAGTTGTCTGGATGCCGGCACAACTCGTGTAGAGGTGTAAGTTGCCTGGGTGCAAATAAAGCCCAAAAAGATAAATATATACCAGAAGGTAGGGTTGCACCATATCCAGGATTCGGTTTGGGATTGGGCCAGGAGATTAAGCCTTTTTCAGCAGGATTCGGCCAAATCTTTCTTCCCGACCAAACCGAATCTGATTTATAATTTGCATATGCAAATTAGAGGCGGGAGGGAAATCGCATGACTTTTTGTTACAAAACAAGAAAGTAAAACATGTTTTCCTCTTCCCACACATATGCAAATTAGGATTCAGATTCGGTTCGGTATTCGGCCGAATATTTTGCAAATGATTCGGGGGTTCCACCGAATCCAAAATAGCGGATTCGGTGCATCACTACCAGAAGGAGGCTTGCACTCACAGGTCTTACAAAGAAATAACAGTGTTTATTAGTCAAAAATAAGATCATAGACCCAAACTGTCAGAGCCCAAAACTCCCTATAACTGTAAGTTCTATGGTCTCTGCAAATGTAACAATTTTGGTTCATTTGCTCCAGTATGCTGTTACAACAAAGGGCAGATGAACTCTAAAAAGTACTAATGTTCTCAAAACACCAAAAATATATGAAATGTAAGGTGGCTCTATCCATAAATTCTTCTTTCTATCTCACATTTGACTTCTGTAGAACTGACCACAAGCTAAATTTCCTTTCACATGGATATAGACATTGTAAATGGATATCCACTATTTTAAGACCAAATGTCAGCTATGTGACTATACATAGTTACATATGGACAGGAGTACAAAACCACACAAAAGTAGCAAAGATTTAAATTGAATACTTATTTTTTTTTCTTGTAAATGGGGTTGTAAATAAACACTGCAAGAGTTTGCAAAATTAAAATAAATATAATTATGTAGGGACCCATAGATTCTATACAGCATCTATGGAGTTAATCCCCTGCCTTTAGTATGTTTTCTGTTATTGGGTGTAACTACCTGTAACAGTTCTAACCAACACCAGCAATTATTGGACAAAGGGTGCAATGACCTCTCCCTGCCACTAAAGCTTTATAATGTGTGTAGGGAGGGGCCTCTGCCTCTTTGGCTCCTGGTGTCTGTGCAGCTAGGTGTTCCCATTGAGCCTGGGATCACCAAGGCCCCAGTAAAGCCATATGCCCTGAAGGATCTGTACTTCAGAGACCGAGTCAGGAACCAGGTAATCCTGTGAATAGGTTAGCTATCATTAGGGCAGATCTTTAATAGACTATCTAGGAGAGTAAGATAGCCAGGTTATATAGTATGAACAGCTCTGATTCCATCAAGGAGTAATAGCAGGAAGTGATCTTCCTACAAGGCTTCCCCATATGCCTTTAGTGCAGGGTTTTCAAGTAGTTAGGGATTAGGCCTTAGCAGCAGCTACCGTTTCCTACATTGATCTCCCGATCCCCACACTGGCAGGAGGAAAGACTTTCAGAGGAATTGATGTATCCGTGACTATTCTGCCTTATGGGATGACAGTGTGCATGTTTTGCTGTATCTGCTCTGCTATCTCTCCTCCTCTGTGATATGCTACACCTGCACCAACTTGTGTGTGAGTAAACCTGTGGGTCATTGCCTTGTGCATATGTGAATAAACCGTTGTTTCTGTTTTCACCAAGAACCTCCTGGCATCCAACATCTATTTTATTACAGTAGCCTGTGTATTTTATACCTCTTAAAGGGATAGCTTCCACTTAGTGAAGGCCCTGCCCTGCTGTGTAGTGTCGCAGTGTAACCCATGCTCATCCACTAGCTGGACACTTATACTCATCTGTGCTGCCTAGCCCAGAAAAGCATTACAATTATAAGCAACTTTCTAGGTGTCTTAATTGCACAATAACAATGAGAAGCAGAACCAACAGAGCAAGAGAATAGTAAAAGGACAGACAGCTATTGCTCTTAGATGCAATGAATTACATTTGCCAGTAACTGTAAAACCAGTGAAACTTTGTCAAGAAGATATACTGGAAGGTTACTTAGAATAATATTATCTTTCATTGAGCAAAACGTTAAATTTAGGTCTCCAGCCACTCATAATTTGATTTATACTGCCTGCATGGACAAAGTGGGTTAATTAGAGCTGCATATTTGTTGGAGATTACAGGGGGTTGGAAATACCTCATATTTATTGGAAAACCAACACTGTGCCTTGATTGTTTATGGTCTAAAAGATGATGCCATGCTCGTGGGGGATTCAATGTCTTCAGTATGACATGATCATCTTAATTACTGCAGCTGAAGTTTCCTAGCACAAACACACTTACAAACAGTAGCTTATTCCCATTACACACACCCAGTCACACCGTGCTGGTGGCTGGCTGTAAGAGGTGCTGTCACCATAATGTTTATTCTAACAAAGCTCTCACTTATTTTCTGCCTGCTCACTCTGTTAGATGCACTGCTCATGGCTTAATTAATTAATCCTTCACTAAGAGCAACAGAAAAGCAGTTCTGGCCTGGGAAGTTGTCCCATGGCCACCAGCTCAGTTTGTCTGCTAGACAGATTATTTAATGCATGCACAAAAATGTTGTGAATTTAAGTGTACAGTAGATTAATTACAAATAATTATATACAGTAAGTGCAAGGAAACTATAAGCAAACAAAAAAGTTACAGACCTGAGACTCAAGGATGGATACAATTCAAAGTACATGAAAAATTATGACAGATGACCTAACTTGCCCTTATCTGCTAAAAGTTGTATATTTCAATAAGGTTGAACTCTATTTCTGTTTCAACCTCAAGTAGTGACATCATTAAAAATGAACACAAACAAAACATCATTCGGACTCCCATTAGGCTATCTCTTTTCCTCACAACCCCAGGGCCCTGTGTGACCTATTGTTTATGTTTAATCTTTAATTGGGATAATTAAGTTATTTCAGTACACTCTGTTCCAAATGCATCATCAATACCTAAAAATGAAATCTATATTATATGGGGCCAGCAAAAATTTCTGATGAATTATGACTTTAAATCTCATAATTATGACTTTAAAAAGTCGTAATTATGACTTTAAATCTCATAATTATTACTTTAAAAAATCGTAATTATGACTTTTAATCTCATAATTATGACTTTTAATCTCATAATTATGACTTTAAAAAGTCGAAATCGTGACTTTAAATCTCATTATTATGACTTTAAAAAGTCGAAATGATGACTTTTAATCTCATAATTATGACTTTTAATCTCATAATTATGACTTTTAAACTCATAATTTTAAATCATAATTTTGACTTTTTAAAGTCATAATTATGAGATTAAAAATCATAATTATTAGATTAAAAATCATAATTATTAGATTAAAAATCCTAATTATGAGATTTAAAGTCATAATTATGAGATTTAAGGTCATCTTTTCGACTTTTTATAGTCATATTTATGAGATTTTCAATCATATTTTCGACTTTTTAAAGTCATAATTATGAGATTGAAAATTATAATTATGAGATTTAAAGTCATAATTCATCAGATTTTTTTTTTTTGCTGGCCTCGGTGCTCTTTTGTAATACATTATCATATTATACAGTGTAAATAAATGAATTTTGCACACATTCTCAGTCCACACTTTAGCTTCACATATTTGGTGGTATTTAAAAAGTCAGTATAGCCTAAGATGGTACCTATCTTTGCCTGTATTATTATTTTTAGGGCTAACTAAACATGCTAATGATAAAATGATAATAATTATAGTTTCCATGCAATAAGGACCATAAGGGGACTCCCAAAGAGTCAATTCACAAGGGCCAGGAGAATAACATCACCAAACACGCTATATGAAAAACAATCTGAGGAATTGGTTACAAAATTCATACAAAGGGGATACGGTAAAACTGAACTGATTAACACTACAAAAGCGGTAGGAGAAATTAGAAGGGAGGATTTACTCCACAAGAGAACAGGGACACGGAGCCTTGAGTAACCACATATGGCCCACATTCAACATTCATTAAAAATGTGATTAAAAAACATTGGCCCATATTACACAATGACAAACTATATGGAAAATTGTTCATTGAATACCTGCTCTTTTCAAACAAAAGAGGCAAAAGCGTGTTGACCCAAAAGTAAGAAAGAAAAAGGATAATGTTGAAAAACATTATTACCAAAAAATTTCTTCACACAAAAACATACTGTATCACAAATAAGGTGGCAATTCTAGAGAAAATTGAGATACCACAAGGGAATGAGAGAAAGCTGGCACTACTCAAAATGGAAGCGTTCTGGATGTGGAAACTTGAAACTGTACAACCGAAGGGCCTTAATGAAAATTTTATCTTAATTTGCTTTTTGTAAATAACTATTTTATATTGTCAATGACACTTTGTTTCTTTTTCACAGATAATCTTTGCCAGTGGGAATAATGAAAGATAGAGATAATGGTTAAACATCCCGCTGGTTGTAAGTAGTACAATTGATCTGTTTATTTTTACAATAATTGCTAAACTTGCTAGTTTGAAATATGAATTAACCAAGTTGCTTTAAAGGGGCAATATGAAAACATGGTGTCTTTGATGTGACATTGGACTTTTTTTTGGACTTTCTATACCAACACATAGACTATGTGTTTCAAGCCTCACTTTGGAATGCACTGAACTCCGGGGGGATTGTGGGTAATGGGGTGGGACTCTATGTATCCCATATGCTTTAAATATGTTGGTAGCACAAGGGTTTGTATCCTGATGAAGGGAGGGTTAATCCCCACCGAAATGTTGATGCACAAACCATGCTGTCATTTGCCTTAAAACAAAATGAGCCTAAAAAACATTGTGTCGGTAAATTGGCTTTTGTTCTATACAAACTGTGTGAGTACCAAAGTTTAATTTCCAGCACCAACAAACCAAACACTGTATAACAATTTTCAAAGAAACATCCATCCACAGTTCCTAGCACATGTCAAATCTAGGCCAAGGCTAATTGAAAATTGTTCCGTTGACTCCCAGTATCCTAATACCCCTAATTTATGTTCATTTTTTTCAGGCAGTTATCTACATGTCTTACTTTGTATTTAGTTTTGCAGTGGTATGCTGGGATGTGATGTAGCAACATGTCTTTTTGGTAGGTAATCTTCTTTTCAATGATCACACAACATTACCTAAAGACACACTTTACCTTTATTACCACCAAGACACAGACAATGCTATTTAGCTGATAAGCAAATGATTATACGATTGTAGGTGCTATTTTTAAAGCTTTAATGCTTTTTATTTTTCAGAAATAATTACATAACTGCCATCAAATTATATACCATGCCATAACCCAGTTTTGTGTTTCTAGAGCTCCTATTTGCACGCTACCTCTCACTCATACTAGGTTACTCAATATCTGCTATTTGTAGTCTATCTACTTTTCTCAGTGTCTCCCTCCCTCATAGCCTAGAGGGCTCCAGTTCTCTCTCTTCCTCTCATTTCAGTTTTGTTTACACAGTTTTATGTTAATCTATGCTCCTTTCTCATGTCTCAGGCACGAGGCAGAGATTAATGAGGGAAGCAAAGAAATATCAAACAATATCTACCCTCAGACTTCAGGTCTCTTGCTATGTGTTTAGAAAGGGTTGTAAGTCAAACATTTGTATTCAGAGCCTTGCTCTATCTCTGCTTGATTAATGTGCTTATATCCCATACCTGGCAGCATTGCATTAACCTTAAACATTCAGGCCAGATCTGTGAATGCATATAGAGCTGTAGCTGAGCTAAGAAGAAACATAGAACTGCTTCCCTTGTGTTTTGAATTATGTTTTTTTTCTGGTGAAAATACATTTCAGTATTTCCAAGGAATTTTTAAACTGTAAGGATAAATTAGCAAGAAAGAATGGACCTTAAAATCTAGACAGCTGGAATTACATTACTGCATTTCATATAAATGCATGTAATAATGGTGTTGTGTTTATGCAAGGTGCCTCTAGGTGTAACTGTGTACAAGAGTATACTGTGCATACACTGTACTTTCTATACTGCTTAAAGAGGTTAGAGTTCAAGTTACTGTTGAAGTGTAATGGCTGCATGTACCTGCTAATAAGGCACTGTTATACTCTCTCATCCTTGGCTAAAACATAACAAATGGCACTATAGACAGATGTTTATTTGTGCGCCCCCCCCTCCCAGATCTCCAAAATAAATATATCCTACATAATTGCAGATGCAAGGGAGTCCCAGAATTAGAATCCTCTTACCGGTACTAGATTAGTTATTTTTATAAAAAGGCGACTGTGCAAAATGTGCATTCCAATTTTACACAGTAATAATGGGGCAGTTTATGGCTAAAATTGTAAATTAAAATTTGCATTCAAGATTATTAAGCTCAAAATGTCAGAATCATACATAGGAAATCTGCATCTAAAGCAGGGTTCATGAAGAAGCCAATAGGGAGTTGAATTTTAAAATTCAAGCAATTTTGAAATTTCTTTTTAATGAAGCGTTGAATGTTATTTCACTGTGTTCCAGTTGATTTTTCCCATCTTTAAGTAATCAAGTTTCACGTTTTTTTTTTCAAATAAGCTGACTTCAAGATTTTTGTGTTTTTGAAATTGTTGTAGAAAAACACTGTGGGCCAGATTCAATTAAGTGAGAAAAATGTTTATCACGTCAAAACTCCATTTGGGATGCAATTCAATTCAGAAAATATTCCATTTGACAATATTCCATTTGAGATGCAATTCAATTCAGAAAAGCTTATCTCATGGTTTATCACGTGAAAAATCTATGGGGGAAAAAAGGAATTTCATTTATAATCTCATCCATGAGTTTTCAAGCAATTTTTCTCTGAATTGAATCTGGCTCTAAATTTGCCTCCCAGTGTCTGAAAACAGAGTATATTGCAGTTTATGTTGATCCATATGACACAACACCAGTGGCTGTAGAAGATGTTAGAGGGCAAAACTGAGGTTTTAAACACCTCCTACTCTCTTAACTGAAGATAGAATATTACCCTGAGTGCTATCAACTACCTCACTATTAGCTTACTAACAACTTACAAATGCAGTTAAAATGTATTAACATAACAGAGGTCAGATAAGTATCTGTTTTATATCTTTTTTACATTAATATGTATATTTTTACATTTTAGTGGTAGTCTGCTTAATACAGGTTCACTTGTGAGAACCTGTTGGAGTTTCTGTTTTCTAACTAAACTGTAAGCAATGTTTGAGCAATGCATCTTCCATATGAGCAATGAAACAACTTAAACAGCAACCTCTGTTATCATTAGCTCGTTCAAAAATGCTTTGCCACTAAAATACATTGTCATAGTTGGTATCAGAAAAATAATTCAATGTCAAGATAATCTGCAGATAGATCTTTGGTTGTTAAAGCAATACTGACACGTTCCTATAAAAATCATAGGAACTTGTCTGTATCAATGGAAAGATGCTGCACACCAAATATTGCAACCAAAGCCACCACCAGCTGAGTGAACCTAAATGAATCCTACCCTCTGACACAGCTAAGAAGATCTTCTGTGGCTGTTTCAGTGGGCTGGGGGGTGGTGCGATCCTTCCATAGGCTGTAGTCCTGTTTTCATCTGTAATTAGCCTATGGAAGGATTGCACTGCCCCAGCCCAGCATGACTGAAATAGCCATGATTTTTATAGGAACGTGTC
>CM044444.1:73986765-74002000 GCA_024363595.1 Xenopus borealis
TTTTAATCCGTTTTATTGACCCAGAGAGCATTTTAATACACTATTCTATTACAGGACACAACTTAGTGAGCAACTAGTGTATGATAAAAATGCCCAATCTTGTTAACATTTTTAAGCAAACAGGATTAATGTCGCCGGACTGTGGAATTTATGTTAGAAAACATGTTGTACAATTGAAGCAGAAGTAATCTGTATGCACTTTACAACTACAAAGTGGTTGACTGGCTTCAGAGTCCAGGCCATGCCTATACTCCAAACGGCTTTTAACTGCTCAATAATATCAATAATTAAGATGGTTTTACCTTAGAAACGACAGCGACTGCCTTCTTTTTACCCCGGTAAGTTTAGTGAAAGCGATTGTTAATAGTACATACAGAAATATATGCAAGTACATACAGAGGTCTACACAGGCTATAAATGATCTCTAGGAATATGTTTTATAGTATGTTTATTTAACAGAAACAAGATGAGAAGAATACATTTGTATATTCTGAAAACCAAGTCAAGTAAAAAACAAATATTTCCCAAATTGGTGTACTGTATATTATTGGCAATTACCTTTCTGATAAAATAAAACTTTTTCAAATGTACACAGGTCCGTAACTGACTTGTTCCATTTTTTATAAGTAGGAGGGTCAGGGCAATTTCATAACATAGGATTCCACTTTTTAGTTATATATAGTGTGACAGTAGAGTTTGTCTGGGTAGCCAGATAAATCTAGAGAGGTAGAATATTAATTTATGGTCTTTGGGAATGCAAAGGCCAAGCTGTATAAAATTAGTTTCAGTATTTTTAGCCCAGTTTATTTTTAGTTTAGTTCATGGTGAGATATGTATCATGGTACAATGATCATTATAGTTATAGTTACTATAGTTAAGTCAACTATATATATATATATATAGTTACAATAAGGAGTCATTTGGGGATCAATCTTAGTTTAGTTTTGGTTAAACATGCTCTATGCATAAGATATAGTTGACTTACTTAATGAACCCAAGGTTGGATAGAAAATACTGAACCCTCTTGCCCTCAACTTTTTATATGAAATTCATTCCAATTTCCCTAAAACTACAATCTGAAAATCTGCTGCACTTGTTTTAAGGATACAGTATATTTTGTTAAATCCTGGCAGCATTAATGAATGGACTACTGGTTGTAAAGATATGTCTGTGCCCTTGAAACAATGAATACCAATACATAGCCCACCTCTACGAAGTATTTTAAGGCTTTTATGTGGACTTTAGGCCTAATTTTTTAAAGTACACACTTCAAGTCAAAACTGAAATCTTTTGGCTCAGACTTGCAATTTTAAAGGAAATGTATGCCACCAGCATGTTAAAGCGATTATAAATGTATGGTGTAGGAGCCCTAGAAATATTTTAGTGCAACCATGCAGAAAATGTTTATATGCATCAAATAATCCAATTTTTTTAAAATAATTCCTTTTTTGTCTGTAATAATAAAACACTACCTTGTATTTTGTCCAAACTAAGATATAATTAATCATTATTGAAAGCAAAACAGCCTACTGGTTTTATTTAATTTTTACATGATATTCTATTGGTCTTAAAGGGATACTGTCAGAACGTTTCAGAACACATCAATAATAGTGCTGCTCCCGTAGACTTCTGCACTGAAATCCATTTCTTAAAAGAGCAAACAGATTTTTTTATATTCAATTTTAAAATCTGACATGGGGCTAGACATTTTGTCAATTTCCCAGCTGCCCCTAGTCATGTGACTTGTGCCAGCACTTTAGGAGGGAACTGCTTTCTGGCAGGCGGATGTTTTTCCTTCTCAATGTAACTGAATAGTACGCAGTGGGACATGGGTTTTACTATTGAGTGCTGTTCTTAGATCTACCAGGCAGCTGTTATCTTGTGTTAGGGAGCTGTTATCTGGTTACCTTCTCATTGTTCTGTTGTTAGGCTGCTGGGGGGGGAAGAAGGGAGGGGTTGCAGTACAGCAGTAAAGAGTGACTGAAGTTTATCAGAGCACAAGTCACATGACTTGGGGCAGCTGGGATAATGACAAAATGTCTAGCTCTATGTCAGATTTCAAAATGAAATATAAAAAAATCTGTTTGCTCTTTTGAGAAATGGATTTCAATGTAGAATTCTTCTGGAGCAGCACTATTAACTGATGCATTTTGAAAAAACTTTTTTTCCCATGACAGTATCCCTTTATGGTATGAAGATCCAAATTACAGAAAGACCAGTTATCCAGAAAACCCTAGGTCCCAAGCATTCTGGATAATAGGTCCCATACCTGTGCAAACTAGCGGTGGCAACCTAACAATTCAGATGCTTAGCTCTGTCGGGTTAGGTTGCTAGAGGTGCCTAGTGATGTAAATAATCTGCACGACTATACTAAACAGAAGGTGCATAAGCATGATTTAGTTGACTTATCACATCTATATCATTGATTATTTGGGTCTTTACAGTGGCACGCACAAATTAATTGTGGCAATGTATCTTATCTGCTGTAAACTTAATTGTTGAAGATGTTGGCGAGCTCTGCAGAGTAACCTTCTCTTCATAAGGGTTTTTTTCTTCAGTTCTGCACTCCTCTCTTAAAGCTTTAACTTTAATTTTTATCTTTTTTTTATTGTTCACAGTATCAATAGAAAAAAAATATAATGTTACTTTTCCTTAGTATATTTACCTAATGATTTTCTTGAAACTCCTTTGTGTGTTGGGAAGGCTTAGGGCAAATACAAATCTAGGGAATGGCATGTGTCTATGTAATTACAGGAACATGGGAGCAAATATGAATATGAGCAAAGTATATATGGACATGAGCAAAGTATCTTGGGATAAGGATGCGGCTGAACCCCTAAATCCTTCCCAAAAGATTTGGTCGAATACCAAACCAAATCTGAATTTACACATGCATCTGCCAATTAGGGATGGGAAAGGAAAAACATTATTTACTTCTTTGTTTTGTGGCAAAAAGTCACACATTTTCCCCTTCAAAAAGTCACACAATTTCCCAGGCAGAAGGATTTGGCAAATCCGAATCCTGCTGAAAAAGGCAGAATTCTGGCCAAATCCCGAACAAAATCCTGGATTCGGTGCATCCCTAGTATTTACAAATACATATAATGATATTTATAAATTAATCTGCATGATGATTTTAATTCAGGATACTGTGAGGATACTGGGGTTGTGTACAGATATAAAAAACATATAATTGCCACAAATAAGTTTTCGGCCTGTTCTATTAATGAACACTCAGTCGCACATGTCTTCACATAATATTGGGCATATACAGCATGAGAATGAATCTGTTCTCTTGCATATATTAAAATAAATCAGAACTTTTTTATAGAAACCAGTTTTCAAAATTTAAAGGACAGGGAAAGTCTAAAAAAGAATAAGGCTAGAAATGCTGTATTTTGTATACTAAACATAAACATGAACTTACTGCACCACAAGCCTAATCAAACAATGATTTATGCTTTCAAAGTTGGCCACAGGGGGCTGTCATCTTGTAACTTTGTTATACATCTTTGCAAGACCAAGACTGTGCACATGCTCAGTGTGGTCTGGGCTAAGCTTAGGGATCGTTATAAATAATCAAAACAGCACAAGTCAAATAACATCTGCCAGAAGCTGATACAGCAAGACTGATTAATAATCAGAATATACAGACTGCACTGGGTCCTGTGTTGTCATGTAATCTAATGTGGATTTTATAGTTTTTGTATTGTTTAATACAAACTTTGTCCAACTCTACAGAATCAGTGGCTGCAGAAAAATAATCCTCCAAACAGAATGCCAGTTTATGTGTTTAAGTCTGGCTCCATGATCTTTGTCCCTGCAGCTGGAAACAGTAAAGGGGATCTAAAGGCAAAAATAAAATCCAATACAAATCTCTACACAGTCACCAACTGCGCTACAGGTAAACAAAGCTGCTGGAGTTCTGCATGGCTGGGAAGTAAGGTGGGGCTCCCCCTGCTGTTAATAATTATGGTTGTTTCCCTAAGGAGCAGTTAGGGACTGTCTGACAATTCCTATCCACAGAAATAAATGAAGGGAGAATTTCACTGCATACAGTCAGGTTAATTTTTTCATTAAAGTATATTGAAGATAGGTTTCTTTTTAATTAAAGTAAGTAAAAATTGGATTTTTTTTTGCCTTTACATGCCCATTAAGAAAATGGATGGCCCAGCACACCCTGGCTTTTGTCAACATCTCCATGTTTCTCCACTAACTAAGAACTAATATGGGTTTAAAAAGCAACCTGTTGCCTGGAGTTCCTTAAAATCAAGTTATAATCTAAGTAATGTGAATTAATCTAAAAGAGAATGCGCTTTGCTAACTGAAATACTAATCCACATTGCATCGAGAGTTGCCCAATTTCGCACATCTTGAAATACTCTTTCATAAAGTTTAGCCTCATTTAGCCCAGCTGTTTACCTACTCTTCCTTTATGATACACAACTGCCAACAGTTACAAACTTCTAAACTTTCTAGAACATACTATTGGTTCTTTTTTTTCTATTAATAACATCGGTGTTGTGTTTCAGTTTCCCAACTGAACTGATGGCTACCTCACCACAAAAACCTTGTCTCATTCCCACCTCCTTATTTAAGAATGTTCTTTATCTTCATAAGGAAAAAGAAGTTCAGCAGCAGCAGGATCTTCTTTACTTTCTGTATTAGTCAATTATCCTGTATTTAAATACAGTAGTTCCTACTCAATTACTTAGCTAGGTTTAGTTTTATCCTTTTACACCCCAACTGTATTTTTGGCATGATGGAGGAAACTGGCGTTTCCAGAGGAAAGGCACAGAAAGCACACAGGTATGGAATCCTTTATACAGAAACCATTAACAGAAAACTCCAAATTATGGTAAGCCCTTCTCTCATAGGGGGAAATTAACTAAAGAGCAAAGTTCAAACTCTAGCGCAAATTTGCCAGCATGACGTCATTTAGCCAGATTTACTAAGGCTCGAATTACTGAGGGCTTTTAGCCCTCAAATTCGAGCGTCGAATAATTGGCGAATAAATATTCACCAAAATGTAATAAAATATTCGCGCTTTTCAGATATTCGCCAAAATCGCAGGATCGAACGATTTTAAGCAAAATTCATACGAATCGAATATTCGCATCCTTCGATCGTACAAATACTATTCGATACGAAAACTTTAAAAAAAGCCTATGGGGGCTTCCCATAGGCTTCTAATGCAATTCAGTAGGTTCAATCTGGCGAAGTAGGCAGTAGAATAAAAATTTAAAGGGAAAGTTTTTCGACCGGCGAATAGTCACGCGATCGAATATATATTTTTTCGATCTATTCGATGCGACCGAATATTTCATATTCGATGGTCAAAAATACTTAATTTGCATATTCGAATAGTCGCACAATCGAAATTAGACTATTCAAGAGCATGCTCGAATCCTTCACACGAATTTGATAAATCTGCCCTTAACACTCCCTGGTGTAACTTTGCTAGCGAAGTAGACAGACTCTAGCACAACTTCACACCCTAACACCTGGCGAAGTTGCGAAGGGACTTAACTATGCTAATTCACTAATTTGCGGATTTTACTGAACGTTACCTCTTGCGCCAGACTTGACTTCGACACCTCAGTGCAATAGAGTAGATAGGAGTTTCTTTAAAAAAAGGTAAAAAATCCTAAGATGTCCCACCATGCTGCAATCAATTTAGATAAATCTTGACAGATCTATTTAAATTTCTTTCATTTTCCACATCTATCATGTATTGAATGCTGTCATGAATAATACATGGAACCACACTTGGTGCCACAGAAATGCCCACTGCAGTACGCCCAAGTCACTAAAACACTGCCAGTTTTTTAAATTTAAAAATAACTTTAATATACGGAGATCTGTCAGCTGGGAAATAAACTTAGAAGTAATGGCAACCAAACATTTTAATGTGCTTATTCTTTTTTCAGCTACATTGTCAACCAAATAACACACATCTGTATGAGCTGCATAAGCATCAAAGAACTGCTGTTTCTAAAATACAAAACTGTATATCTGTAGAAATCATTAATTACTGTAATGTCTTATAACAATGATAATGCCACTCAATATAAAGAACACATTTGCAGATGTTCTATAACAATGCAAAACCAGAAGTAGCAATAATATTCAAAGTATTCTTATACAGTGAATGAATATGCCTTTATGCCTAGCAATATTTCAACCTGGAGTTAGAGTGCCCCCTGCAGGCAAGTCTGCAGATAGGAAAAAAAGGGGCTGTCCAGCCTGCACGCTTACGACTGTGGAATGACATCTGCAAATATCCACTGAAAGCCAGACACTTCAGGAACACTCCAGAATTTGTAAGATAGTATTCTCAATTTTAATGCTTTGCATAATAGAAAAAATAATGCATTATAATTTTTTTTTGCTTCTCTGTGTTAGTGTTTGTTATCCACATTTATTTAAGTACTTGAATATCACTCAAGAAGAAATAAAATTGTATATATGTGTAGGGACCTACAGGATCCATATGGCTCCTATAGAGTTAAATCCCAACCTTTCATTATCTCTTTTGTTATTGGGTATAATTCCTGTAACAGTTCCAGTACAGCAGTACGCCACTAGTTAATTGCCCAAGGGGTGCGGTACCCTGCGGGTTGCATGTAGAAGTTCTGGGTGCAAAAAATTGAAGCGGGTCAGTGGTTCCATGGGTTTGCAGGTTGAGGGTTGGGCTATGGATATTCTCCATAGTGATTTTTAGTCCTATTTTCTGAGCACATCTAAGTCCGATGACATCACGTCCGGTTTACAATGACAGCACTTCCTGATTCTCGATGGTCAGCGGGTCACGGATCCGGGTTGCGGATAAGGTATTTGTGGGTCGGGGGTCCAAGCAGGTAAGAATGCAGGTCGCAGGTCCAGGTTGCGGTTTGCTGGTTGGTACAGGTCGGGTATGGGTCCCAAAAAATTGACTTGCGCAGAAAGTTCATGCAGCACATATTTATTCGCAAATGGTTGTATTGCCCGTGTATACTATAGCTAAAATATTGTAAAAAAGGTTGTGGGAGCACTCCATGGCTACTAAAGTATAATGAAGAGAGATTGATCAATGCACATTCCCCAGTCCCCTGTCACATAAGTAATCTATGCAGTTGCATTTATTTACAAAGACAGGGGTTTTTTTAGTTACAAAATTATGATCATAAAATTGATGTCACCATACCACGTCAAGGATAAACTCATATGGTCCCTAACTATTTACCTCTGGTCATAATATCAAATTCCAAAGCCTCCTGACATAAATGCATTATCTGAAATAAAGGTCTCCCGACCTGGGCATTGATTTCAATCATAGGGCTTAAGCTGGCCATAGACATAACAATTACAATCTTTCCAAGAAAGATTGTTTGTTTTAACACACAAGTATAGAGCTGAATTGTCAGATATGCAGGTGTAAACAATAGAATTCTACCTGTATCTGATGATTCAGCACTAACAATGGCCGATGTTAAAGTGGACCCGTCACCCCAAAAAAAATATTCAAATTCATATTTTATCACATTAGTCAAGCAAAATGAACATTAATTACACTATATAAATTATTTTAATCTTGTTTTCTTCAGTCTGGGAATTCATAATTATAGCAAGCAGACAGGAGCCATTTTGTGGACACTGTTATTAAGACAAGCCTTGCATCATCTCAGAATCTTGTTTGTGCACCAGAATGGGGGACCCAATGTCTATCCCCATGTCCTGGCTACACAATTAAATAGTTAAGAGAACTGGGGGAATGTGTGGGGAGCAGTGGCATCTAGGAAGTGCTGAATGGAAAGTTAAAGTAATTATCTGCCTTGCCTCTATGCCTAAGGCATAGAGGAGTGGCAGACAATATTTCATTGACAGCTGAGATTTTTAAACGAGCTTAAAACAGCTATGAATGCTTTAATAAAAATTTGGATTTCATGTTTAATTTGAAAAGGACTTTTAGTATACAGATTTTTGTGTCTGGATGACGGGTCCACTTTAAGGGTGCCTTCAAAGACGAATGATCAAAATATTCGGTCCAGCCCGATCAACAATATCAGTCTGCTCATTTCCCACCATACACGAATATCATACGAAAATTCGTTCTGTACGATATTATCTGTGCGTCTATGGCCACTTTTAGTCCTCCCTGTCATTAACTTTCAAAGGAGAGAGCTAACCTAGAACACAGCATTAGTTCCATGAGATTAATCCTCCCCCGCTGGCGGATTTTAAGAGAAAGAGAGACTGCCCGGACCAACACATTTCCAAAGGCATGGGTGTGGGGTGCTACAACCACATGGAAGCCTGGCCTGCAGCATAGCTGCTAAACTTAAGAACAGAATAAATCTGATACAATACAAAATGCAAAAAGGAAAGATTGTGGGAGCACTCCATGGCTAAATACTAAGATACAATGGAAGTGCTACTGATGTGGCCAAATTAACTACAGACATGGAGAAAAAGAAGAAAGACTGATCAATGCACATTCCCCAGTCCCCTGTCACATAAGTAATCTATGCAAATGCATTTATTTACATTTTCATTCAGATATTTATTATGTTAAGGTAACATACAGTAAGAAACAGTTGTTAAATATAGCAATATATATTTTTGCATAAATTAATATTTAAGTAATATTTTCCATGGAACAGAATGATAACAATGCTTTTATGGATTTAGCTCATAATGGGACAACTTCACTTAAAGTAGACCTCTCATTAGTAAAGTATGGGTGCTCCTGTCATTGAGAATTGGATAGGAATGGAGTGAATTTCTCTGTTGTGATCTCTAATGTCACATTTTGATAAGGCTTTCCCTGTATGTACAATAAAAGCAATACAGACCTGAAAACTTTGTGTTTGTAATACAAATATATTTTACTTGTAGAATTACGTTTTCTGTGCAGTCGTCTACCTTAAATGCCACCCCCCCATCCAACAACTGATTTAAACTGACCATTTAAGATCAAACCCTACCAGAAGAACCATGCCTGCAAAATCTTTCAGGCTTAATCAGTACTTTATTACCACTTGTCATGGCTCAGCCACATACTGGGCTAAATAGCACCAAGATAGTCTGGTGATCCATTGTCTCTAGTGGATCTGCACAGCCCTTCCTTGTGATCTGATCACTGGCAAATGATACTGCATAGGAACCTAGAAGAAAAAAACCTAGTCCAAAAACTGAAATGAGATGGGATGAATAATCAATTGAGTTTAGGATTAGGTCAAATCCAGGAACTTTCTCAGGATTTGGATCTAGCAGAACACATTTTTGTTCACAGATGATGCAACAATGAGATTTTAGTTTACCAATACAAACCCTAAAATGAAACATCACATATAAAAAAAAGCAAAACTTGAAGATATCCTCACTGTTACCCCGTGGGGTGGAGTCATTAACTTATTGCATTCTTTACAACCTCCATACACATTTTGAGGGGTGACTTTTAAATACAGCTTAAATCTCTTTATCTTCTGGGGTATAATCAGAGACCCTTGGACCTATTGTAGGTTCAGAATTCTGCCTCCTTCTTTACTCCATCCAAACAACCACCAAAATTTTACCATCTCTAGCCACTGATATACCCTCTCCAATGGCATAACTACCAGGGGAGCAGGGGGTGTGAGCGGACCAGGGCCCGCACCCCCACAGGGCACCCGCCTTCAGTCAGCTGCAGGCACCAAAAAATCGGCATGGAGGGGGCTGGGGTGGCCCAGCTGCACGGCCCGCCCTCACCTAGTTATGTTACTGACCCTCTCAGTGACATGAGTTACTGATTCATTGGTAAATTTCTTTCTTTAACTAGATATAGGCAAGAGGACTAGTAGTATTCAGTTACATCAAGAAATTAAAGTGTTTTAAAGTAATAAAAATATAATGCGGTGTTGCCCTGCACTGGTAAAACTGGTCTGTTTGCTTCAGAAACACTACTATTGTTATTATATAATTAAGCTGCTGTGTAGCCATGGGGGCATTCTGTACACAGCAGAAAGGCTCAGGTTACACAGCAGATAGCAGATAAGCTCTGTAGAACATAACAATGTTATCTGGTATCCACTATTTAACATGTTCCACATAGTCTTTTTTTCAATTTCCACCATTTCTAAGCAGCAGCTTATATGAACTATAGTAGTGTTTCTGAAACAAACAGGTCAGTTTTACCAGTGCAGGGCAACAGTACATTATATTTTATTTACATTATATTTTATTTACTTTAAAACACTTTCATTTTTTTGGTGCAACTGTTCCTTTAAGTATTTGATTTAAAACAAATACAGTAGGTGATGACTGAATGCTCTCTTGTGAGTGAAGCAGTAGAACTGTAGGTTATTTTTAGGAACCGATCCTGCATCTGCCCTCAAGGATTATCTTCCCATTCCTCTTTTCATTGAGGCTAGAAGCCAGTGGACTAATCACGACCAGATCATTTGTCTTTAATATTTCAATTTTGATGTGTTTCTGGCAGTGAGTGTATGTTGTATTAGGACAACTGCAGACCATGATTTCCATTTAATGGATGTTATTTTATTCTCTCTCTTGTAGTTATAACTGCTGTTAAACAAGGCTGGAAACCACAGAGGGATTATAGGAAAAGGTGCAGAAAGCCAAGAAGGGGTGCTTTAAACTTCCAATAACACTGTTTATGTCTGAGATGAATTCAAGCTGGAGTCATTACAAATCAGAGCTGTTGACTCTCAGTGTCGCTGAGATATTAATTGCCAAATGCCGCTTGCATGCCTCTAGTGACAAAGACTAAGGTTCAACTACTTTTAACATGGCAAGATGGATGGAAGTTTGGATACACTGAGCATAGGCACGAGAGCAAAGTACAACATAAAGTATACTGTATATGGGGTTGTATTAAAAACAACCAGAAAAGTTATCTCATATAAGTAATTCAAAAAAACAGCTGGACTTGCTGAAATTTTTTAATGAAGACATTTCACTGCTCATCTGAGCAGCTTCTTCAGTTCAACTGACTGATGTGGGTAGTTCTCAGCATATGGACTCTTCCAACAATCCAACCAAACATTGTAACTCTTCAGAAAGGCGAGATCTGAAATTCACAGGGGTGTTGGTTCTATGTAGTTACTGTGATAGGATTACGAGTGTCTCATGCAACACCTAGAAATAGGTGAGAGTTGCATGAAAGGATGTGTGAATTGTTCTGAAACTGCCGGGGTACAGATGTGAGAACAGCATTGTATGTAGCAGACAGGTGGTGTCGAAGGCCTTTGTTCAGGGATGGTTGACATGAATCACCTTTTTCAAACCAGAAAAGTTAATGCAAAACTGTCAGCCTTACCAGAGGTTCCAGCGAAGGGAAACTTAGCCAAGCTGATAATGACCCACAAGCAGCTCATACAACACAGATCCTACCCGAGAGTTAAACAGGCAGACTGTGGGTAGAGAGAAGCCAGTGAGGCTAATAAATTAGGTGGCGAAGAGAAGTAACGAAGGAGCCGTAGTAAACAGATCCAAGTCAATGGTAGGCAGTGTAGATTCAAGGTCAGGTCAACAGCAGAAGGTCTAGAGGGCCAGCAGCAGATCATGGTCAAACAGGCATGGTTAGCAACAACAGAGATGAGTCAGTAGTATTGGGGCTAGACTTCAGGAAACACATTGATAACCAGCCACAGATCGGCATCTGAAACTTAAATAGCATCAAATTTGGCACCAAATTCTCTCATCAAGACGATACATGGCGTGACGTACTGTGTCATGATGCCTCATTTCGAAATGCATGCACACCAACATTTGTGCACATACGGGAATCGATGACGTGATATGCGTGCCTTCGCACATTGACACGCCGGCGTGATGTCACTGTCATGGAATGGAAGCACACCAAACAGCGTTAAGTATCCTTACAAAAACAGTGTAATATAATGGCAGGGTATCAGCATGTGTAAAGATCACCTTTAGCAAGTGCACTTCCACTTATTAACCACAGAATAAATAAAATGTAATAATCAGGGGACAGGAAAACAACTTTTCATTGCATTCATGCCTTAGTATGGGCCTAAAGTTTACTTTTAGGTGTACTTTGACCCTATTGGAAACTTTTCAATAGTAAATATATCAGTTACCTACCATTGTGGCTTTGACACAGGGAATAAGACTGTTGGAGAGGAGGGATCCCGTCCTAGTGAGTCCTGGGAAAATGTCTATTTAGTCTCCTAATTAGCTTAAGGGATACTAATAATATTACTAGAACTAAGCAGAATGGATCATGGGCATCCCTGGACTTAAATGAGAATTCAATCCTAAACTTAAAGGACAAGGAAAGGAAAAAAAATAAAATCCCATTCTTACTTTCTTTAATGAAAAAGAAATTTATTTCCCATATACTTTAATTGAAAAATGTGTACTGTGTTTATAAGAAACCTGACTGTATTCAGTGAAATTCTCCCTTCATTTACTGCTGTGGATAGGAATTGTCAGACGGTCCCTTTCTGCTGTGCAGGGAAACAATCATACTTATGAACAGTAGGGGGAGCCCCGGCCTTACTTCTCAGCTTTGTTTTTTGATCATTTATGACGATCCATAAGAAGCCCAGACCACACTGACCATGTGCACAGTCTTGGTCTTGCAAAGATGTATAACAAAGTTACAAGATGACAGCCCCCTGTGGCCAACCATAAATCATTTGTTTGATTAGGCTTGTGGTGCAGTCAGTTCATGTTTATGTTTAGTATACAAAATACAGCATTTCTATTCTATTTTACACTTTCCTTGGCCTTTTTAATGTTTCCAACTCCAGTTGCAGGGACAAAGATCTAAAGATTACAGATAACAGATGAACTGGGATCTATTTGGGGGATTATTTTGCTGCAGCCACTGGTTCTGAAGAGTTGGAGAAAGTATGTATTAAACAATATCACATTAAATCCACATTAGATTACATGACAACACAGGACCCTGTGCAGTCTGTCTATTCTGAATATTAATCAGTCTTGCTGTATCGACATCTGGCAGATATAATTGACTTGTGCTGTCTTTTAAGAACCTTATGATCATAAAATTAAGTCATCATACCAATGTAAACCCCATATGGTGGTCCCTAACTATTTACCTCCAGTTGTAGTGTTCGAAGTTCGGCATGGTAGCATTTCTTGGGATAAGCTTCTCCTGACCTAGGAATTGGTTTCCGTCAGAGGGCTTAGCCCTCTCACTTCTAAAAGCTAATGGCAGGGAAGGACTAAAGCTGGCCATAGACATAAAGATTTTTGAAAGATCCAATGGTTATCATGAGACCACTATTGTCTCAAAACGATCGTTTAAATGCCAGATGTGTCCATCAACTAAAAAGACCATTTCAGGCGATATTGCCAGCAAAACTGAAGGATCGCAGCCTGCTTTGCCCTGCAAACATAGGTAGATTGCATGGGGGCCGATAAAGATTTTCTAACCTGGCCGATCAATCATCAGACCAATGTCGGACGAAAAATCGTAAGATGAACGATCGTTTGTATCCCACTAACCGCACGATAATTTGACAGATTGGATGGACTTCCCTACGATCGGTCGTTCTGCAGGGAAAGATCATTGCGTCTATGGGGAGCTTAAGCCCTTTGACTGAAATGTGCCAGCCTTTGAATACTATGACCAGAGTATAATAGTTAGGAGCCACCATAATAGGGGTTACTCCTTAATTATTGCAGGTAAAGTAACACTAATATTATAATATATAATATATTATTATAATATTTAGAAAGTGTTTATTATACTCTTGCCCTGGGCTGTGGGTAGAAGAAGCAATTCCTAAGGTGCAACAGGTTGAAAGGCATATTACCTCTTCTGTACCCTAGGCTGGGCCCTCATCCCCTCTTGTTTATCACTTAGCTCCAGTCTTCATCACACATCTGCTCCTCACTTGACCCCAGTCTTCAGCACTGGGTGCTGTGGGGGCGAAGTGGCCAGCCGGGTTACCTAGGGCACCTGGTCGGCTTGGCCAGCCACTGCTCTTCCCAAATGGGACAATGTTTGGATCCATTTCTCCATTATTCAAGGCTAGGAAAGCAGAGAACCCTAAAACAATATGGAATTATCTGGATTTATGTACTTTGAGAATATTGTGCTGTCTTATTGCCAGAATATCTGCACCCTAGAAGTGTGGTTTACCACAGAAGGAAAAAGATTTTCAGTTTTAATTTTTCCTTCAATATGTTCACTAGGTAGACTTACATGGTCTATAAAACACTCAGTAATGTTTATGAAAGTAATTCATCCAAATAACCAGCTGGGAAATAGGTTTAGGCTTCGGGACAAAACGTCTGTGTCTAAGTAAATAAATAATTTTTCAAACTGTGAGTGACACTTGGCTTCAGCATCTCTCATCTACACTGTAGATGTCTTGTAACAACTGTGCCTGCCACAAACTCTTGGATTCAGAGAGAAAGCTGCCATTTATAGGGCTCCATTTCCCTGCAGGTATCTTCCCAACTATGCAGTCATTAGCCTCTCACTTGAGTTTTCAGTTCCAACATTATTCTGCATAACTTACTCTTTATTTACAACTTAATGACATGATCATATCTTGCTACTTACAGCATGAAATAAACATACACTTCTTTCACTGCCTGACAGTTGTTTTATTGGCTACAGGCAAGATTTGTAAACCTTTTTTTTTGTTAGTCTGACAGCAGATGAGAGCATTAATGCAATTTATAGTCCAAGCTGAAAGTAATAACAATTCCCCATCTGTTGTGGCGTATTTATATTAGCTTGCAAAAATATGGAAAATCTATAATTGGGCTGCAATATTTATGCCACTGTACCCAATAAAAACAAGGCATTACCCCACAACATGCTGTTGGGAAAGCTTAAATTGACAGTAAGAAAATCTAAAATGTAACAGAATTTTGGAACTACTGTTTTTTTATGTTCTAGTAAAAGGGCTCAATTTTAAAACCAACACAAATGTAAATAAGGCCAAAAAGCCTCTTCTAAACATAGACCGTCACTAGTGTAGTTTTGCGGCCTATTGGTAGATGAATTTTCACTGGAACGATTGTTTGTTACTCTGTAAATTCACTTTAGTGCAAATTTTCCATTACGTTACCCCTTTCGCCAGAGTTTCAGGTTATACCTGGCAAATTGAAGCTACATTCTCCTCAGTGTTATGCAGTGTTATGCAGTTTAAGTTTCAGCCCTCCCTCTTTGCTTGTAAGTACACAAAGGTGGAATAAATCATATCTGCTGGCAGGTAAGGCACTGGCATTGACATCACCACTTAAA
>CM044444.1:74024984-74045220 GCA_024363595.1 Xenopus borealis
GATAGCCAGGGAGGAGAAATTGAGCACTGCACGATGGATCGTTGCCCTGTCGCCTTTTCTGCAGAGGAGCAGAAGCAAAGTTTTGGTAAGTTATTTCTTAATAAATACTTTGCAAATTTAAATGTCTTGGTGTTTTTTTTTCCGGTTATGTACAAACAAATCTTGTTACTGGTCCACATTCCTCCAATCCAGAAATTCAAAAATAAGCACCTACTTTGACACCACCAGGAGCAACATCTAAAGGGTTGATGAACAACGTTTTATTTCTTAGTGTAAGCACTGAGAGATCTGCATCCACCCGTTAGTTCAAATAAAACCCGACATAAAAATGCACAGTGTAGATTTTTGGGTTTAAATCTACACCTCATTCCATGGAGAGGAGGATGAGGTTCCTTTTCATGGGGCAGATTATGATGGTGGTTCTCTGCCAGTGGAGAAAAGTGCCACTTTATCTTTATGAATCAAGCCACAGACAAGAATACTAACAGATAGATGGAAGGCTTCAGTTCCTTCTACATGATGAAATGATCAAGCCTTTTTGATGCCTTTAGTCCTTTAAAAAATAGATGGAGTTACCTACTTGTGTAAGTTAGCAATCGATACATCATGGAATTACTATATGTGACACCTTTTACTTGTAAATGTATACATGAATATATTCTCTTCCAGTGTAATAGTTCTTTATAATTCTTATGTCAAATAATGCCCGATACTTAGCGCCCTTAAAATGTATCTCAAACTTGTTTCGTTTGGTAATATCCATAACTTACCGACACAAGAATTTTGTAGATCTTGAGATTCTGAAGGCTCATCCACATGTTTTATCCAGAGAGATAAATTTGGATTGAAGATCAGCTGATTTACTGTAAACAAAATGACAATAATTAAAATACATAAATATTTGTACAGTTGTATTCAGTATAACAGCAGTCCAACATCACTAACCCGATCAATCACTGTTTTGGTTGAAATTATATTTCTACATGTAAAATAATTTACTAGTAGCTGTAGTAGAGTAATAGAAAACCAACAGACATGCCATGTATGCTGCGGATTCCGTGTAATTGAATCATTAAATGAGGTTTATTCAATATAATCAGGGATGCACCGAATACAGGATTCGGTTCAAGATTCGGCCAGGATTCAATCTTTTTCAGCAGGATTCGGCCAAAATTTTTCTGCCCGGCTGAACCGAATCCAAATTCTAATTTACATATGCAATGTTTGGTATTCAACAGAATCTTTAACGAAAGATTTAGGCATTCGGACGATTCCAAAATATGGATTTGGTGCATCCCTAAATATAATAGCTTGTTCCAAATAATAGCAGTGTGGAGTCTAATTAGCGAATTAATTCTAATTGAAATGGGTGTTTCAACAAGACAACGACCTCAATCACACCAATAAAAGAGCAGCATCTTGGTTCCAGAACAAGATGTTATGAAGTTATGGAGTGGCCAGCAAAATCCAATAGAAAATGTGTGGGGTGACATAAAAAAGAATTGTGGAATGTAACAGGTGCCAGAAGTTGGTGGACTCCATGCAACACAGATGTGCAGCAGTTCTCAGAAACACCGCTTATACAACTAAATATAAGTTCAATGCTCCAAAGGAAAGCAAAATCTTGAAACATTTTTCAGTTTATACAGTAAATGTTTGAGTTTGTAAAGAAGAATGCAGACACTGCTATTTTTATTTTGAACAGCCTAATACTGGACTCAATGGCACCTGCAGGAAATTGAGGGGTTCAAAGCAAAACCATGCCTAGGGCCCCATTTATCTGGCTCTGCACTGGACTTTACAGACAGGGCCATCTGTATGTTGCTTTACTGTAAACAATTGGATATACCTTAAGAAAAAATCCATTAAAATCATTAAAAAAATAAAAGTAATCCTATTTACATGGCATTGACCTTAACCCAAAATGTAATATAATAATACATACAGTCTCCTTCTCTGGAATTAGCAGTTTCTTCATCATCACCTTTGACATCATCATCAAGACTTTCCTGGTCACTGTTACAGTCTTCTTCTTTTACAGAAATTGTATTTTCCATCAGACCGCCTTCTATAAAGACAAATATTTGTTTTGTTGTTTTTTTTTGCTTATTTACACATTGACATTATTCTAACCTCCCCAAATACTGCACATGCTAATAGGGATGCACAAAGCCAATATTAATTTAAAAAACTGTATCTAACAAACATTTGTTTGAATAGGGAACTGCACATTTAAACTTTAAAGCTATTGGAATACATGATTTTTTTTATAAAGATTGTTATTTGAGCTTAGGGTCCCCAATTAACCAGGTTTACCTGCTGGAGAGGCTACAACCACCCTGCAGTGTTGACTGGTGTTAATCTCACTGCATCTATTAAACAATATAACGCCCATTTTATACAACACTGTATACTGCTATTATGGAAAACTATTTCCTCTTTTGTAGGACACCAAAAACTCTTTTGCTGGATTCTCACCAAAACCAGGTGGGCTTTCCTTCATGTTTGGCAACTTCTGGTGGGACACAGGTTCTTCTGATACTATATAAAAAAGAACATATGTATATGTTACATAGAACTCGGATCAGATTACATACTTGAACAGTTTCATTCAAGTGCAGCTGCTGAATCATGCCTCAAGAGAAAATCTATGGCCACATTAATTACCATTTGCATTACTTTTTAAATCTAAACAACTAAACTGTACAACCATACTTGTGATTGTAAACACATAAACATATTGTCTTTCAGAAACCTAAATCCACCGATAAAAGTTAGATTCAATATACAGTTGCCTAATATACCATTTGTATTTACTAAACAGGATTCAAAATATATTTATAATCCACCACCTAGTGGCCCTTAACTGCCTATCTGTGCTCATCTTATTCAAAAAGTGAACTTTCATGCAGAGTGGGGCCCCACCCACTTTACCTCAAGTCTGAACTCATGTAAGGACAACTTACTAGTGCAAGACTGCAGTGGTCCACTCTGAAAGAAAGTACTCAAGGCCACTGCACTCTCTAAAAAAGAGAAGTGCCAGCCCAGGGTAGGAGGTTAACTATCACAGTGTCATTAAGAATGGCCTCCCGGTCAGCTTCCTTTTGTTCAGTGTAAAAAAAAAAAAACTGGATATATAGAGGTGTGCAAAATATAGTTAGAACTAGGGATGCACCAAATCCAGTAATCAGACGTAGATTTTTCCTGTTGATCCAACTCTGTTATTTGGTATTGCTTTCCCAGCTCATCCACGGTTAATTGGAGCAGCCACCTCCATCCAGTATCATAATAGAGTATAGAGACCGGAGAGCTTTATAGTAAATGAAAAACTTCTTTTATTGCAGCACTACATGTTTCAGACAACACGTGTCCTTCCTCTGGTGCATATTGAGGAAGGACACGTGTTGTCTGAAACATGTAGTGCTGCAATAAAAGAAGTTTTTCATTTACTATAAAGCTCTCCGGTCTCTATACTCTATTAAAATCCAGTAATCATTTCGGGATTTGGGCAGGATTCTGCCTTTTTCAGCAGGCTTTGGTTTCAGCCAAATCCTTCTGCCGGCTGAACCAAATCCGAATTTGCATATGTAAATTAGGGGTGGGGAGGGAAATCTCTTGACTTTTTAAGGGTAGGGACAGACAAAGAGATTCGGGGAGATTCTGTCGCCTGGCGTTTTTAGCAGGCGACAATCTCCACGAATTTCCTTCTCCCTGTCTGCCGCTAGTAAAAGGGACAAAGCGCCAGCGCCTGTGCACACGCTGCGCGGCGATTTCCGGAATCGCCCGAAGATACCTCGTGAGGAAACAGAATCTCCCCGAATCTCCCTGTCTGTCCCTACCCTGATACAAAACGAAGTAAAAAAAAAAATTGCATATGCAAATTAGGATTCGGACAAATCTTTCGTGAAGGATTCAGCCAAATCCAAAATAGTGGATTTGGTGCATCCCTAGCCATAACACTACTTCCTCCTTGCTTTTCATCTCTCTAACTCTGAGTTACTCAGAGACTATAAGGGAGGCCACATGGGTCATAACTGTTCAGTAAATTTGCTTTTGATACTTAGCATGCAGCTCAGATTAAAAAATATCCAAATATTAGAACCCATACCTGTATGTGCATATAAAAACACACATGCAGTATAGGAAAACATTCTGGTTTTCCTTCTAGTTTTATACTTATCTAAGTCAACAGATAAAAACATCAAGTAATTTAAAGTGGACCCGTCACCCCAAAAAAATATTAAAAATCACATTATATCACTTTAGTCAAGTAAAATGAACATTAATTACACTATATAAATTATTTTGATCTTGTTTTCTTCAGTCTGGGAATTCATAATTATAGCAAGCAGGCAGGAGCCATTTTGTGGACACTGTTATTAAGGCAAGTCTTGCATCATCTCAGAATCTTGTTTGTGCACCAGAATGGGGGATCGGATGTCTATCCTCATGTCCTGGCTACACAATTAAATGGTTAAGAGAACTGGGGGAATGTGTGGGGACCAGTGGCATCTAGGAAGTGCTGAATGGAAAGTGAAAGTAATTATCTGTCCTGCCTCTATGCCTAAGGCATAGAGGAGTGGCAGACAATATTTGATTGACAGCTCAGATTTTTAAATGAGCTTAAAACAGCTATGAATGCTTTAATAAAAATTTGAAATTGGAATTCATGTTTAATTTGAAAAGGACTTTTATTATACAGATTTTTGTGTCTGGGTGACGGGTCCACTTTTAACACAGAAATGCATAACTTTCACATTTGCAAATAAGGTAACGGACAGTAAATAAACTCTGTGCATGCAAACATGGTTAGGAGTTTATGATAAGACACCTATTGACATTTACATTGGAGCAATGCTCAATAAACTCATATTTACTAGCATCAGTTTCGGTGGCACTTTCATCTTCAGAGCAACTAGGAACTTCATTATACTTGATCCTGAATAAGATGTCTGGACTAAGTACTGAAGAACCTGGTGTAAACAAAAGTAGTGTTTTAATGCATTGAGACATTATTTATTTATTTATGTATTTATTTAAAAAAAAATTTATTATATATTAATAAAAAATTTTTATTATATATTAATAAACAAATAAACAAGGTAAACAGTGTTTTCCAGGTCACAGTGCTATATAGTGTGTACAGCAAAGTAATACAAGGAAGTTTTGTACATACTACAGAGTCTGGAAACTGGTGCAGATTAGGACAGTACATTGTTATTAAAGCCCTGAATCCAACCATGTTTTTCAAATACAATCAAATTTAGTTGGAGTACCTCTGATTTCTGACGTAAGTTTAATGAGGGGTATTGCTTTATTGACCAATTGTTGCCAAGCTAGGTAGGGTTGCCCATCCATTGGATCCCTATGTCTTTTCAGGCATAGAATAGTAGGGACCAATATCTATTTCAGCTGTGGACAGTAGGAATATAAAACGCCCAGGTGGCAAGTCTTTGTTGACATAATATGAGGGAACTGTAGTCCGTTTACAAGAACATTGATGACATTTTGCCAAAAGTTGACTGTTGGCCGACAGGATCAAATCAAATGAAAAAAAATTTGCATTGGCATGACCACAACGGGGGGAAGGAGTCGTCTGTCTTTCCCCATTTTAAAAAGTATGGGAGTGAAAACGAAAATGGGAGTGATATATCTGGTTTAGGATTTGTATTGAATAAGCCTATTCTTGGTGGAAATTAGGAAATTGTAACAATATTCTGTTGCTTCCTCCCAGTTCTCCTGGGTCATATCCGGTATGGACTGGAGCCATTTGTCCATCATGAGGGCAAAGGGTTGTGGGACTGAGTTTAGCCGAATCTGATATATCCTTGAAATCAGTTTAAGAGTTTCAGAGTGAATGTAATGTGCCTTCTAGGGTTGTGGTATATAGTGCAAGTTAAAGTGATGAAAATTGTGCCCAGAATGCACTCAAAAACTCAAAAAGATGCACCTTCAGGTCACTTCATCGAAATACTACACCAAACTTCCATTAAGATAGGTGAAACTTTATTCATCCATTTAAAAACATACAAATGATTGAAGCGTGCAGGAGAGAGCAAGGATCTCTCTGAAGCTCCGCAAATGCATTAGCACAAACGATTCTTCATTACAGCAGACGGAAGGCAGGGGAAAGGCAGTTCAG
The DNA here is from genome assembly GCA_024363595.1 of Xenopus borealis. NCBI lineage: Eukaryota > Metazoa > Chordata > Amphibia > Anura > Pipidae > Xenopus > Xenopus borealis. The sequence goes on from CM044444.1 coordinate 74,031,127, forward strand.
GGAGATTGTAGCCCAACAGAAGAGGCGATTAGTCGCCAGGCAACTAAATCTGCCTCGAATCTGCCCCTTCCGTTATGGGAGAGTTGGGGAGGATGTATAAAATATTTGGCAAGTATTTAATTTTGAAAATATTGATACGCCCCATTGGGTAAAAAGGAGTTTGGACCAGTGCTTAAGTTCTTCAGTCATAGATGCAATTAGTGGTTGAAGACGTAATTGAATGTATTGTTTATTATATTGGTAGATTTCTATACCCAAATATTTAAATGAGGATACCCATTTCAGTGGAGCACCAGGAGGTAGTTCTGGTAGTGGGAAGTTATCTACAGGAAATAACAGGGATTTTTTCCAGTTAATGAGCCATTATTTAATCAAAAGTATAAGCAATGATTCAACAGTTTTTTTTTGCAAACAAGCATGACAAAATGCTATACAAAAACGGAGGTACTGTGTGCTTGAGTCCTGCAACGGGTCAGGTACCCTCAGGTTACCTGCAAAATCCTGCGGTACACTCCGGGTTGCAGGTAGAAGTTTCAGGTGCGGGTATAGAAGTGGGTCGGTGGTTCTGCGGGCTTGCGGGTTGAGGGTCGGGCCGCGGATCTTCTCCATAGCGATTTTTACTCCTTTTTTTGGAGTACGTCTACTTTTGATGATGTCTTTGTTTACAATGTCATTGTTGCTGTCATTGTTGCTGTCATTGTTTACGACAGCACTTCCTGTTTTACTCCTTTTTTTCTGATCAGGGCTACTTCTAATGATGTCACTTCCGTTTTACAATGGCAGCACTTCCTGATTCTTGATGGTCAGCGGGTCGCTGGTCCGGGTTGCAGAAAAGGTGCGTGTCAGAATGCGGGTCGTGGGACTCTAACCCATTCACAGAATACTATATGGTAAACAGTAGTTAAAGTCATAGCTACCGAGAGTGCAGGAGATAGCATTTTTTTTCAAGCCGCTGTAAAACTGTACTCAACATGCACCAGCCTGGGGCAACTGAAGAATGAAGAAGTGGAAGAACATGTTCTCTATATATCTTTATTTGGCTGCCCCTTAAAATTAATTGAGAAATACTTACATTTGGTAGAGCAATCACGCATAAGGCTTTCATTGTTAGCGCTACAAGAATCATCATCAGGTTTGATCCTGCACAGGATGTCAGAACTCAGAATGGAGGAACCTGAAAATGGAATAAATGTCAGAATTAGCTTAATAATTAGGCGAAACTTCAGAATTTGGATGTCAGCAGTAAAACAGGGAATTAAAAACATGGTGCCTACTGGTAGAGGGAAAACAGGATGTTTTCATTTCTTCTTCCAGGCTACTTATATATGGATCTTGATCTTTTCTAATTCGGCAAAGAACATCAGGATGATCAATATTATAACCTGTAACAAAGACGTTCATTGCAAACAACATTACACATCCCTTACCATTACAGTTTATAATTCAACGGCATATAAAACACTGTTGACCAGTGCAGTGCAAAAAAGTTAAAATATACACTAGAGCTGTCCAACAAAACCAAGTGATACTTTTGACATTTTATTTTTGAACATGTGTACATGGGCATATTGCAATACTGGCAAACTACATTATCCGGAGACCCAGTATCCAGAAAGCTCTGAATTACTGAAAGGCTGTCTTCCAAAGACTCCATTTAATGCAAATTTAAAAAAATTATTTCCTTTTTCTTAGTAATAATAAAACAGCATATTGTACTTTATCCCAACTAAGATTTAATTAGTCCATATTGGAGGCAAACCCAGCCTATTGGGTTTATTTAATGTTCATGTGATTTTCTAGTAGACGTAAGGTATAAAGATCCAAATTAACGAATCATCCTGCATCCAGAAAACCCCAGGTCCTGAGCATTCTGGATACCAGGTCCCATACCTGTATAAGATTTGTTTGTTTGGTGAGGATGCCAAGCCCGCAGACCTTTACCAAATGGCTTGGACAGAGGGCAAAAAACTGGATCAACACAGAGACCTAGGTATACCCAATGGAATGAACCACCATGTCAACAAAACGCATTTTTTAACCTGTCTGATAAATTCTGGACCAGATATAGGTTGAGCATGATGTTAAGAAGACCCCATACATGGGTGAATAAGCTGTTGACTTGGTTGGCAGCTTTTATTGTCCATAAATGTCCATATATATGGGGTCCTTGTAGCCTTTTTTTAGTTAGTAGTGGGTAAATCTAACCAACTGCCACAGCATTCCCATTCATCTCACTGGATTTGCATGAAATGGTCTCCTGTGCTTAGTCACATACGATCATACAATTGAAATTTCCTTTTTCCTTGTAAGAACTGGATTATATGCAACTAAATTAAAAAACAAACAGTTATATGATGCGACTTTACCTAGTGAGATTACAGTAGTGTGAATTTCCCTCATCACATTGCTGTACAGCTCTTTTTGCCATAATTGTAAATTCCTCCATTCCTCTTCAGAAAAGTAGACGGCAACTTCATTAAAACCGATTGATGTCTAAAATGAGATGATTAAAAAGCTATTATTTAAGAATTATTGATCTTAAAAGATCACGTATTTTAAAAAAAGTTCTATTTGTTACTTGGGATAAATAAACTATTAATATTCATAATAAAAAAGACTAATGTGCCCATTTTGCCTTCAATAAATGCGTCTCGGGCAATCTATCTGGTGCACCAGCTCTGAAATAGGCAACAATTTCTACACGGCCATTTTGCAGTAATAATATCCTGCAGTCTAATTCAATTCTAGTTGGTATGTTCAAACAAAAAAAAAAATTCTCCGCGAATGCTTCACTTTAGTATCTGAAGTATTTACGGGAAAAATGGAGTATTTTACCCAGTGCACTTTTAATAGTTCAATATTTCGTTGATCTCTTGCACGACATTAGCTTTACTAAGGTTTGTCAAATGACTGTCACTATGAAGCAATGAAAAATAACTGTGAAATAAAAAATTTTTTTAACTGGAATATGCAAACATTAGTAAGCTATAGAAGTAAATCATATTTACCAACCGTTGTCTCAATCATCACAGGGGAGGGACTCCTCTTTACGGATGCAGTACAAGTCTTCATTTGTCCTTTGATCTAAAATGACCCAACAAAAACCTATGATAATAAGTTTAAACAAACAAAGCAAAAAGATACAATACATCTTATGGTGATTTTATTTTCACATTTAGCAGACTAATTTTAACAGTAATCTGGAATCATGCGTTACCCATAAACCAAAGGCATTTTAAACTGACCATACTAGGTTTTTTGCCGTCAACCTGACTCCACCGCATCATTATGAACAAGAGAATGTTCCTATATATGACCAGTATTAATCTGACATATTTATACAGGCTGGTTTTGCTTCCGATAAGGATGAATTTTATTTGGATCAAGTACAAGCTGCTGTTTTATTATTACAAAGAAAAAGGAAATCATTTCTAAAAATTTGGGTAATATTTGGAGTCTATGGGAGATGTCCTTTCTGTAATTCTGAGCTTTCTGGATAACGGATCCCATACCTGTATATGTGTGTGTGTATATATATATTTCAGTGAAAAAACAGCGTTCAATGGACACTGAATACAGGTAATGCTAGAATGCACGTAATAAATAAAACAACCTTGACGTGGTATGGTGGCTTATCAATTTTATGATCATAACTTTGTAAAAAATTACCCCTGTTTTGGGTGTATATGCATTAGCATTTATAATACTTATATATACTTTAAAGCCTTTAGAGTGCTCCCACAACCCCCCTGTTTTGGTATTGTATATATATATATATATATATATATATACACACATACATATATAATACACAAAAGCCGTAAATATTGTGTAAATTATATCCTTATAAACGGTGAGTTCTGATGTCATCCGTTATAAACGGTGAGTTCTGATGTCATTTCTGTCACAGGACTCACTAAAAATTGTGTATTATAATAAATAAAGTACCCCCAGTTGCAAAATATGAGGATATTAGAAGTTAACTCGGAGTTCCATGACCTGTATAAAAACACTCTGCCTTCGGCCTCGTGTTTTTATATGGTCATGAAACTCCTCGGTAACTTATAATATCCTTATATTTTACAAGAGGGGGTACTTTATTCACTATATATAAAAAAATATATAGTGAATAAAGTACCCCCTCTTGTAAATTATAAGGATATTATAAGTTACTGAGGAGTTTCATGACCATATAAAAACAAGAGGCCGAAGGCCATCTCCCATAGAAAACATTTTATCCAAATAATCAAAAAAAAATGTATTTCCTTTTTCTGTGTAATAATAAAACAGTAGCTTGTACTTGATCCAAACTAAGATATAACTCATCCTAATTTTACGTGTAACCAGCCTATTGGGTTTAATTAATGTTTACATGATTTTCTAGTAGACTTAAGGTATGAAGATTCAAATTAAAGGACAAGGAAAGTGTAAAATAGAATAAGGCTAGAAATGCTGTATTTTGTATACTAAACATAAACATGAACTTACTGCACCACAAGCCTAATCAAACAAATGATTTATGCTTTCAAAGTTGGCCACAGGGGGCTGTCATCTTGTAACTTTGTTATACATCTTTGCTGGACCAAGACTGTGCACATGCTCACTAAGGTCTGGGCTGCTGCTTAGGCATCATCATAAAATATCAAAACAGCACAAGTCAAATAATATCTGCCAGAAGCTGATACAGCAAGACTGATTAATAATCAGAATATACAGACTGCACTGGGTCCCGTGTTGTCATGTAATCTAATATGGATTCTGATGAACCAGTGACTGCAGCAAAATAATCCTCCAAAGAGAATCCAAGTTTATCTGTTTAAATCTGGCTCCATGATCGTGGTCCCTGCATCTGGAGTTGGAAATAAAATCCAGTACAAATCTCTACACAGTCGCTTGCAAGCTGCTGTAGTTCTGCATGGCTGGAAATTAAGGCGGGGGCTACCCCTGCTGTTCATAAGTATGATTGTTTCCCTGCCCAGCATTTAGGGACTGTCTGACAATTCCTATTCACAGCAGTAAATGAAGGGAAAATTTCGCTGAATACAGTCAGGGTTTTTTATAAAAACCGTACACATTTTTAAATTAAAGTATATTGGAGATAGATTTCCTTTTCATTAAAGAAAGTAAAAATTTAAATTTTGTGCAGATAAATCACATAAGATTAAAAAACATTTAAATTACAGGTTGAAATGAAACAAAATAGGTAAAAAACACCAAGGGGGTGCATTCTTTTGCAAGGCACTGTAAATGTGTAAAGTGCGAAGGCTTCCTTGAACTATATTATTCAAAATAAAGTTCCTACAACAACCACTTGTACTACCAGTGTTGTTATATTCAGAATACCACACTACCTTATTTCTTTTCGAGATTTCTCTACTATCCATAGTCGGTGCCATGTCTTGATTGCTAAATGTGTTACAGAGTTTTTCCTTTAAATAAAAAAGGTGAAATGATCAACATACATATACAGAACATTCACAATAGCAAAGCAATAACCTAACAACAGTTAAGTTGGCCATACATGAGTGCATCTGATTAGCCTCTTGAGGCCAAGTTGGCAGCTTATTTACCCATGTTTAGGCCCTCCCTAACAGATATCTGGCTGATTGGGCAGGTTTAGAAATGATTTATGCTTTCAAAGTTGGCCACAGGGGGCTGTCATCTTGTAACTTTGTTATACATCTTTGCAAGACTAGACTACATACACATGCTCAGTGTGGTCTGGGCTTCTTAGGGATCGTCATAAATGATAACAAAATAAAGCTGCTTGAGTTCTGCATGACTGGTAAGTAAGGCAGGGGCTCCCCCTGCTGTTCATAAGTATGATTGTTTCCCTGTCAGAAGTTAGAGACTGTCTGACAATTCCTATCCACAGCACTAAATGAAGGGAGAATTTCACTGCATACAGTCAGGTTTCTTATAAAAATAGTACACATTTTTTAATTCACGTATATTGGAGATAGATTTCTTTTTCATTAAAGAAAGTAAAAATGGCATTTTTTTTCTTTGCCTTTCCTTGCCCTTTAAAGAGACAATATACTGCCCAGTTACATCCATATTTTCAACAATTATTTCCTTTTTCTCTGTAATAATATAACAGTATATTGTGCTTTATCCTAATTAAGATATAATTCATCCTTATTGGAAGTATAACCAGTCTACTGGGTTTATTTAATGTTTACATGATTTTCTAGTAGACTTAAGGTATGAAGATTCAAATTATGGAAAAACCCGGGTCCCTAGCTTTCCCGATGACAGGTCCCACACTTGTACTATGGTTACTGGCATGGCATATAAGAACAAAAATATTCTCTATGACACCATGCTAAAAAAGTATAAATTTATTAGTGCATAAATAAATAAAAAATTCCAGTTACCCCAGCAGGAGCTGGCATGGCATGTCAGGCATGCTTTAAAATCTAATCTGTTGATGCATAATGTAGTCCAGTGTATGGGGAATCTATTCTGCTTTTGTATAGAACCATGCCTGTTCTATATGTCTATGGGCACCTTGAAGGGGTGATTGACCTTTAAGCTAACTTTTAGAATGTTATACTACACATAGGGGAGCTAGACACGGACTTCCACTACCTGCCTACCTGTATTTTGACTCATATACAGAACTAGAGGTAGGCAGGTAGTTGAGGTCCGTGCCTAGCTCCTCCCCTGTGTTGTGCTCTAAGCAGGAGTCTCCTCCTCTGCCTACAGATTCCTGACCAATGCTCATCTCCACTCCTGTTGGAGTGTTCTTTATTCTAACATCCAATTAATTATAGATAGCCTTCCTTTCTGATCTGACTTCTTCTACGTTGTTTCAGGAGTCAGAGCTGGCCATAAAGAGACTGACTTTAAAGGGCAAGGAAAGTGTAAAATAGAATAAGGCTAGAAATGCTGTATACTAAACATAAACATGAACTTACTGCACCACAAGCCTAATCAAACAAATGATTTATGCTTTCAAAGTTGGCCACAGGGGGCTGTCATCTTGTAACTTTGTTATACATCTTTGTCTGACACTGGCACTGCACATGCTCAGTGTGGTCTGCTTGAGTTCTGCATGGCTGGTAAGTAAGGCAGGGGCTCCCCCTGCTGTTCATAAGTGATTGTTTCCCTGCCAGAAGCACTAAATGAAGGGAGAATTTCACTGCATACAGTCAGGTTTCTTATAAAAACTGTACACATTTCAAAATTAAAGTATATTGGAGATAGATTTCTTTTCCATTAAAGAACGTAAAAATGGGATTTTATTTCTTTGCCTTTTCTTGCCCTTTAATAGCAATTGCACTGACTACTATCTTCACAAACCACTGACAATGAGCCTCGAATGTTTACTGGAATATTGCTTCCTAGAGAATGTTACTTTCTTTTGTCATCAGATAAAAAGCAATTTTAAGGAAAGATCTCCTTAAAGCTACGCAAAAAAAAAAGAAGCTCAGGAAGCCAAAGTACACGGATAAAGAAATGCAAAATAAGCAACGATACTATGCATCCTTTAAAGGAGAAGAAAAAGTCAACAAGAAGTAAGATTTATCAGAAAGGTCTATATGAACACATTAGTAAACCCTTGAATTAATGCTGCTCAGCGTCCTCTGTCAAAAGAAACAAAGCATTTCTTTCTTTACATTGTGTACACATGGACTTCTGTATCAGACTTCCTGTTAAACCTCCAGGGCTTGGGCTTGAGCATGCTCAGTTTGCTCCTCTCCCCCCTCCCTGCTCTAATCTGAGCCCAGAGCTAGGGGTGAGCAGGGAGACACTAAGGCAGGAAGTGATGTCACTGCAAGCTAATATGGCAGCTGCTTTCCTAAACAGAGACAGTGTCTAGAGCTTTTTAATCAGGTATGGAAAAGCCTTCTAAATAAAAATGGCATTCTAGTTTGCACTGTTGTGGCTAATCTATTTGCAATAAACTGCCTTGGTAGCTTTCCTTCTCCTTTAATGGGGTTGTTCAGCTTTTTTATTATATTAAAGAAAGGCCAATTCTTATCAACTTTTCAAATGGTCTTCATTTTTTGCTTTGTATAGGTTTTAATTATTTGCTGTCTTCTTCTGACTCCAAAAGACAAAAAAATGACTGTTATTGTTACCTTTTTATGACTTCTCATTCTATTTAGGCCAGGGGTGTCCAACCTGTGGCCCGAGGGCCACCTGCGGCCCAGTATGGATATGAACAAGGCCCAGCTTGAAACACTCAGTTCAAGAAACACCATAATAATATAATTTAAAATGTAATATCAGGTGTCCCATATTACAGTGTATAGTGCCATCCAGTGTATATCCAACTGGTATTGTAGTTCTTTTCTGTGTATTTTCTTTACTTTTCCAAATCAAAAGTGTTTGTGGATTTCATGTGTGGTCCCAGAATTTTTTTCCTTTTCCAGTGTAGCCCAGAGAAGCCAAAAGGTTGGACACCCCTGATTTAGGCTGTCTCATTCACATTGCAGTCTCTTGTTCAAATCAATGCATGGTTGCTAGGGTAATTAGGGCCCTAGCAACAAGACAGGCACTTGATTTTCAAATTTGTGAGCATCTTAATAAATGAGAAAATAATGAAAATAAATAAGACCGATTGCAAACTGTCTCAGAATAGCACTCTCTGCATTATACTAACAGTTCACCCAAATTTGAAGAAGCACTTTAATCACAGGCCAGCACTATCCAGCAGCCCATAGTCCCTGCACTGGAGCCTGGCAGTGTCTGTCAGAATTAGAGGAGGAGTGACTTCTTTCAGTCTGCCCTGACATTGAGCCGCACTAGAAGGATTGGAAGGTGTAGCCTTCCCACTATCAGCGGCTTGAGGCATTTGTACTTGAATAGCAGCAGACAAGATAATCCCAGTCTAGTCATGTCCCTTCAGACTAGCCGTAAAAAAATCCTTACATGTCAGTACGCAATGGACATGGCTATGTAGCAGAGCAGAGGCCAAAAAGTGCTCCCTATCCCCGTAACACGGAGATTCAGGGACAAAACTCACCCACAGCCTCCTTTTGGTCGCTTCCTGTGCGGATGTAATCCCGTCACAGCTGACTGCTCTAAAGAGAAACAATGCGTCCGTTCCACTAGGCCAGGAGGCTACGGACTGACAGGACTACACCGGAACAAATACCCCCCCGAAATCCACAGAACCACAAATCCCAACAAGCCCCGCGCGACTGCTTTGCTCAACAACAACAACTTTATTGCGCATCAAGTCTTACACTCGTCACAAAGCTGATTGCGCCATCTTGTGGAGGACATGTAAACCGGCTAGTTCTGGTCCATCTCTTTCATTTATTGTGTTACTCCCTGTTAGCGTTCCTTCCTGTAAGCCCGGGCGCAGTAGTTCCGTGGTATATACGAAATTCGGAAAGTGGAAGGAAACGCATGAGGGGAATTTTATTAGTAAAGAGATACCAGACGTGCGTAAAGTATGAAATGCAGCGCTCTAGCGACAAAGCATTTGTAATAGCAAAAGAACGGGCGTACAGCTTGCTCACTGGCTAAGGCTTAGTCCAGACGGGGAGATTAGGGGGCGATCCGTCGCCTGGCGACCTCTCGCCGCAACAGATCGTCCCCGAATAGCTAGGCACCGGCGAGGCTTAAAAACGCCTGCGCTTATTCACACGGAGCGGTGCGATTTTTAAAATCGCTCCAAATTGCCTCGCCAGGTTCGACGCAGTTGCAGAGGGCGCAGTAGTATTTGTGGCAAAGGAACAGATATTTGCTTATGGGCAGGTTCATTCATGATAAAAGCCCCGTGATAATGCTGGGAGGGAAGCTGGCAGACCCGGACTGGCAATCTGTGGGTTCTGGCAAATGCCAGGGGGACTGCCATAGAAAGTTACTATTTTGTGGGCTGGTCGGGCCTTTCTGTACTTGGAATGCCAGGGCCTATTTTGACTCCCAGACCTGGAAGCTGGTAAAGGTTCTTCTAGAAATTGTAAGTACAGCGCTTTGGACTGTTGTACAGCAGGAACCTCTCAGGTATTATAATGTTTCAGTTGCACTGACAATCCAGTAAAGCACAAAGATTTGCCGTAATGTCATACACAGCACTTCTCCAATGTTTATTTTATTCAGTATTCTCTTAACTCTCTAAATCTACAGATCATGGAATCCAAGTTCTGTGGCAAAGTACCACATAGATTCTATGTTCTGCAGCATTTGAAGATTTGGGGGAGTAGCAGCTCACTCAATTCCAAATTGTTCCCAAGCCCCTCGGCAATGAGCCTAGGAGGGGAACAAGTGGCCCCTGGGTAACGATGACCCGGGGGCCCCAAGGCAGCAGCAGGCACGTGCAATATATGTGCCCTGCTGCTGCCTGCACTTTACAAGCCGCTCACTCATTCTTACTTGTTCCCCCATGTTGCCCAGCCCCTAGGCAACGAGCAGAGGTGGGAAACAAGTGGCCTTTGGGTGTGATCGTCAAGGGGCCCCAAGGCAGCAGCAGACACATGAGATCTAGGTGCTCTGCTGCTGCCTGCACTTCCTGACTCCGTCCACTCACCAGATCCAAAGAAGAAGATGGTCTCCAACGGTTCCAGCTCTTCATTCAGCCCTCTTGGACCATCTTCAGTTTGCCACCCCAGGTTAGCACCCCCCTCTCCCCAAACACACTTATTATACTAATGCACACTTACACAAATTAAATTTTGGGGGACCACTCACTCACATGCACACAACATGCAATTTGTCTATTGTACACACACACACACACACTATTTTGTGTTTTTTTCTTTTATGTAAGGGAAACTCACCGGCTCATCAGGGCGAGGGTACCCATTTGTGATTCAGTAGAATGTGTACTTTCCAAAAAGATATGGTTTTGGGGAGTAAACCTATATTTCTGTGTTTTTACTCCACAAAAAACGCAGTCAGTGTGTTGATTTTTTCATTAGCTGAAGTGACCCACAGGACTATTTGTATGCGTTAACTTAATTTTGGTGCCTCCAAATGGCAGACACTTTGGTAAACCTATGCACAATGGGCACCAAACAGCTGGGAGGACCCCTGGCAATCATATTTAGGGTGCTTTTGCTTGGTATGTAATGATACATAGGCGATATGATGCTGGCAGGTTGAAGGTTTGAGGCAATTTTCGGATATTTCACCCAAAACGACAATTTTGGGAAAGCCTTGCCTAGTTTGGAGCAGAAAGCCATGAGTACTCATTTTAGATTTGGTAGAATGTGTACTTTCCAAAAATACATGGTTTCCTAAACTCTAGGTTTCCCCTCAGAAAATGCCCTTAAAGTGAGAGAGCACTTTTTTTTGTTTAAAAAATGGCTGGTATTTCACGTAACCAAAATGTGAAATTCAACATTTTTGTCATAGAAAACAATGAAAGATGGCACTTTTACTATAATATACACTTAAGCACATATGTATTCAGATGAATCCCTAGAAATAGTTTTCTATCACAAAATAAACAAACTGTCACGAAAGGAGAATGTGTTTAATTACAAAAGTTTTCATCAGATATATATTTAAAACACAGAAGAACCACTAATCCAGTGCCATGTTGGAGGCTGCATAATCGTAAATCTTCATGAATCCTCTATTAAGTTCTTCAGGGTAGGGTAAAAAGGTTCGCACAATGTTGACCACACATGCTGGAATGGGCTTACCTTTTGGAGGGTGCAAAGATCCATGTGCCCATGCTATGAAGGTCCTGTATGCAGTCTTTCTCAGATGACTGCAAAGAAAGTTGAAAAAAAAAAACAGAATTAAATCCCAAATGGGACAGGCCTTAACATAAATGTCAAATGTTACTATAAATAGCCATCAATCAAACTCAGCACTTGAGCCCTTCCTGTTAGAGTCCTGCGCGGGTCCATTTTTTGGGACCCGAACCCCACATTCTTACCCGACCCACAAATACCTTATACGCAACCCGAACCCTCGACCCGCTGACCATCAAGAATCAGGAAGTGCTGTCATTGGAAATGACATCATCGGAAGTAGCCGTGATCAGAAAAAAAAGGAATAAATCAGGAAGTTCTGTCATTGTAAACAGGAAGTGACATCATCTGTAGTAGACGTGCTCAGAAAAAAGGAGTAAAAATCGGTATGGAGAATATCCGTGGCCCGACCCTCAACCCGCAGAACCACCTACCCACTTCTATACGCACACCTGGAACTTGTACATGCAACCCGCAGGGTACCGCAAGATTTTGCGGGTATCCCGCGGGTACCCAACCCACTGCAGGACTCTACTTGCTGTGTGTCAGATACACTGCCTACCAGCATTGAGATCACTCACTTGATGATTCACATGATAAATGAGTTGCACGCACAACAACAACAATTGAAAGCACAGATTTTCTGTTTTCATCATGGAACACAGGAGGAAACAAAAATAGTGCCCATCAGTTCATAAAATCCTCAATTCAAAAATTATTTCTTACAAAGCCAAAATGATTAAGCTTTTTTTTTTTAAATACAGAATGGGAGTGCCACTGCTTATCTGGAGCCTTTGTTCATTTCAGCAGAGCATCAAAATAGAATCTCAAACATGTATCCTGCTTCTTCTTAGAATTCTCAGTTTTTCAAAACAAACTTATTTATTGAAAATATTTGACTTTTGGGCTCTTCAGCCAATACATGAATATATATCATTTCAGAGGTTAAACCAAACCATGTCTGACAGACAGAAGTGAGAGGTATTATCATAAGGGCAGAGACTCACACGAAGATTCTGGGAAATACCTAGTGAGGCAACTTAAGATGACTTCAGAAAACTCAGAGTGCCATCCCACTGGTGATTTAGATTCTAGCTGGCGGGAAGACTTTTTAGGAAGATTAGTCACATGAAGAAGAGGCGAATTGTCACGTGTCTTTGCCCTAATACAACACTCATAATTGAGTCCACATACAGCCAACATATTATACTATTATATAAAATGTAAAAAAATATTATACTATCACAGATGACTTACTGAATATAGTCAAGGTAGGCTTCTTTTTTTGTAATGCGTCCCCCTAAAAAGCGATACATCAAATCAAGGCGATCATTATCCAGACATAGTTGATGGAAGACAGGGTGGTTTATAATGCAAAAACAGTCATTGCCTAGGAGCTTATATACATTTGGAATCTCCCAGCAACAAGTACACTCTTCAATGGTTGGCAGCACACAGCAGTGTGTACATTTGCACCAGGCAGTGTTTGCAGAACGCAAGTGGGCGTCTTCGGAGATTTGATCATCATCTTCCTGGGCATCAGAAATGGCATCATAAATGAAGGATGGTTGTTCCCTGAAGGATTGTGCCATGGCTTCCGGCTGATGCTCTAGCTTGGGTCTCTAAGCAGAAGGAAAAAACATCTTTTAGATTTAACACCACACTAAAAACCAACGCGTGTGACGAAACGCATTGGGAAGCATACTGTTTGGGAAATAAAATGCTTTTTAATTTTAACGCTGCCTACTGAGTGCATACCCAAGGGTAGTGTACTGGCTGTGATTGTCTCCCCAAGCTGCGGGTTTGGGGCGGTGCACCCGGGCCACAGAAGTGGAGCAGTGAGTAACCTGTTACCATCAATTGCAAATTGGGAAGAAGTGTGTTGGAAGCGATAGGTCTGGGGCACAGGCACCCGGGCTCACCCGAGACAAGGGTGAGCACTGTAGGAAAAGGGTTTTTTCTGCCTGCGGTTAGTTAATTGTTTGGATTTTACAGGACTTGAGCGCACCATTTGTGTAGTAGTGAATGGATTTACAAGCAAGTATCTCAGTATAGTATAGCAAAAGAAGAAAATATCAAAAAGGCAAGCCATGTTTGGTAATATTTGCAACGTATTAGAAACAGACAGGACTAGAAAATATGCAAAATGGTAATATAATGCATCTTTAATTCATACTATCTTACTGGCAGCCAACAGATATGATTAAAGGAATAATGTATTGACATGACAGCAAATATATTCAACATCACTTTCAAGCTTTTGCATTTTATTAGACTCCAACCAAAGATTTTACTGTAAAACAAATACAAGCGCGCATACAGCTCATCCTTACTAGAAACTTAAGAAGATGCACATTCAAATGTAAAACCTAGGCTAGAAATGCTGTATTTTGTATACTAAACAAACTTACTGCACCAAAAGCCTAATCAAACA
>CM044444.1:74066880-74078855 GCA_024363595.1 Xenopus borealis
GTGGGGCGCTGATTGTACCCCTTGCCTAGGGTGCCAAAATACCTTGGCCCGGCCCTGCAATGAATAACCAAATAACCAACTTAGTGTCTCAGTTCTAAAGGAGACATTTCACATAATTCAGATAGGTGATTAATCTGTCCTCAAACAATGTAATTATGCAGAAAAAAACGTTTTCAATGCATTTTACCTGCTAAATGTGTCAGTATATCAGAGCTGCAATTAGCACCTCTCTGCTCCGTGTCTAGGCTGAAATGGGAGGTGGGAGTGTCTGTTCAGTCTCTCACAGGAAATGGTCACAGCACTGACTGACAGGCTGAAATCTGCTGTATCTTGAAAACCCCTCCCATCTCCCTGCCTGTGTCTGTTCCCAGTCTGCAGACGGCTGTTCTATGCTGCTGCCTGGGTTTTATTTTTGGATTTCTGGATTCTGGCAGCTGTGAGAAATATATTTCTATATAATATACTTCCCGCAGATAAATTAACAGTCACCTGCCAATAGGGTTACCACCTTTTTTTGAAAAAAATACAGGCCTTCCTATATATTTATCTTTTTTTCCTATTAATAACATTGGGGTCAACCGTCAAAAATATTTGCTCTTTATTAACTTGTATTACTATAGTGCCAACATATTTTGTAGCGCTTAGCTCTTTCATATATGGCTTAAGCCTGTTCGCCAAGACCTTGGCTAAAATCTTAGCGTCAGAGTTGTTTAATGATATTACAGCAGCTTCTACTTCGTCTAAAGCTATAGGCATATCTAGTATACATTGGGTATCCTCAGAGAGGTATGGCAATTGAACGGCTTCCAAGTATGTTGAAATTTCAGAATCTGTTGGTTCAAGTTTGTAGACATATAGGTCCTGATAGAACAGTTTGAAAGTATCTATTGGTGAGGTTGATGAATTAAGTTTCCATTTGTGTTTTTAATGAGAGTTATTGTGGCTATGTTTCTCTCCTCTCTAACCAACATAGCAAGGAGTTTGCCTGCTTTATCTCCCATTTCGAATAATCTATATGCCTGCCTCTGTATATATGCCTGTGCTTGTTTTATTGTGGTGAGTGTAAGAAGTTGTGTAGCTTGTAACCATTCATTTCTATTCCCTTCTGTAGGGTCTGCTAAATATATCTGTTCTTTTGCGGAGACTTCTTTTTCTAGTGAATCAATATTATTAGCTAGGGATTTTTTGGCATGACTAATTCCCAAGATATAGGTTCCTCTCACAGTTGCTTTAAAGGCATCCCACACAGAGTAAACATCTACTGTTTCAGGGTTAATTTGCCAGTATTGTGTCAGGGAAGGATAGTCTCCAAATTCTATCTGGTGGGCCTGGGTGTAAAGAAAGTGTTAATGGAGGATGATCCAAGATACCTCTTGGTAGATATTCTACCAACTGAATTAGTGGAAGTCTATGAGATTAATATGATGCGGAGTAGCAGGTGTTTGCACCTGTCAGGATCAGGACTTGAACTCTTTAATTCCCAGTTTCCAGACATTACACTTACCATGTGAGCCACTGGGGGCTCTTATCCTGATCCTGAACTCTTGTGTTTGTTATTGAATTATCACCATTAAACCTTCTAATTCACCATGCCTGCTCCAGTTGTCTATGGCTACACCCTGGGGCTTCCGCCATGTCCACTCCCAATGGAGTGGCTCCCCTGGTTTACAGCAGCTCTCCGTTGTAAACAGCACCACCTCCATATCTCCATGAGAGACTTGCTGCTGACCCAGTTCAGAGGGAGCTTGCTATAGTGTGTCCCTTTAGTCATATTTAAAGGTGGGTATAGGATTGCGTTGAAATATCCAAGTAATAGGAGTGGAGAAGGGACTAGTTCAGCTAGTACTGTAGTGAAGTGGTGAAGGATATTAACATCCATACTATTCTTATCGCTCTGCCTACAACTCCAGTATTGTGCCTTTGCATTGTGTGACTGGCATGGAGTGTATACAACTTACAAGCTATTGTAAATATGACACTATCGGTCAGGCACTGACTGAACAGAATCCCCTTCCTAGAAAGCTGAAGTGTCAATGTAAACAGAATTCGAGGGGGGTGGCTCTTTAGCACATGCTACCATAGATGTATTCCCCCTATAGAGCTTAGCACAATCAGCAGGCAAGCTCAATGATGCGCTCGTTGCACGGGCTCACTCACTTGCTGCAGTCTTGGGCATGCGCACAATGTGTCTGGTGTAGGTGCTTGCTCATTCAAAAATTAAGCTGGGTGAGGAGAAATGTGGGTACTAGGCTGAGAAAGATAGGAAGAGCAGAGCTAACAGGCAGGCTTTATTTTTGCACCGAGAATTATGGAGCTGTTTTCAGCTCACTCCATATATGGAGCTATGCAGCGTGATGAATGGGTCACACAGGCCCCAGACCCACACACAGGCCACAGATAGGTTGCCACCCAGACGGTATTTTACCAGCCTAGCCGGTAATAGGGTTGCCACCTGGCCGGTATTTTACCGGCCTGGCCAGTGTTTCTGATGGTTGATCCCAATGTTATTAATAGGAAAAAAAAGATAAATATATAGGAAGGTCGGTACTTTTTTCAAGAAAAGGTGGCAACCCTAGCCGGTAAAACACCCGCCAAGGCTGGGGCAAGTATTGCAAATTTACTGGCAATGTAGCTGCCGGTAAATTTGTAATTCCCCTATCAAAAGCCGTTGGCCCACCCCCTAATCTGCTCAAAATTTACCGTTTTTGCCGTATGGCCAATTGAGCATCATGGCTCCGACCTCTTTGACATCATGGTCCACCCCTTTGTTCCCGCCCGCCCCACCACTGGCTGGTGTAAATTGTATTGAAAGGTGGCAACCCTAGCCGCAGACCCACACATAGGGTTGCCACCTTTTCTTGAAAAAAATACTGGCCTTCCTATATATTCTTTTTTCCTATTAATAACATTGTGATCAACCATCAAAAAAACCCTACCCACACAAAGGCCCCAGACCCACACACAGGCCCCAGACAGACAGACACACACATACACACAGGCCCCAGACAGACAGACAGACACACACACAGGCCCCAAAAATTTTTTTTGCCAACAGGTGCCCTTTAAGACCTGCTCAAATGTGAAGGTCTCCAAACACACAACATTCTAGGTGAAATCAGGATGATCTTGACATTTGGTCCCTTTAGTCTATTAAAAGAGGGTAACAAGAAGCCTAAAGAGACATTGGGACAGAGGAATAAGTATGCTGACACAGTCCTCATAGTATGGGATTTTCCTACCTGCCTTATCAATATCTGCTTATTTATGGCAACCGAACAGAAATGGGGCCCGATCAGCAATAGACAAAAGGTGAAATGGTAAAGATCATGGAGACATGGTATCATTGACTGTAAAGTGCTGCTGTATAGAGTCCTGCGCTGAACCAATTTCTAAGACCCAGACCCGACCCCACAGCCCGAACCATGACCCACATATTAGGTGGGTCATTATCACCTTAACCAGAGAGCATAGGACTGGCATAGGAATGACTGGGCGTCATTTTCATAGCGTAACTTAGTGAACAATTTCACTTATCACTAATGGAGAACCTTCAGGACTCCTGGCATTACACTGTATGCTATACCTGTACCCTAAATATTTATATTTCTTTTCTAAAACATTTTACAGTGAATTGGACTATAAATTCTAAATTCTGCTGAATGTTAACACTCCTTTTGTTATTCACGGATACCCATATTAGGTAATGTTAACAGAACAACTAATGATCTGCTTTTGATATGAACATTTTGTAATCATAGATTATTCACTGGCTTCACTACCTTATATAATTTCCTTGTAGAAATAGTGTATTCCTCTGTGCAACATTCATTACTCCCTCTTTCCCATCAGGAGATGCTGGTTCCTTCATAGTTTAACTCTGAATGGACATAAGGTCTCAAGGCAGGGGGTGAATCCAAAGAGAAAACAAACTGGTAAATTACCAAAGAAATACAAAATCACTTTGCCTGCAGAACTACTAGTTCCTTTAGTACTCTGTTAACTTGTGAGTAAATCCTTCATTGTTCTGTTGCTGACACTTTCCTTATATTCCCTCTCCTTGCCCAAGCCCCAACATTAACTGTCAGTATAGAATATTTCTGTGAATTCAGTATTTAAACTTTGGTGAGGGAAAGGTTTTAGTGGTGAATGGCAGTGATCGACTTGTGTCATGATGTAATTACAGGCATGGGATCTGTTATCCAGGAACCTGTTATCCAGAAAGCTCCAAAGTACAGAATGGCCATCTCCCATAGACTCCATTTTAGCCAAATTATCAAATTTTTTAAACATTAGTCTACGGGAGATGGCCTTTGCCATAATTCAGAGCTTTTTGGATAATAGATTTCGGGATAATGGATTCCCATACCTGTACTACATATACTTGTAATTTCCTTGCTGTATACATCTCTGCTTATGTGATTTTTAGTGTCCAAAATGTAACATAAATGCATGAGGTGCCCCTGTGATAGGGCCAACCCTTGGTGTATAAGAATAGAGTGTTTTATTTGCCTCACACTCTCTCAGGTTTTAAGCAGGCCATACACGGGCAGATAAAGCTGCCGATATCGGTCGTTTAGGCTGATTTGACAGCTTATCTGCCCGTGTATGGGGGCTTCAGACAGGGCTTCCTGCCCAATATCTGGACACGATATCGATCGGGAAGGTTGGATTTTCGACCGACCCGCCGGAAGTCCATTGCACTTCTCGTAATCCGATCGTTCGGCCATAGGGCTGAACGTTCGGATTACCCCGATAAAGCCCTGCCAGTTAGTGGCATATCGGGGAAAGATCGCCAAACGATGTTGCCAAACAAGCAGATCTTTGCATCTATGGCCAGCTTTATTGAGGCTATCTCAGTCAGAGTATGTATTCTCACTGGTGTATTACTTTATTGCTGGTGGGAATTTTTGGGATATCTATCGCCTGTGGTAGCACAGATTTAACCACAGGCAACACATCACTGAACTATCATGAAAATTTTATATAAGCTTCATAATACTGAAGAAACTTTCTAAATGCAATTAAACAGTCTGCATTGTTTCTGAAATAATCAAGTTTATATTCACTATTCCAATCTCAGCATCTGTTTCTCTTCATTCTGTCTTCATGCAGGAGTTGGGTGTCAGATGAATGAGCCAATATATGTTCTAAGGGGAACTCCCTTTCCTAGCAGATGTATTAGAGCTAACTCAAATCAAATATTATATTAATAACTGCCTTTTGCACAAATTCTGCATGTAGAGAGACAGGATTTCTGATGATTCCAATTAATAGAGTGAGCTCTAATACATCTAAATATATATGGAATCATTCATCTGACACCCAACTCCTGAGTGAAGACAGAATGAGGAGAAACAGATGCTGAGAGTAGAATAGAGAAGACAAACTTGATTATTTCAGAAACGGTACAGAATTTTTAATTGATCAGTTTTTGAAGGTTTCTTAATTCAGTAAACAGAAGCTAATATTAAATTTTAATAACATTTTCTCAATAGTTCCTCTTTAAGGTGTCCATACATGCACCGAATCCCACCAATATTATCATACATCATACATACCTGCAGAAGCAGTCTGATGATGAGCTATATGTAGGAAGGCAGCAGATGAGTTTGGAGTCAGCAGGTCTTTCACCTCCAAACTTCATGAAAGCACATTCCACCAGGGCGATGGCCACATCATGGGCTGAAAGGAGTCAGGTTTCGGCTGAACAAATTTGCAAAGCAGCCACATGTAGCCTACATACATTTTCAAAGCATTATAGGCTTGACATCTGGGCTTCAAAGGAAGCAGATTTTGGCAGAAAGATTCTTCGTTCTGCGATGTCTACAAGTTCCCTCCCTGAATATTAGATTACTGCCTATATCTCAGATGTGCTGCTGTGAAGGATGCAAAGGAAATAGGATATTTGTTCTTACCGTAATTTCTCTTTCCTTTGGATCCAAGCAGCAGCAGCAATTCCCACCCTCTCTTCAATAAATGTTTAAAAGACTTATGGTGTTACTTTTTATTAACAATGTTGAATGTGGGAGAAGGGGGAGTTAATTATTTAGAGGTGTGTCTAACTGTCCTATCTTTAAAGGGAGAATTAAACCTCAGATGTGCTGCTGCTTGGATCCAAAGTAAAGAGAAATTACGGTAAGAACAAATTTCCTATTTCTTCTTTAACCAAACGATTTGTGTTTAGGCTTGTTCTCTTGCTGCATGGCCCACTGTCTCTTGAGATCCAGACAGATGTCTTGACATTTTCCTCTAGAACTCTCTGGTGTAGTTCAGAATTAATTGCTCCATCAAGAATGGCAAGGTGAGCAGGGACAGAATGACACAACTGAACTACCTGCACAAGATATACCTCACTCCTCACAGGCTTAATAGTATGAACCCAAGTATAGTGGATGAGTGCCTTAGTTGCTCACATTCCCCAACAAACTTTATACACGTGATTTAGTCAAACAGTCTAAATGGTTCACAAACTTTTAAACATCACTGTAAATTTTTGTCTTAATATTTTTTGTGGTTTTTGAAGAATAGCCTGGTAAATAATATTAGCACTGCACTTTGGACACATGTAATTGTATTTATAAAAATGTAACATGAACGAATAACAATGGCACTCTAGGTCGAATTAACGCAGGGTTGCCCCTTGCTCTTTATTGTAGTGCAGACGTCAACGTAGGGTTGCCTTGCCCTTGAACAATGGAGCACCAGGTGAGCTTGATATTTATCTGCCAGAGAGTGTGCACAGCTTCCACTTGTTGTTTATTTATAAAAATGTACCCAACAACTGTTGGAGAAGGACATGCTCGCCACAACTGGTGGTACTGCCCAACACTTCATCAACAATGTATGGAGTCTGCAACTGACTGACTTACCTGATCAAATTTGTTTGAATCAGATACCCCTAAATTATATAATATGGATCCAGAATTTAATTGCAAGGAAATGGAAAACATCAAAGATCCTAAATATGACACAAGATTTAAGGAAATGTAATTAAAATACCAGTATGAGAAAGCTGAAACTCTAACTATATCCAAGCCCACAATATTTCAAGCATAGTGGGTCAAATGGTTTAGTAATTTTAGAAATAAAAATAATCAAAAGTTATGAAAATCTAGAATTTTGCACAACCCCCATCCTTTCCCACATCTCCAATTGTGTTATTCTTGCCGAATAGCTTTACTAAGTCTGAAAAGTTCATTAACGGGAATGATTTGCAAATACCATATCATTTTTTATTTAAATCTACTGTTCCGCACTAAGACATAGTAAGTATGATAGTTTCATGAACAATGTTAGTGTAGCAAGAATAATTTGATAGTAGAAATATTGTTTCTATAAAAATAACGAAATATACAAAATAAATTGGCGCTATAGAAATACATATTAATAATAATAACGTTTTAATGAGATCCTATTTCTGGTTGATAGTCATTAGTAGCAAGAATTTGAAAATCACTGATGACTTGAACACATGCACTTGGGCTTTCATTTTCTCAATGGGATTGGCTGCAAGAGAAGCATAATATTATTTTGTAAATATTGAGAGAAATGTAGCCTCATCATTAGAGCAAAATGTTTAACAAACATCACCATTTCCAGAGAGGATTTCATTAATTAGTAGAAACCATGTAACATTAAGATATCCTGAGAATTCATTAACTCAGTCTCTGTTAGTCCCAGAACAACATCCTATTATGTTTCCTTGATGTCACTATGGGGCAGATTTATTAAGGTAAGAATGGTAAATTCGAATTCTCAAAATTTTGAGGAAAATTTGATTCGAGTTTCATTTGTATTCGATTCAAATACAAACCGAATTTTGGGTCGTTCCCATTCGATCATATTTTAGACGTTCACATTTTTCATAAATAACCTCCCATTCGAGTTGTGACTACATTTGTTTTTATTAGAGAAAAAATAAATTCACATCAATTCAAGCTAGATAAATAACCCCCTCTATATCAGGTTTGTAGCATTGTATTTTTGGCCACATGCCTGGCTAGTTATTGCATTTTAATTGCTTTGTGTTGGACATCTAAGTCAACAAAAATTAAATTTGCACACTTTTAACATTAAGAAATTTAAGATGGCCATGCATGGGCAAATTGTGCAGAAGTGTCCAGATGAGGAGAAATAAGCATGAAAAAGCATATTTCCAGATCATTAAAGACATTGTTCAGTATAAAATAAAAACTGATTTTGCTGTGCAAAATAAAAAACATTCTTATAGTTAGCCAAATATGTAATGTATAAATGCTGTCTAACAGAAAATGACACTACTTCCTGCTCTTCAACTCTCTTGGTTTCCACTGGTTACCAGGCAGTCACCAATCAGTGACTTGAGGGGGGGGCCACATGGGTCATAACTGTTTGCTTCTGAATCTGAGCTGAATGCTAAGGATCCATTGAAAACTCACTGAACAGTTAGTCTCAGGTGACCCCCCTTAAAGTTGCTGACTAACAGAGTTAGAGAGCTGAAAAGCAGGAAGTAGTGTTCTGTACATTAAATTTTGGCTAACTATATTAGAAACATTTTATTTTGCACAGCCTGTTTACCCAGTTTTTATTTTTACACTGAACTATTCCTTTAAGTTCCTCCTGCCTTTACAGTACAATGTCAATTGATGTCCTCTTTATTTTTTTGTATTCATGGATATAAAATACCACCAAAAAATAATACCAAAGCTGCTCTATTCCTTGTGTATTTTGTTTTTTAATTTCCAGCATACAAACTTCAAAGATACAAAGAAATGAGATTGATTTGTGGCACACGTGGAAGGCAAATAGCTGACATACTCCACCAATGAGCAGCTCCAGGAAGCTCAAAGAAGTTCTAAAGTTACCTGTGAGTATTGTTTCAATTAGAATATGCCTTTGTGAAGCTATCAGCAAGAAGCCCCTACAAAGTCCCATGTTCTGAAGAGGTTACAATTTTCCACACAATGAATAGCCTAAAGAGAAATGGTGCAACATTTTATGGGTGTAGGGGTTGCAGACAGTTTGTCAGACAACCCCCAAACACTGAATTCAAGACACAGTTCACTGTGAAGAAAGTGAAGTATGGTGGAAAAAGCATCATGATATGGGGATGTTTCTCATACTATGGTGTTGGGGCTATTGATTACATACCATGGATCAGTTTTAAAATACCTGAAGAGGTCATGTTGCCTTATGCTGAAGAGGAAATGCCCTTGAATGGGTGTTTCAACAAGTCAACAACCCAAACCAGTAAACTAGCAACATCTTGATTCCAGACCAACAAGATGGACTTTATGGAGTGGCCAGCCTAATCCCTGGACCATAATCCAATAGAAAACTTGTTGGGTGATCACAAATGCTGTTTCTGAAGCAAAACCAAGAACTGCAGAAGAATTGTGGAATGTAACAGGTGCCAGAAGTTGGAGGACTCCATACAACATAGATGTGCCCAATATTTCCTTTTCTTCTGTAAGAAGTTGATACATTTTTCTTCATGTTTTGATTTGCATAAGGTAACATGACCTTGTCAAGTATTTGGATGTACTGAAACTGATCCAAGATCCCTGGTATGTGATAAATAGGCCCAACACCATAGTATGAGAAACATCCTCATATCCTGACGTTTGCTTGAATTCATTCACATACCAGGGATCATGGATCAGTTTCAGTACATCAATATATCTGAAGAGGTCATGCATTTCTTGGTTTTTCCTCCGAAACAGCATTTTTGATACACAAGTGTTCTATCGGATTACGGTCCAGGGATTAGGCTGGCCACTCCATAATGTCAATCTTGTTGATATTGCTAATTTACTGGGTTGGGTTGTTGTCTTGTTGAAACACCCATTTCAAGGGCATTTCCTGACATCTTCAAGTATTTTGATGTATTGCAGGGATGTCCAACCTTTTGGCTTCCCAGGGCCACATTGGAAAAAGAAAAAAATACACAAACCTATCTGTACTTCTACTTCTTTGCAGTGATACTGGTACCTGCTCACTGGTGGTTTGAATCCTGTGTATGTAGCTCTTCCTCTGTTGATCCTTTTGTGGCATAAACACACCCTTCAAATAACCAAGGAAGGGGGCACAGGAACCCAACATAAATACACTAATGAAGTTGAAAAGTTGATTCCAGGTGCAACAGCCCCTCAGCTCAGAGAGTGGGTAATGGACAGCAGCGAAAAAGGGAGAATTCAGACACTCAAATTCCACAGGGCCACAATAGTAAAAAAATCTTTATTGGAAGTTGCTCATGATCAGCATCTCCATTAGCCTTACATGTTTCATGCCTATATGACTCTATCATAGGCTGTGATGATGTGCCATTGAGGCACTTCAGCTATATGCAGCTGCGTCACATAGCCCAACTAGCTTACCAAGCTTGCTGCTACTTCACTGTAAAACAGCCTACAACATCAAATCATAACCAGGCTTCTTTCTGCTATATTTAAAACATTATGCAACCAGAAATAATGTCTCAGCTAATATATCGTCACAGACAGGGCTACCACCAGGAGGGTACAGTTTTCGGGCCTGCTTTACTGCACTTTCGCATTTAGCTGTGCCCCACAGCACGAGAGCTGAACCTGAAGCACCCAAATCCCTAAGAGCCTGAAGGCGCCTGGCCACTAAGGTTTTTTTTTTTTTTAAATATTCTATGGGACCCCTTACCACTTTTAAGAGGGGGGTGGCTCTGGTCACCAATGTTCTCTTTTCAAATTTTCTATGAGGCCTCTGACCACCAATTTTATTTTTTACTTTTACGAGGGGGGCCTGGACACAGTTTTTTTATGTTGTAGGGGGGTACCCTGGCCTCCAATTGGTTTTTCTAACTTGCAGGGGGTGCTGCCCATACATATATATATATATATATTTTTTTACTTTTATGGGGGGCTCCTGGCCACCAATGGGTTTTTAGGGTCTATTTTTGTGGCTTTTTTTTTTACTGTGTTGTGGGGTCTGGGGCTAGCCCAGGGAACCCAGAAATTGTCATACAGGGCCCCATGATTTCTAATGGTATCCCTGGTCACAGAGTATCTCAGATTTAAGCCAGTAGCAGTGGAGGGGAACTCCTGCCCACCAACCCTATGACTACAACTATATGAATCTGTTGAATAATGGTGTACTGAGTGCCAGAGACACCCTGGTACATGGTTGCATATTATTCGTCACTGTGCAATTATTGGACAGATTTTGTTTACTTTATTTCCGAGTTCATTGTGCTCCGATTGGAATCTGACCCTGTCATGGCACTGTTGTTTGTGATGTGTGGGTTGACAAAAAGCCAACCCTCACCAGCACTCCTATTTATAGGTCTTCCCACCTCTGTCAAAAAAGAAGAGAGGGCATAAACAGATGCAACCGGTGGGGAGAAAGGAAGAGTTCAACCTAAACCCGTCCAAGACCCGCAAACTTTGTGCGGAAGCTGGCCTGAATTTGCCCAATCTATGGATATACTTGAGGGTCCTGCATGTTTTGGGTCAACTCGGAAATCACTAACTGTTGGGTCTTGTGAGTAGAACGGTAAAGAAAGCAGAACTCTACTTAAGCCAATACTGTATTATGCCAAAAACCAAATAATTATCAAATGAAACAGGTCAATTTCATCTAGCTTGGAGGACTGGGAGGAGTTTCCTTCTGATCTCAATTCTCCTCTTTTTATGTTTGTTTTCCTGTAGGTGTAATGCTGATCTTGTACTGCACACTGAAAACATAAAATCCAGGAACCTAAAATCAATAAATAGATGATAAATGAAAAAAAGATGGCCACTGCCAACCAGAGTGAATCATTGATGAACCTACTGTACCTGGCAAAGATTTTTAGGAAGCAATAAATTATATACCTCATACTGTATTAGTAGTACATTCAGTGTACAGCCAATTACCAGTTTTTAAAGCAAATTAATGACGAGTTTTACCATTTTGGGAAATTAAGTCCCAAATTCCCACCTCACAAACGTATTTAAGAAGAGAAATATTCACTGTTCTATGCAACC
>CM044444.1:74078865-74104542 GCA_024363595.1 Xenopus borealis
ACTAGCATTTAGCCAAATCCTAAACCCAATCCTGGACTTTGTTCATCCCTATTATATTTGAAGTGGTACATTAGTATAAAATTATACATACAGTACTTATTGATCAGTGGACCAGTTGCATATGTCCTGCTGATACATCACTTTGTTGTAGAGTGCAAGAACACAAGGAGCAAACTTCTCATGGGGCAAAGTGCATAAAACATGGAGCTGTGCACCTATTTCTTTGCCCTTCTAGTGAGGTTTCTAGTCTACATGCATGTTATAAACTGTTCCAGCATACTGTAGAAACTTGGTTCTACCATTAAATCCTTTAAACTGCAGAATGGAATAAAGGCAGCCATTGTGGCACTTTTCTCCCAGCATAAGGTTTTGGGTGGCAAGGATTGTATACATGATGCACAGGCTAAACATGAGAGGCACAAAAGAGAGACTGATTATATTAAAGTGATATTGACACAAAAAAAAATTATTTTCAAAATAATAATCTACATATAGGTCATGTTGACCATTTTTTTGCTGATTGTTCTGCTTTTGTATGTAATTGTTAATTGAAGTTCCTAAACCTGACTCTTTTGCCAACCTGACTGTGTCCATTCTGAACCTGTCGGATTTTCTAATGCTAACCGACCACTGCTGCACAAATATGGCAGCCCCCTCATAGGGGAACATAGGTGTAAGAAAGGTAATGTAAAAGCATTAGGCAAATACCTTTATGGCAACATTCTAAATAACATTCAAAGATAATGTTATGATAGCTATTAAAAAAAAGTTATTTTCTGATGTCAGTATCTCTTGAAGGAGAGACAATATATTTAAATCTATGCATTGTAATAGACTTCATCTGATCCGCAAATCTTGTAACGTGTAACCTAAACTTTTTGCCTTTCAGTTGTAGGATTTGTCTTATCAACTTTAGCTGCCAGTTTTAGTTCAGACAAATTTAAGGCATCCTGTATGTTTATTTCAGGGTAG
Source organism: Xenopus borealis (assembly GCA_024363595.1). Lineage (NCBI taxonomy): Eukaryota > Metazoa > Chordata > Amphibia > Anura > Pipidae > Xenopus > Xenopus borealis. The sequence goes on from CM044444.1 coordinate 74,079,838, forward strand.
GTATTCTCATTTAGTCCCAATAACTCTGCACACAGTACAGTAAATGCAGTGTAGGATACAGTTGACCAATGAATGTTTTACAATAGATGGTAACTGGGCACAGAGATATTATTTGAAGACAACACTAATGTGCTGTTATTTCCCTTACAGGGTGTTCTTATTTCACTTGTGTCCTATTTTTGATTTCTGCAGTGTGAAGATCTACAATGGGGTTGAATAGTTCCGAGAGATCAGACTTCATTCTCGTCGGCTTCTCAGACCACAAGAGCCACACCATGCTCCTCTTCCTGGCATTTGCTACAATATACACGGTAGCACTCATGGGGAATTGTCTATTAGTTGCAGTAACCATATTCACATTCAAGCTACACTCTCCAATGTATTTTTTCCTTTGCAACCTCTCCATAGTGGACATGTGCCTGACATCTGTGGTGGTGCCTCGCGTGCTCTTCAACCTGCTGCTGAACAACCAAAGCATTTCATTTGCAGACTGCATAGCACAAGTGTATTTCTTTATTTCCTTTGCAGGAGCAGAGTGCTTTCTCCTTACAGCAATGGCTTATGATCGATATGTAGCGGTGTGTAAACCTCTGTATTACATTATAATAATGAATAGGAGAATGTGCATTTTGTTGGCAGTTGCTTCCTGGTCAATAAACTTCATCAATTCAGTCCTGCACACTCTGCTGATCTCTAGACTTTCTTTCTGTAGCAGCCGTTCAGTCCAACACTTCTTTTGTGACCTAACTCCTCTCTTTAAACTTTCCTGCTCGGACACATCCCTCAATGAGTTTTTAATCTTTACAGAGGGATCACTGGTTGTTGCACTGCCTTTTCTGGTGACATTGGTTTCTTATGTTCACATTATATGTACCATATTGAAGATCCGCTCTATAACTGGAAAGAAAACAGCATTTTCCACCTGTTCAGCTCACGTGATTGCAGTGATCCTCTTTTACGGGACAATGATTTTTGTGTACTTTCGGCCATCGTCTGCTTACTCCCTGACTCACTATAAACTTGCAGCAGTTATGTATACAGTCATCACCCCTATGCTCAACCCATTCATATACAGTTTGAGAAATAAGGAAGTGAAGAGTGCATTCAATAAAATGATATTTTCTAAAGTGTTTGTATGAATGGTCTGGGCACTTTAGTTATTTTGGATACTTTTTGGATATAGACATATGTCTGTCTTGTTTCTTTGGGCAATGCCACACTCGGCGACTCTAGGCATATTTCTTTAGCAAACGCAGGTAGGCAACAAAATGCTCCACAGAAAAGCTAATGAATGCTTCACTGTATCATCAGCTGTAATGAAATCTTCACTTCTGTCAATAGGAAGGTGAAATCAGTAAAGCTATTGTGTAGCCATCTTGGCAAACGCAACTAGGGAGTTGCATCACACAATGACTTAAAGGGAGACATTTCAAACAACTTAACATTACTCCCTGGTTTACTGGAAAGTTCTAGAAGGGTATTTTATCCTCCTCACTTGTGATATAACCAATTACCAAGATCAACTACGGTCTTGAAAAAACACAATTTAACCAATAGATGCTTTTCTAACATCTCCTTATAAAAACTAGGGGTATTAATGTAAACATAGCCCTCCTTTTGCCTCTGTAACCACCTCTACTCTTGTGTAAACACTTCACATTTGAGAATAGAATATTGCTGTTGACATTTACCACATTAGTAATAGCGCACATTAGTAATTAGTACAGCGCTACGCAACAAGTTGGCGCTATAGAAATACATGTTAATAATAATAATAATAGCAATTAGGTTTGGCTTTCAGGCAGAGTTCCCTTCATCTCACAGGTGTTAAGCTGGGCCAAGTCTGGCTTTGTTCAGGACAGTTGTCTACCAATTCTGCACAGACCTTGATAATGCATGGGGGCATGAAAAATGCTGAAACATGAACTTTCCTTCCTCAACATGTTGCCACAAGATGGAAAGCAGTGTTTTAAAGAATGTGATTTCTATGTAGTAGAAATTTTGCTTTCAGTGGAACCAAGTGTCATGGTCAGGCCTTAGCTACTGGCAATGTCAGATGAGCTGCTATTAGATGCCACAGACAGTCATGTCAGGGCCAATTTTGAATCTCAGTCTGGACCCGGTCACAGCCCAAAGGATGACTACCAACTTGTGATGGGCGTATCTGACCCGTTTCACTTTGCCAAAAATTCGGGAAACGGTGAAAATTTGCCAAAACACACTGAAGTTTATGGGCAGCAATTTTTGACCGTTTTATTTCACCCATATCTGCATAATTTTTGTGGCAAAATTTCCCTCATCAGTACTAACAACCCCATCTCTGACAAACTTTACTGATGGCTTTACTGATGGCAGTACCACTCTCCAGTCCAACTACAAGACAAGTGAAAGGGGATTCATTACTCTAGAAAAAGTATTTCTCGGACCTTTATTCTTCTCCAGTGGATGATACGTTTTGGACATTGTGATATTAGGCTTGGGGGCAGCTGTACTTATTGCCATGTAATATATATGTATCCAAGAAGAAAATATTAAGTCACAGAGCAGATATAATACTGGTCCCATCAGACATATCACTGTAGTAAATTATTCTAGCCTAACCCCCGTCTTTTTTGATATATAGTTAAAATACAGAATGCTCTTATGTTACAAAAATGTGATCATGCTCCCAAAAGTGAACAATTCCTTCATTAGCTGAAAATTGAATACAATGCATAGGACATGTCATTATAAAAGGATGAAGTCTGTGTTTCAAACAAGGATAACAATGGCTTAATTGCCAATAAAAGGTGCCCCATTCTGCTCATTCATGAGGTTCTTCTTTAATATCTTTGCAGAACAGGAAGGGGCATATATCTGCCATAAAGCAAACATATAAATCTCTTGTTAAATAGAAATATATACATTTGAATTATTTCAATTACAATATTATTTTATAGACCACTTCAATGCTGAAGAATAACGTGAGGGAATAATTACAGAACAGTACAAAGACTTGTTCAAAAATGCATAATTGTAACAAAAACAATTATATCCTGCATATATGAGAGGCAGCCTAACGAACACTGAGAGGGGGATCGGATTTGGCCGAATCCTTGTGTCTGGCCAAACCAAATCCGAATATTCATATGTAAATTAGGAGTGGGGAGAGAAATCACATGACTTTTCATCACAAAACAAGGAAGTGAAAACAATGTTCATACTTTATCCATTCCCGACCCTTATTTGCATATGCAAATTGGGGTTGGTATACGGCCGAATCATTCACAAAAGATTTGGAGATTCGGCCAAATCCCAAATAGTGGGAGTGTCAGATATAGGCCTTTCTTTTGCAAAGTCAGCTAATTTTGACTAAGAAAATGAAAAATTCAAATAAACTGTTTAGAAGCTAGTAAAGAAGTGATGGCTATGATAGGTTTTAACTTATTTCTAAATCTCAAATGAACACAAACTTTTTCTGAAGGAAAGAAAAATCCTTAGGACAGGGGTTGACAGCCGTGATCTGTTTAAGCTAAACACAGAGATATGTGAACGTTACTTTGTGTGTTTTTTTATAGACTCTTCTGCGTATTGCGTTACTCCTCACAGAGGAAATGACTGCTGCAATGATGAAGAAGTACCTATTTTTAAAATGTGCCTAAACATAGAGCAGATGACAAAAAAGTTCTACTTTTTTTTCATCCAACTGGACCATGTGCAGAAACTGGATTGGAAAAAAAAAACAGGTAAAGGGACCCATCCCCATAAAAAAGCCGCAAATCTATAGTGAAAGGGACACAAATCAATAACATGATCTAAAATTGTAATGACAAATTCTAAGAAAGTGGGTTAAAGAGAAATGAAAACTAAACCAAATGGGAAATCAAATAAAAAAAAGTGGCACGGCAATGAATAAATGCCCTGCAAGTGGTATGAAAATAGTCCAGAGCTGCAATGTGGATAGATTACAGATATCCTAACTTTGAGTTCTTTGTGGTACTCCTGTTACTGAATCTGAACAAATTAGAGTGACTGTACCATCCAACAAGTCCTCCATGCTGACAGCTACCAGTTTTGTAGTAGTCTGATTGACCTGAGTATCTGGTAGTGCTACTATCACTTGGGAACCTGCCAGATGAGATTCTTCCAAAGCTATCACTTGCTCTGCAGATGCTACTTGGTCCTGTGTCTGAATTACCTAGAGAAATTAAATTTAGAAACATTAGAGTTGGTCAGATCTAAACAGCATATTATCAGCACATTATGTCAAGTCAACTGTCTTATTCTATTGTACATACAAAGGAAGACATACTGCCTTATAAATATTGGGTTTCAAGAGTAACAGAAACGGATCCCTTATGGAACCCCGACAAATTGTAAAGGGATACAGACTTGATATCAATATCTGAGCACTGCCTTGCTCATTAAATTAATTTTGCAGATATAGCAGCCCATAAATACTAGTCAACTACTTGTAAGTTTACCAGATGCCCCCAATCATGTGACTTGTGCTCTGATAAACTTCAGTCACTCTTAACTGTTGTGCTGCAAGTTAGAGCGATATCACCCCCCCCAGCAGCCGAACAACAGAAAATTGGGAAGGTAAACAGATAACAGCTCCCTAAACAAAGCTAAAAAAAAACTAAACAGCTGCCTGGTAGATCTAAGAACAGCACTCAATAATAAAATCCAGGTCCCACTGCAGCACATTCAGTTACATTGAGTAGGAGAAACAACAGCCTGCCAGAAAGTAGTTCCACCCTAAAGTGCTGGCTCTTTCTGAAAGCACACGGCCAGGCAAAATATTTTCACACCAATATTACAAATAAAAAAAAATACACTTGTTGGTTCAGAAACAGTGTCATTCAGAAATAAAAAGGACATCATAAAAACAGAATCCCTTTAAGGAGCCTTTTAGGCAGCAAAGTTGTTCAATGCTGTCAGCATTAACCCTATTTCTGCTTCTTAACATAACTAGTGGGGGGCGGGCCTGGGTGCGGGACGTGCAACCGGGTGCGGACCCTGGTGCAATTGCACCCCCTTCTCCCCAAGTAGTTCTGCCACGGTTTCCACTGTGCCATAGTCACTGTGGATTGACTGTAGGCTATGAGTTTAGGGGTGTCAGCCCTGAATATAGGGCATTTTTGTTTTTACCTCGAGAAAACCTGTGATGGCATGAGCACCAGTTGAGGATCAAATCAGTTGATCAATGGATCTTACAGGAGACATAAAAATACATATTTCAACCCTTTAGAAGATGAGGTGACAGCTGTCCTTTTATGAAAATGTTTTTCAAGCATGAAAATCAGTTTAACATCCACACCACTTCCACTAGGTATGGCTTGGTGCACAGTGATGGAGGCAAAACCCAGAAAACGTTTGCAATAAGAAACTGGCACACAAGACTTGTAGTTGCAGGGCGAACCCTTGCTAGATTATCAATGTGGAAGTGCAAAGTTTCAGGGCCAACACCCCTTTATCAAGCATAATTTTATAAAAACATTGACATTGCTCTCCTACCAAAGAATGCTGAATAGTAAAAGGTCATACCAGTTGCCCAGCAAACTGAAACATTTCAGTACATAGAAAATAAAAATGAAATTACCTGTACCATTTGTGTTTCTGATGTTTGAGTTTCTGTGAGCACAACTTCAGGGTGATCCGTTTCATAGTGTTTTTCTAGCTGAGAGTGAACGGTAAAGAGCTCCCCACAAATTTCACAGCCAAACGTGTGATCGTTCTCGTGGAAATGTTCCGTGGCAACATGGTGCTGTAAGGCTCCAGGGAACTGAAAGCTATCAGTACAATAAAGACACAGGAATGGCTGTGTCCCTGAAAGGTGAAAAGATTAGGATATAGTAGGTGAAAGGATGATAATGAAAGGAAGGGGGGGCGGTAAGTGGTGGAGGAAAGTATGGGTCTCTGCGTGGAAATGTGTACATTTATAAGTGATAACTGCCAGCTGAATCTGTTGCACTATTCTTGTAGGACAGCTGCCCTGTGACAGTACAGAAATAGCACAAAAGTCATATGAACAATGTATATCAATAGGAAATTCATTTTTTAAGTACCCCCCTATTAGCATTTGGAAAATTTTCTGCCAGCAAAGCATGTAGCAAGGAACCAAAACTATATAACTATATCACTATATATAGCAGGAGTTAGAAAACTCCTACTTTTTAAATTCTGTTACTTTTGCTTTGCACACAGCATGGGCTTGCCAAGTGCTCCATCCTGTCTCCTATATATTCGTGTTTTAATTGTGTTATTAGGACCAGTAACATTAAAAAATGTAAACAAAAAATCGTTAGTACACTGCAAACCCCCCCCCCACAGACAAAGTAATTTAAAAATCCCACAGCAATAATTTAGAAATAACATACTGAAACTCCGCTTGCACTCCTCTTCAAAAAAGGCGTGCTGCACTCGATTTCTCCACCCTGCCTTCCTTATAGGAGACAGCCAGGGAGGCGAAATCGAGCGCCACACAATGGATTGGCGTCTTAGCCTTTTCTGAAGAGGAGCGCAAGCGAAGTTTCGGTACATTATTTCTGAATAAAGACTTTGCGATTTTAAAGTTTAATTGTCTTGGGACAGGGACACAATAAAACCCTGGCACATATGATGGACATGGCCTCAAAAACTACAGCTAAAATAGGAGTGTTGTTCTTTTTAAGAAAGAAACCAAGCAATGGCGCCTCCTTAGTTGTAACTGTTCCTGATACTTTCATTAACTTGCTTTAACAACCTGCAAAAGAATGAACTCTTGTTTGTATTTGTATGTTATAAAATGGCTAATTCTAAGCAACTTTTCGACTGGTCTTCATTATTTATTTTTTATAGTATTTGAATTATTTGCCTTTTTCTTCGGACTCCTTCCATATTTCAAATGGGGAGGGGGGGTCACTGACCCCATCTAAAAACAAATGCTCTGTAAGGCTACAAATGTATTGTTATTGCTACTTTTTATTATTCATCTTTCAATTCAGGCATCTCTTATTCGTATCCCAGTCTCTTATTCAAATCAGTTGCTAGGGTAATTTGGACCATAGCAACCAGATGGCTGAAGTTGCAAACTGGAGAGCTACTGAATAAAAAGCTAAATAACTCAAAAACCACAACTAATAAAGAATGAAAACCAATTGCAAATTGTCTCAGAATATCACTGTCTACATCCTACTATCAGTTCATTTAAAGGTGAACAAACAATTTAAGCATCTCTTTCCACTCCGTTGTGTAAATGACCTTTGCTTGACTTACATCTGCATTGCTACCTCCCATGCCTGCCACAAAATTATGCCATATACACTTGTCCCCTAGTTTCTAGGCCTTTTCACATGAACTGAATATATGCAAGTATAAGGAAAATAATAAGCCCAATAATGACCTTTTTAGTACAGCATGGTTTGCCATTCACATCCTCGACAGCAGACCTCCTTAATGGTCCAACATAGGGCACAGGCCTCCCCCACCTCATATCAACAATAAATGATTCTTTCATAATAAATGATTTATGTACTGTGAAGTATACATATGATCACCCATATCTCAGCAGTATGGTTTCTAGGGATATGTAGGACCAGGCCCGGATTTGTGGAAAGGCCACCAAGGCCCAGGCATGAGTGTCAGGGTTTTAGGGGGCGGCATGCTTCCCAATCACATCCACATTTGTTCAAGACCACTGGGAATGTGAAGGAAATACAATAGTTTTTACAGTTTCCTAAGCACCAACCCCCATTGCTCCTGTCCGTATGCTGAAAATTTGCATGAATAAAGAGGGGACAGGGGTGACGAATGGCAGTGGACCTAGGGGCTCCCGTTATATAAATCCGGCCCTGTGTAAGACTGCAAATCAGCATTCACACCAAACATGCCCCTCATTCCACAGCCCTGAAACACTCCTAAGTAGGACAGGTCCAAAGGCTGAAAGCTAATGATGTAGGGTCAACCCACTATGTAACATGGCCAAATATACTGCCAGTTCAGTGCTGAATGACTGTCCAGAATCTATGACTTTGCTCCCGAATAAATTCCCCCAATCCCGTCAGGCTGAAGCTCCAGTGATCATGCCCACATCTTGCTGAATGTAATGGTGCTCGATGAATACAGAATAGTACTAATGATATTGATTACACTACTTACCCGAGTGTTTGCACTTGATGTGTACTTGCAATGCCGCAGATGTTGGGTATGTCTGTTTGCACTTATCACATTCATATACTTTACCACCAACAACCAAGGAGAGGAAAATAAAAGCAGAAAACATAAGAGTTCAGCCATAACAAATACCACAACAAAAAGACAACAAATACATTTGTCTAATTACCATCATTAGTGATGGGCAATACTGATTTGTTTAACCTCGTTGAAAATTTGTGCAAAAATCCGACAAAATGCATTAAGTTTACGGGCAATAAATTGCATATCAAATTTTGGACGTGCCACAATTTTTTCCACTAATTAGGGAGCAAAACGTGGTGAAAAATTCCGCTCATCACTAACCATCATCAAACACGTTCTTGTCACTTTGTAATTTCTCTGCACTTTATGGCTCCAGCTGAAGCATTATTTTAAAGGGTAATTTTATTCTTACAGAATTAACATTGCAATACCTATGCTGGCATAGCTGTATGGTGTTTATATGTACTGGCTATGAAAGTATCTATTGCCCTTTTATTATGCAGGTACTGTATTTGGTGGAACAAACCAGGATAACGCAGTAATTCGCTGCAAATTATTCTTTTATTCGACACTACATGTTTCGAGCCCTTTATGAAGTGCCCTTTTATTATGCAGGTAGTTTCCAACTGGGAACAGAAGATTTGCCCTCTTCTTGCTGCATATATCTAAGGAGATAGTGAGACTACACAAGGGCGATTATATAGGAAATAATGAACCTCTTGTTGTAAACTATAAGGCTATTCAAGTGCACTAATTAGTTCCATAGGGGTACCCTATGAACCCCTCCACAACAGTGAGACATGAGAGAGACGCTATTCTTGTACAGGTTCCAATATTAGTAGTATGGTGCCTAGACCAACATCAAAGCATCATGTGCTGGGAACATAAGGTGGGATCTACCTTAGTATGAGATCACCGTGATATTTTCTGCTTCCCTCTTTCTCTTGTTACACAAAGGTAGAAAAGCAAGCTTTGTGAACATCACTTGTGAGATCACCTGACCCTGTATACTCACCGGGATGCTCTGCTTTCATATGTTTCTGTAGTAATGCTGTGTTTGGAAAGGTCTGATCACAGGAACTGCACTGTGTTGAGAATTTGGAGGAACGATGATTCTGAGCAGCAAACAAATCCGGATGATGGGTACGATTGTGATACCACAAGCCAGACAATTGCTATGCAAAGTAAACGTGCCTCAGGTTATCATACGAATATCACAAGTACATGTCTATCAGGTCTTGGCAGGACAAATTAAGGACTGAAGGTACCTGATATGCTTTATCACAGATTTCACAATTATAGGGCTTTCCTTTCACATGGGTGACAACATGACGCTCGAGCAGGGAAGGAGCACTGAAGATTTTATCACATGTTGGACATGGGTGGTACTCCTTGGAATGCACAACTTGTATATGTTGCCTATTCTCTTCCAAGGTAGGAAAACTCATTCTACATTTCTGGCAGTCATAAGGATCTTCAATATCTGTAGAAATCAACAAACTGATTGATATACAGGTATGGGACCAGTTATATAGAATGCAAAGAACCTGAAGTTTTCTGGACCAGGGGATCTTTATGTAATTACTAAAAATAAGTTAACCATTGATTAAACCTAAAACAATCATTTAGGATCAATTATATTTTAGTTGGGATCAAGCGGTTTTATTATTATAGAGAAAAAGGAATGCGGAGATTTCTGGATAATTTAATTCAAAATAAGGGATCCTATACCTGTATACCTCCTAGACAAAGGGTGAAACAAGAATTGGGCAAGAAAGAGACATTCTCATTATGTTTATTATTTTATGTATTTAAGTGGAAAGTAAATGAGGGTAAAGAATCTTATGCACACAGTGTGAAACTGACAGGTCATAGGGAGAAGAAAGAAGACAAAAAGAAGAGAACAGTGTATCAAACAGAAAAAAAAAACCAGGATGCGATTATACAGATCACAGAAGTGATTCATGAGCTAAGGGTTTATGGCAGAGTTGCTCATTATTTTGCAGTCTTAAACATTATTATATACAATATTATCAGAAGTTAGGAAACAAGACACACTTTCTCCTGCAGTGCAATTTCTTCTGAAATATTGCAGATAGTTTGTAATCTTATACAAGAATTTAGAGATCAATAAAACATGATACAGTAAAGAGCTACTGTAAGTCAGCCAGACCAATTAAAAAAAGAATAAAACATAATTATATTAAAGTGATATTTAAACAATTATGCATTTAACGAAGCCTGTAAAAGTAGTTAGCCTTGTGGCTGGAAGGGGCAGCCAGTTAATATTACTTTCATTTTTAAAGGGAAAATGTAATAAATTGGGCTGATCTGATCGTGAGCCCTAGGGCCCAATGATTGGATCATAACGATGGGTAAACAGGCGGTCAGACCGCGAGACCGCATCAACGAACAGATGCAATCCGCGATCCAATGGGATTTTTAATCCTGTCCGATTGACATCTGGACAGCTTTTAGACAGACATCGATCGGGGAAGCCAGACTCTGTCTGTCGGCTGTTTTTATTGGCCCGTGTATGGCCACCTTTAGATCCAATATATCATATTGGGGGGAGCTTCCTTTCCTATTAGATGAATTAGAGCTCTCTCAAATGACAGATTCCAGTACAAACCAAATAACTGCTTTTTAAAAAAAACTGCAGTAGAGAGAGAGGATTTCTGGTGATTTTTGAACTCTAATACATCTTCTAGGCAAAAGGAGCCCCCTATATAAGATATATTGGTTCTCCGTCAATGATTATCTGACACCCAACTCCTGCACGAAGAGAGAAACATATGCTGAGAAAGATGATACATTTGATTATTTCAGAAAAAGTATAGATTGTATTTAGAAGTTTCTTATTTCAGTATATTTCAGAATCTTATATTAAATTGTCATTTTCGCAACAGTTCCCCTTTAAAAGATATCCTGTTAAAAGCTATCTGGACTTGCATAATTAATCTAGGCCTGTTGGCAGACTCACTGACTGACTGAACAAGCTGAGAAAACCTTAAATGGTACTTACTATGGAATGTTCTTAGGTGTATAGAAAGACCATTGGCTTGGCTAAAACCCTTCCCACATTCTCGACAGACGTATGGCTTGTTTCCTGTGTGTGTCCTAACATGTCGGGTGAGTTCAATGGATTGTGCAAAGACAGCATCACAATATTGACATGCATACATTTTTCCTGTGAAAATAAAAAGCAGTATTTCTTTTTAACTAAAGAAAAACTCGCAGGTCAGTAATTTTGCTTAGTATGCAACATATACATGTATAGGGATACGGTCATGGGAAAACATGTTTTTTTTCAACACAACACATCACCTAATAGTGCTATTCCAGCAATCTTCTTCAATGACATCCAATTCTCAAATGATCAAACAGATTTTTTTTTTATATTCAGTTTTGAAATCTGACATGGGGCTAGACATATTCCCAGCTGCCCCCAGTCATGTGACTTGTGCCTGCACTTTAGGATGGAACTACTTTCTAGCAGGCGGTTATTTCTCCTATTTAATGCAACTGAATCAGTCTCAGTGGGACTTGGCTTTTACTATTGAGTGTTGTTCTTCTGATCTACCAGGGAGAGGTTATCTTGTGTTAGGTGTTGCTATCTGCTTACCTTCCCATTGTTCTTTTGTTAGGCTGCTGGGGAAGGGTACTGCAGTACAGCAGTTCAGAATTCTGCTGGAGCAGCACTATTAACTGATGCGTTTTGAAAAACAAAACAAAAAAAAAACCTTTTTTCCATGACAGTATCCCTTTAAATAGATAGAAGTCCTCTAGGCCAAAAGTGCCCATACTTTACTACTTTTAGTGATGTTGTCTCATTATGATCTACATCCATAAAAGCATTGTTAGTATTCTGCTCCATGGAAAATATTACTTAAATATAATGATTTATGAGGGAATTTATACTACACAAGAAAACAACTATTTCTTATGTAACCTTAACATAACATCAGAACACACTTTTTTCTTCGGCACACCACTTACTTCTCTTTCTTTGGGTGCATTAGACTCCGCAGGCTACTTCCAAGCCAATTTTTCATACACGAAATCCCATAAGGAGGAAGCACACAAACACTTTGGCTTTGCCTTTAGATCATTTATTCAGCAGAATTGGCACAAGCTTTTGTGGTCAACCCCTTCCTCAGATTGCACATGAGGAAGGTTTTGATGCCGAAAGCTTGTGCCAATTCTGCTGAATAAATGATCTAAAGGTAAAGCCAAAGTGTTTGTGTGCTTCCTATTTATGGGATTTCGTGTACCTTAACATAATAAATATCTGAATGAAAACCATGAAACAGGAGGGTGATTTAGTCAAGCTTTTTGTTGACAGTTATTTGAGATCTACTGGTAGATGCTGATATACCTTTTGGGCACCCCTGCTCTAGGCTAAAACATATCACTTATTGTATTGTAAATAAGTGTTCTCTATTGCCAAAAGCCTTGTGTTTGTCACTGTTACAGTAGATGTTAAGTCATCTAGTAGTGGTAAATTTAATTCATCCGACATGCTGAGTAATTGTAAAGGTATGCCGGTATCCAAGTGCTGATGTCAATTATATATAATATGCTCACTGAAGAATGTTGCCTTATTACAAGGGCAGTTTTTAGCAGGAGCAAAATAAAGTTCTAGAGCAGAATTTAAACAATTAAATAATGTTCACCTATTTATATTGCACTGATCTGCCATGCAGCACAGAAATCATTTAGTCATTCATTCTCATTCCAGTTTCAATCAGGAAAAAAAACAAAAAAAACATTTTTTTTTCCTGCAATGTTTCAGCGTAAAACTACTTTATTGGGTACCTTCAGAATGTTTCTTCTTTGTATGGTAGGAAAGTGCAGCTGCCTGGGTAAAGGTCATGTGACAATGTTTGCAGACAAAAGGCCGCTCCCCTGTATGAAGACGTTGATGGTTTTTGAGTGTGGAATTGGCAGCAAACTTGGCACCGCATTCATCACAGGAGAAAGGCTTCTCATCAAAATGCTCTGTCCTTTTGTGATACTGAAGTCCTATAAGACACAAATATTTTAAAGGACAAGGAATTTTAAACCAAAGAAGTAGGTAGAAATGTTGTGCATTATGTTTTGTGTTTCAGTACCAGCACAAGGCAACCACAGCCCTTTAGCAGTAAAGATCTGTGTCTCCAAAGATGCCCCAGTAGCTTCTCATCTTCTTTTCTACTGATTCACTGATTCACATGCTCTGTGCTGCTTTCACTAATTGAGCTTAGGGACCCACTCACAATATACACATAGAATAGAAATGTCACAATATAAGGCTGATTAGTAATTAATACAGATAATTACTACATGGCAGCACAGAAACCATTGCAATTAGCATCAGAATTTAATAATTAGCCCTGTACCATCAGCTTATATAACAGGACAACCTCATTTTCTGCTGGATAATTGATGACCCCCTAAGTTTAGCTTCTCAACAGCTGCTCAGAGCCCACTGAGCATGTGAGTGTCACAGACCCCCTGTGACAAGTTTGAAGTCCTGGATCATTACTGATCTTGACAAGCTGAAACTTTAGGCCGGTGCAATAAGTTCAGTATATAAAACATGGCATTGTTAGCCCTATTAATTTTTAAGGTTTAGTTCTCCTTTAAGGACAAAGTAACTAAGATTGGACTAAAATCAACTCTAATTGCTTTGAGGAGTACAGCTGAGCACAAAATTAATCATTTAATGCACTCTGAAAGGTAAGCAGCTTTTTTCCTATAAAGAATAATTTTTCCTGGCAATCATGAGATTATATACAGTACCATCCATATTTCATTACCAATACTGATGTTTAAGAAAAACATGAATCCTAAACCTGTTCAAGATCTGTGGCCTCAAAAGCGAAAGAAAAGCAGGTAAATACAACAAAACTTCAGGTGCAGCTACAGATAAAGCAACATTTGTTTTGCATTTATATGGTGAACTAGCATTTAAATCAATAGAAAATGTTATGATAATGGACAGCATAAATCAAATGATACAACACCCTAGATACAGATACTTTCTGTCCATTCATGGACATCTGGGCCAAGTCTAAAAAGAACAATAATTCTTTGGAAAGAAGATGCTACACGCTGGCCTTGTCTGCTCTTCCACCCCCACTCTCTGACATGACCTAAGATTTGTATACTGACTAAACAAGTTGGTTTGGAAAAGCTATTCTTTCCCTGTTGGCCCAGTTTGAAACTACTGAATTTCTAAGACAAGTCCTGAGTGCTCTATCCTCTGGTGTACACAGGCTATATTGCTGCAAGATTAGCTTTTGGTGAGAACAACAGATAAAGCTGTTTACTGCATACTAGACCATAACCTGTGTTTCATTTAAACAGCATGAAACAAAACATGTTTGAGCCAGGACCACCTGCTTGACTTAGGGCCACATTTAGACAAGGCTCCTCACCTCCTGCAAGGTTTCAGCCAATGGAACCACATTATTACAAACACACTGCCATTTAAATTAGAGACATTTACATTTTAAGCATTCTGCAGTTAGGCCCCTGCAATCAGGACGCGAGGCAGGCAAGTGTTTAAGCATTTACAATCTCATACAAAACTACAAACTCTGCAGCATAATTATCACCCCATGAGTGAAAATAAGACCTTTCTCAGTCAAGCAAATCTTTGAGTATTATTTGACAAAAAATGTACATATTCTTCACAACTTTTGCACAGTGCAATTTAGTGTTTCATGGCCACACAATCCTGCATTCTGTTACTATATATTACCTGAAGGATGTGCAAACTCTTTGCCACAGATATCACATTTAACAAGCAGTTTCCTCCTTCCTTTATTCGTACGAGGAGATACCAAGCAGCCATGGACGCTCTCTCGATGTTGGTCTAGTTCCTTTCTAGAAGACTGAATCTCATTACAATCTTTGCATTGTAAAGGATTTCGCTTTGCCATTCGACATCGCTTCATGTGCACTTCAAGACGGCAACGGAAAAGGAAAATCTTGTCACAGGACTTGCAGATAAAGTTCTTTTTGGAGGAACCCTTTTCCTGCACAGAGTCTTTGCTTTCCTTACTGGAATCTCCTTCCTCATTTTCATCATCTCTTGTCTGTTCTTCTTCATCATTTCCCTCAGCACTAGCATCGACAACTAGTTGGCATTCACTGTGGACATTCCACCTGCTTACACTCTGGATATCTTCTTCATCTTCTTCTTCCACAAGTATTCCTGAGGAGAGAAACAGACCTAAAGTTAAGTCAGACTTATAAAAGACAAGTAGCTGTAAAAGAAAAGAAAAAATACTGCATCTTGCTGCAGACAGATGTACATTTTCAAAATGAGCAGTGCAATTTAGCTACAAAACGAAACTTAGCTGAAAGTGTCCCTCGATTATTGGTATGTGTTTGGTGTCACTCGAATCCCAACCAATACTAGTTGGAATTGTGCTAGTTATAATTAATCTGCTGATGAACAACGTTAATTACTGTATGGTGCATTGGCGAATGAGAAAGTAAAGATGGGGACTGATGAGAACAGCAGCAAAAGCCTACGGTTTGTGGCCCCTCATACATTATCTGCTGCCAGAGAGTGTATCCAGTCACCCCATATAGATGCCACATTTAGAAAACAGTACTGTTTTGTACTAAGTGCTCAAAGGGATGCGATTATAGGATTATATAGGAGTGCTAAATACTGTACCTTTTAAAATAAAAGTAATCTGATTGGATGCACTGGGCATCTGCCCTGGTGCAAAGCTACTAGTTCATAAATCAGCCCCATATTAGTACGGTTTACCTCTGTAAAGTAATTTTACATAATTCCTTGTTGAGTTTTCTTTTTGGGGTAATGTTTTTCATCTGATTTAATCAATTCCATACATTTTAATGCAAGGGATTCTTTCCCTCCTCCATTGTAGAGTGGGTTCAGGGTTACTTTTTGAAGAAGACTGATGGGACTTTACATGCATGGGTTTAAACATCTCTGTTTGTGGCAACAAGCCATGTTATATATAGCGA
The DNA here is from genome assembly GCA_024363595.1 of Xenopus borealis. Taxonomy (NCBI): domain Eukaryota; kingdom Metazoa; phylum Chordata; class Amphibia; order Anura; family Pipidae; genus Xenopus; species Xenopus borealis. Next base: position 74,095,990 of record CM044444.1, read on the forward strand.
TTCTGTTCATTCTGAGATTATCATTTACAGCTTAACCATTTGGTCCATAATTAGGATAAGTACATTACGAAAGCCACATGTATAATTTAACTAGACCGACAACATAAGTACTCAGGTTTTACCTAGCTGCTTTAATTCCTTTATCACTGGCTGAAGATGTGGAGAAGAACTTTTAACAGCGCAGAGCAAACTGCAGAATGACATGGCAGGTACAGTGTTCTGCAGTGCCGAACTCAAAAGTGTCTTTGAAGGCAGCTCACAGTCTTCACTCTGCTGTGGCACCTTTAGAAGCTGAATAAATAAAAGATTAGTATTCATGAAATATAAAAAAAACTATATTGTAAACCATAAAACCACCGAATCAGGCCGAGGAAACCGTGCCCACATCCGCAAAACTAACTCTCCTCAACTTTCTCTTCATACAGGCAAAAAGACTTATCGCCATGAAGTGGAAGTCAGCTCACCACCCCCAACAAAAAACAATGGATTCAAATGGTTTAATGGTACTGTCCCTCTCTACCAATTACTATAATTTTCAGAGAGGTTGTCCAAAAAAATTCAATAAAGTATGGTCACCCTGGATTGCAGAACATCTTCCTTCTCTGGAGCCTCAATTAACTGAACCTCAAAGAATCCCAAATCCTCCCAACCCTTAATTCCCCTCTCCCCAGTTTGCCAGGGACATAAAAAAGCAAACAATAAACACAAACTGATGATTACTTTTGTTTTAAAAGATTACAATGCAGTTGTCTAATTTCTAATCTTGAATGTAAAAGGTTTGTAGACCAAAATTAAATTTGAATTCCAAAAAAATGCTTTTTTATTTGTGAAATAAAGAGGTTTAAAAACTAACCAGATGTATATTTTGTCAAGGTTCTGCTTGCAAATGGTCAATTCTAATTAGTCTGCCGCTTATACAGTCCTGAACCAATCACTTATTACATTAGCTTGTGTATGTGACTGACAGAGAGGCCTTGAACATGTCCCCCATAGTGTAACATTAACACTGCAATGTATAACCCTTGTTATTAACACAGTAAATATTCTATCTCAAAGTAAAACGGACTCCTGTGCTTATAACCTTTCAGTACTTAAAGAAAGTTATTGAACACCTTTCCCTAATTTTACATTTTCCTGGATTTTACATAATTTTTTCCTGGTCCCCTGAAAAACGTAAAACGGGGGTTCTACTGTATGTGCCAGAAGTGATGATTTCCAGCATAATCACAACAAAGCACAGAGAAAGTCACAGTTAGTGCAAACACTATTAAGGGTGTTTTTTTTGTATGACTAAATTAACAATAAACTGTGTTGGAAAGTATACAATGTATAGCAGCATAGTGAAAAGTGAAACAGGCTACCTCTTTAACCAAATCTGTCAAAGCGGAGTCTTCTGGGGGTACATTGCTGAGAATATCACACTGTCCAAAGGCCTTTGTGATTAATTCACTGTAGCTCATTAATACTTCTGCAGCCTTATTTCCTCTGTTGATTACTGCAACAAAATGAATAGTTCATGCATGTAAGGTAGTTTTTTTGACTAGATGGCATTATAATATACTTGTCCCCTTATTACATTTTAAATATAATTATATACTTGTCACCTTATTACATTCTCAACATAAATCTGTTGATACAGGAACAATGTTTTACAAAACAGAATCTATTTCTATAAGAAATAATTGCTTTCAGAGTATCTAAAGCATAAACCCTAAACTATACAGTGACACCTCAATTTAATATCCCCTGATTTTAAGTTTTACCAAATTTTACATTGTTGTTCTGTGGTCTCGCCTATATATTATGCATAATACATTTCCCTAATTTTACATTTCCTATATTTTACACCATTTTCTTATGGTCCTCTGAAAAACATATCGGTGTTGCCAATAGTTTATTCGTGTCTGTTCAGAATACACAAATTCTAACTGTAAAAAAAGTTTTTTTTTTTAATTTATATTGGTATTGGTCCTTTCGAACAGTCCCATTAATATAATGCTTCCTTCCAATGTGCAGAAAGCTTTTTGATCAGAAGCAGCAAATGTGTACTTAACGGAGCAAACAACCATGTGCCACAAGCAAAGTCAAGGAAGAATGCTGCACATACAAAAATGAAGATGGTATTAAATATGAGCAGATGGGACTGTGAGTAACCCCCATGGACACATACAGCAGTAGCTTTAGCTTATGGGCCCATATGGCCAGATATCTAGCCTCCAGCTTGAAAAACCTGCTGCATTAGTGAATTCTGTGTGCTGGACATAAAATCCAATCAATCCGATTTGGCCTAGCGCACTGGTGGCCAAATCATACAGAGATGTAAAATGAGCAGATCTCAGCGTGCATGATTTGCCCTGTTCTGGATATGGGGGGGGGTTGGAGTTTCTTGAGCTTGTCTGAATGTTAGAATCCTGAATTGGGTGCATTATGAGAAGGGCAGTTCACATTTTCTTTCAAGTTTATATGAAAACAGATTCTACAAATGGCTTGCACGGAGTTTTGCCCTCATAAACTTACCACTCTGAAAGAAAACATCAGCTCCAGGTTCTTTGCAAATCTCTTCCATCAGAGACTTCAGAGATGGAATGGACTCTTGCATTGTTAGTAGCAGCTGCCAAAGAGCTACCACAGCCAACGTTTGTTCATACAGAACCATGGACGTAAGAGTGTTAAAAATGCTTGAGGTGGTATTTTTCTTCACAACCTGTTCCATTACCTTAAATTTAAATCAATGGTTAAATGATGTACATGCATTCATCAGTTTTAATGCATTACATGTATGAAGATATAGCAATTTACCATACCTCTCTTTCATGGGTAGTTAAGTTAACAGCTGTTATGATGGCACTGAGCATTAACTCAGAATCTGTTTCCACCTCAGAGAAATTTTCCTGATATTGTCTCAATAACTCTGCTCCATAATCAGTTTTGGTCAATTTGTCTGCAAAGGTAAAAGGCACTCATATCACAATGAGACTTTTGCTAGATACTTTACTTTGCTGGTCACTCATGTATGGGGGATACATTAAAGGAGAATTAAAGTCTAACTAAAGAAATAGGCTAGAAATGTTGTACAAGATGGCAACCACAGCCCTTTAGCCGTAAAGATCTGTGTCTTCAAAGATGCCCCAGTAGCTCCCCATCTTCTTTTCTGCTGATTCACTGATTCACATGCTCTGTGCTGTTCTCACTTACTGAGCTTAGGGACCCACTCACAATATACAGTACACATAGAGTAGAAATGTCACAATATAAGACTGATTAGTAATTAATACAGATAATTACTACATGGCAGCACAGAAACCAGTGTAATCAGCATCACAATTTAATCATCAGCCCTGTAGCATCTGTTAATATTACAGGCCAACCTCATTTTCTGCTGGATAATTAGGGACGACCCCTAAGCTTAGCTTCTCAACAGCCGCTCAGAGCCCACTGTCACAGACACTTTCCAAGATGGTGACCCCCTGGGACAGGTTTAAATTCCTGGATCATTGCTGCTATTGAGAAGCTGAAACTTTACGTTGGTGCATGTTCAGTATATAAAATATGGCATTTTTAGCCGTATTTATTTTTAGGGTTTAGTTCTCCTTTAAAGGGCTGAACTTGATGGATAACCCAAATCAACTACATAATGCTAAAGGAAGATTTTATGAGACATAAAAGGGAGGTTTGGGTAAATACTTTAGCATAACATTTTCATAATTTATTATAATGATGGTAGGAGAAAGTGCTCTGGTAGATTTTTTTTAACATCAAACCTTGTCACTTAAGCCTGACTGGGAGTGATGTGAATTATAGATATATAGGAGAACAAATGACCAATGGATATTATCCAAACAATTTAAAAAGGCACTTCTCAAATTGAAATGCTCTATAAATGTAAGATTATAAAAATTGGGTATCCAATATGTTAAACAACTGTAGGGACTGAAACACAAATTGAAAAAAAAGATTTCCAATAAAATCTGAATAATATGTGGTAACTAATAATTGTTTCACATATTAAGGGTTTAAGCTTTCACGAGTCACAGTTGGCCCTCCTCTTGTTATTGATACATGGCCATATAAACAAATGCACAGTACAGATCAAAGTCTAAGCTTTGAATCTACAGCAAGTAATGTTCTGTTTGTGTCAGTGAGCTAAAGGGTTTGGTGGCACAAAAAGGATTAAAGAGAAACATTTGTACCTTTTAAACAGGGATCTCTACTTTGTGGCTCCAATATTTCCAGCAAAGCATGCAGATCAGGAAATGCTTCCCTCACAGCTTGTAGAAGTTTCACCAGGCTATTGGGACTCAATGTCTTTGTTTCTGATGCTTTCCTCACTAGCCTCTCCATGGCTTTTCTATGTGATCCACCTTCACAGCAATCAAGAATCACCTTATTAAACAAAGGAAAACAAGCAATAATAAATAAATAAATTAAATAATCTGCAAACCTCACTCATTTTGCAAACAAAAAAAAAAAACTTTTCAACCCTAAATGCTTTAGACTCTTGTTATGAAAACTAGTAATTCAGTATTATTTTAGAATGTGGGCCACAACTGGACGGCTCCTGCTTAAATGGATGTTATTTCAGGTAATAGGGATAATCACATAAAGTGATAAAGGCTCTGTTTGGCAGTACATCTGATTTTTTAAGCAACCTAAAATTGCCTCTAAAGCTCCCCATAGACTCAACGATCTTTCCCTGCCGAACGACAGATCTTAGCGAAGTCCGACCAATCTGTCAAATTATCGTGCGGTTAGTGGGATACAAACGATCGTACATCTTACAATTTTTCGTCCGACATTGGTCTGAAGATTGATCGGCCAGGTTAGAAAATCTTTATCGGTCCCCATGCAATCTACCTATGTTTGCAGGCCAAGCAGGCTGCGATCCTTTAGTTTTGCTGGCAATATCGCCTGAAATGGTCTTTTTAGTTGATGGACACATCAGGCATTTAAACGATCGTTTTGAGACAATTGTGGTCTCACGATAACTATTGGATCTTTCAAAAATCTTGACGTCTATGGCCAGCTTAAGCCTGGAATTAAAAAAAAAAAACCACGATATGCTTTGAGGCCATTGGGAGCAACATCCAAGGGGTTGGTAGCAGTAGTCAATTGGGGGTGCCTAACTTTCCTTCTCCTTTAAACTCTGATGGTGTTAAAAGTCCAAATAAAAAAATACTCCAACTCAGACCTGCCAAGTTAGTGTAGAAGCCAATGGCAGATCTCCCGTTTACATTTTGAAGATATCCTCATCTGTGCTGGATTTTGTTCAATAATCCAAACATCTCATGGTTTCAAGTGTCTAATCCCAAAAAAATCTTACAATTGTTTTTTTTCCCCCCACAATGTTATCGTCTTTTCCTGCACAATTTTATTTGGTGAAAATGTATTGATGAGTAGGGAGAAAAGTCAGTGTGGGTTTGATTGAAGTGGTTTTCAGATTTTGCTAGATAACCACCATAAACTCTGTAAAATTTCACAGAAAATCAGGATCATTTTCCTCAATAAACGAACAAGCATTATGTTTTTATGCTTGAAAAGCAGATCACATTTACGTCATATGTATGCAGAAATAGCAAAGGGGTTTACAGACTGTCAATAGCAGTGTATGTGATCATGCTTTATGAAAGTGACAGGGTCCCTTTAAGGACTACCACTCCAAATAGAATTTCTTTTAAATTGTATCATGCAGTGGGCTGAGAATATGAACCCCCTTGGGCATGCTTGAGGCCATAAAATTCCCTGGAGGACTACATTTAGTTTGCAGCCTAATTTGGACAGGCACTTAGTCAACAATAAGAACCAACATATACCTGTTTCTCAAGGGTGCTGATAAATCCTTCTTCTGCTGTGTCCAAACACTCAATGATAGGACTAAGCTCTGTAATGCACTGTATAAGATCTTCTTTATGTTCCAACAATAGTTCAAATAAAGATTTGCCCTTTTCTTCAGTGAACACGGGTGCTGTTAAACAAAAAGTCAAAGGGGAAAATCAATACTTATGATGATTGTATCCCATTTTATTATTCATTCCTTCAAGGGATATATTATTATTGCCTTTTAACATAATAGCACATGATTTTTACACAAGCTTTCATAGAACTATGTTCTATTCAGTATAGGGGTTCATATAAAAAAAAAAAAAAAAAAAAAAAAAAAAAAAAAAAAAAAAAAAAAACACACAAATACAATAGAATCAATTAACTGTGCATTAGCTAGCCTCCTAATCTCCTCCACTTGCGCAGTGCAGTAAATGTTAAGGGAGAACTAAACCCTAACCCAGCCCCCTCCCCTTGACATTTATTCTGTTGAGAAATAATAAAGCAAGAATAATGTGTCCATAAATCAGTAAACAAAACAGTCTCCCTTCAATGGAAATATTCAGACACACAGGCTTGTTATTTTCTAGATTTACCTTCTTTTACCAACGAATCTTTTTGTACTGGTTCTTTCTCTAGAAGTGCTTTATTAACACTTGGATTTGTATGCCTGCACAATTTCAGCAAAGCCAGAACGGTATCAACAACAATGCTTTGTCCATCTTTAACTTTTTCTAGAAGTTTTGCAAAAGTTGAACTACCTTCTTCTGCTTGGCAACACTCCATCACTGCCTACAGCACAAGAAGGATTAAGAATGCAGGAAAAACTTGAGCATTTAAAGTTATTTAAAGGAAAACAAACAAAACTATGAAAGCATAGGGGATTAATCACTGCTACTTCAGATTGTAATACTTCACTGGGGGTCGAGACTGCAGCATATTCTAAATAAAGAAAAATATCTGCAGTGTACAGTGCAAAAGTCTGACCAAAAACGCCTGCCACTTTATAAAGGTAGCTTTCTCTGCATTATTCACCAAATGAATATCTTCATGAAAGTGTCACTAAATACCTTGCAGCATGCACATTCAAAGTGGTTAAAATATCCTGAAACTTGGATACTGTACCTATTGGCACAATAATTAGCATTAACATGGTTTGTACTGCGCAGTATTGCGCTGGTTAACTCCAGCACCTGAAATTGCATTAGTGAGCAACACTAGGTGCAAGGAAGTTGTGTGTTTAGGAGCAGCACATAAAGTGAAGCCTGGAATTAACACTTCCTGAAGGCAGGTATCCATTTCAGTGCGACCTCGAGTCCTGGCAACCTGCAAGTTTTGCACAGTGAATTAAAGCAAGTTGAGCCAGTGCCCTGGCGATAGATGCAAACCTTCATTCACTCTTTACTGCTGTACTGCAAGTTGGAGTGTTATAACCCCCCTCCCTCTTCCCCTTCAGCTGCCTAACAACAGAACAATGGGAAGGTAACCAGATATCAGCTCCCTAACACAAGATAACAGCTGCCTGGTAGATATTAGTCATGTGTGGGTCAGGATTTACCCGACCCGCACCCGACCCTAACCCGTCCTACCTTAGGCTGCCTGCCCGCATCTGAATTCTGGGTTGCTTTTAAAGACCTGCGCCGGCCTTGCCCCACCAATGACGTCACAAAAGAGGCAGGGCGAGCAGGCGCAGCTTCTATATTCAATGAACCCGGAAGTCAGAATTTGACGGTGGCGAAGAAGAGTGCAAGGTCGGCCTGAACCACGGGTATCGGGCCAGCACGCACATTACTGGTGGATGTAAAAACAGCACTCAATAGTAAAAGCCAAGTCCCACCATCATTTTCAGTTACATTGAGTAGGAGAAACAACAACCTGCCAGAAAGCAGTTACATCAATAAAGCGGACCTGTCACCTACACATAAGAAGTTGTATAATGCAAGGCCTTTAGAAATTAAACATGGAACCTTAATTATTTTCTTCATTACAGCATCCCTACTTGTTATAAAGGTGTTTAAATATCTGAGCTGTCAATCAAATATGACGGTGGCATAGAGGCGGGGCAGTCAATTACTTTCACTTTCCATTCAGCAATTTCTAGATGTCACTGCTCTCCCCACATTCCCCCTCTCTCCTCACACTCTATAATTGCCTAGGGCACTGTGCATGGGCATTAAGCCCCCCATTCTGGTGCATACACAATATTTTGGGGTGATACAAAATTTGTCTTAATAACAGTGTCAACAAAACGGATGCTCCGTGTTTTCTGTGATTTTGTATTTCCAAGACTGAAGGAAACAAAAATTAAATAATAAATATAGGGTAAGTAAAGTTTATATTGCTCAACTAACTTCAGGGAAAGGAGTTTGGAATTATTTCTTAGGGTGACAGGTCACCTTTAAGTGCTGTCGCTTTCTGAAAGCACATGACCAGGCAAAATGACCCGAGGTGGCTGATCTAAAAAAAAAAAATACCTTTGTTTTGATAATGAGGGTATGCATGCAAATATTAAATTTATCAGAACACTCCATGTTCCAAAGTCCAGAGTCCAATCACCCTGCCAAACTGCCTCTAAAGAAGGCAACTGGACAGCCATAAATAGAAGGACTTGTTTTAGGATGGGACAACAAAGTAGGTGGTAGAGAGAAAAAAGAGAAAAAGTGTATTTATAATCATGGAAGGCCCTAGTTGGGTGGGTTCAATTCAAAGCAGTACCTTGTACTTGATCCAAACTAA
>CM044444.1:74124398-74134418 GCA_024363595.1 Xenopus borealis
CCTACACACCATTATTATAAATAAAATAAAAATACACTTGCTGTTTCAGGAAGGAAATTTTATATTGTAGAGTGAATTATTCACATTGTAAACAGTGTAATTTAGAAATGAAAAATACACCATAAAAATCATGATAGAATCACTTTGTCAATTAGAGAGGTGCAGGATCAATTTGCAGATGTTTGCAGCCTTCCTGAAAAACTCAAATCCAGTTTGAAGTTTGATTGAATTCATATCAAATTCAATACTAATTTTCAGGCCATTTAAATTCGTCAAAAAAAAAAATCTATATTACTAATAAATTTCGACCAGTCGAATTTCAAAATTTATAGAAGTTTTAAAAAAAATTTGAAATTTGACCCTTCATAAAGGTGCCACTTAATTTGGGTTGAAAAAGAACAATTGTCTTAACACGTTCAACTCTATCATGTCCTTATTTATGAGATGATGAAAGCTAACCGTGAATATTTTTTTTTGTCTTGGCTTTGGAGGCTCAGCACTTGATCAGTGTGCTCTAGGGTGCTGTAGGTAAGAGCAGAATCAGTGCAAATCATTAGTGTAAAGTTACATCCGAAATAGGTAAAAGTGCAGCATTTGATCAATGACTAATCTTGAATGCAAACGTTGCATAAACAGATGCAGCATTAATCAAGAATGAGCTCTGATACATTAAATATCTTTTACAAAACAAAGTTTATGAACATGGACAGTGCTGTCATTGAGAGGCAAAGGGGGAGGGACTGGTGAAAATCTTGGTGAAATCTTGTTAGAAAGTTACGCGGGTTGACGTGGGTCTTGTATAAAGTTTTGTCAGAACTTACAAAATTGAGGTAACTTCACATGACTGTAAAAAGGCCAGGAGTGGAGGGAATCGAAGAACCATTTACACACATTTCATCATGTCTTCCCAGCTACAGCCTTGCCCCCTCCCAACATCCTCTCCTCCAATAAATGCAGAAAAAAACATTTCTGTTGGATAATGATGGCCCCAGTCTCTTTTTGACATTTAACATGTTTAACATTAAGCCATCAAGAATTTGTAGAAATTATGAACTTTTAACAACCCAGAATTGTCAATGTAACATGCATAACATTTCAGATTCAGATTTTTTTAACCCTACCTATTCCTAACCTATCCTGATTCCCTTGGGTAAATGGTCCTGGGATTACCATCTTGTGCATTGTACCTCCATGCAGATGCACCCCTCACCACTTTGCCTACCTACTAGCTACAGTACACGACTCAATGGTATTTACCCATCTGCCACCAAGGGACCCCATACCCATTATATACTGTCCATTCATCTCTCCGGAACCCTTCAAAGTTCCACCCTTCACGCCATGATTTCTCTAGGACAACCGCCATACGTTTTGATAACTACCCCCCTTAGGGCACCCCTACCTCTTGGAAGCACCATCCCAGAGTCCCAATCTTTCACTCCCTCCCATTGCAGAACTCCCAGATGGTCCAAGAAACAGGAAGGGGTGGTGGGCCTGCTACAGTACTGCATTCCTGCTCCAACAGCTACAGGTCAGAAAAAAAATTAATCTTCTCCTGCTCTTTTCCTTTTATAGCCTTACCATCTTTTGCCTGACACCATCGCTTCTCCTGACCCAACTAAATAACCTTCCTCCTTGTCTTACAGTCATGCCCTCCTTCTGCCCATACAGGCTCCATCGTTCCAAAAACTGCCCTGACTAGCCTGGAAACAAACCTAACATATAAAAGCTTACATTACATATATATTAAGAAGTGACAATGCAGAGATGCATGATGGGGTACCCAGGGCAAACTGGCCACAAATGAATTAAAGAACTTAGAGAACATGCAACCACCCCCACAAAAATGTAATCAGTGAACAGCCTTTTTGAAATCTTTAGATACCTGTCACTTTGGTTGTTAAAATAGTAAGGATACATCATTCCCTTTATCACTTTCTCCACCTTTAACCCACTCAGCCCCCCCCCTCAGGAATTTACTTTGGCTGTTGGCTCATAAGCATGCTCAGTTCTTCTCAGCTCAAATTACTAAACACAACTTCAAGTCTAATAACCAATGAAGAGATAGCATTGCTGGTTCCCACAGAAACTCTGCTCTAGCTGTCTGCTTCTATTTTTAATCCTAACCCCCTCTCCTGAGCTCGGCTTTACCATTACAGTGCTCAACCCTAGCAGAACTTTTTATCAAAGTATATTGTACCTGTGTAAACCTGCATTCTGTATTGCATGAACTTCACAGCATACTTGTACTGTTTACAGATGTCAGTGATGATGTGTCAGAGGCAAAATGGCGGCAGGGTGAAAGCTGCTATTTGATGAAAATATAAAAATATGATGGTGCTGGCAAATGGAGGGGATATATGCAGTACAAATGATGTGGCTTGGGTGGGGAAGATATGCCCAACCTATATGCAATTTAGGAAAATGTAGGCTTTGTTCCCTCTTTAAGCATGCACATGTAGTGCTTCTACCGGAAATTACACAAAGAAGACTTTCAAGTGCAGTTGCCTCCAATGCAAATAAAACCCAAGCACAACTGTGTAAAATCTTTATGTATCCGCTTCAACTTGATCAAGCTCATATCCCCCTGGTGACCAAAATTATGCTGGAATCCTGGGGGGGAAATGCTGCATTGTGAGTATAAAACATGGTGGTTACTCATTATTTTGCACTTAACCCACTGCACTTGTGTTAGTAAATGGCCCTTTTCTTTCTGTTGTTCTGTTGATGGTGGCTCTAGTTATTAATAAAAGCTTGATCACCTTCAGGAAGATGTGTAAGGAAAAGATTTTAACATGGAGATGTCCTTAGTAGGGAATGTAAATCCCACAGTTGCATTTATAATGGCTAATCTTGTCTTTGTGGAATATTACTTTATTATGTTGATGTGTTAAATTCATACAATATGTGACTGGCACCTTGACAGCTGTTAAATACATTTTGTGCATAATTCCTTTTAGAATAGGTAGAAAATAATTATCAAAGTATCTTACCCGCATGAAATGTGCAGCTTGATCTGCAAATGACATTCAGTATGTTTATGCAGAATACTTCTTTATTGTTTGGAGCCAAGGTCTAAAAAGACATTTTCCAATCACACAACAGGGGGAAAAATGGAAAGCATGTTTAAAAGCTGTTAAGTTATTTCAAGTATTTTGTGTCTTGAAACGCTACTCATTCTCAAGCATTATTTAACTCATAAATTCTTCCTCAGAATATATCAGTTTATGAATACCTGGGCAGAGGTTTAGTGAGGTAATGTGATTTTTTTTCAGGGAAGCCACATACTGTGCATGGATAGAGTGTAGGGTTGACACCTTTTCCTGAAACAAATACCGGCCTTCCTATATATTTATCTTTTTGTCCTATTAATAACATTGAGCTCAACCATCAAAAATACCGGCTAGGCCGGTAAAATATCGGCCAGGTGGCAACCCTAATAGAGTGTGAAAGGAATACAAACTGGAAAAAAAACCCGCAGGAGATTTCCATCTGAGCACCTAAGGGGCTGGTAGTCTCACTGTATGCCTGAATGTGCTGAACCCGCCTGAAAAGAGCTCTAAAGCATCCCAAGAGGATGTTTGAGACTGTTTATTAAAGGACTTTGACTTTTTTTCAGTTAGGTAGATAGATTGAGCTAGCAAGTTAGTTAGTGAGGTCCTATTGCCACTGGTTAGGAGTGCTGCATGTATTAGGTGCCCATTTATTTTAGATACTGTGTGTGTTATTCCTGTAGTCCTAGTGGGGCCACCCGTAGGTGCTTTCCCAGATCACATTAGGGGAAGGCACTGCGCTAGTAAGTACCAGGTACCCAGTAGCTCCCAATACCACTGCAGAGTGACTCGGGTTTGTCCCGTGCCATCAGGTAAGCGCCACACATGGAGTGTAACATCAACAAAAGGGTGTTGAAAGGGTTATACCTCCATAAATGTCTCATTGCACAAGCGAGTGTGGGAGCTGCTAAGCGAGTGTTGCATGTGAATTAAGTGTTTAGCAGTGTTAAAAACCTTAAAGGGGAATTCAATGCTTCTGACAATAACCTTCTCCCCCACACCCCACGTAGGCCCCCCCTCCCTCCTCTCCCCCGGCCTACCTCAGAGAAGAAAAGACAAAGATGTTTGTCTCAGCACTCCCAGCAGGCATAGCAAACACCAATGCTTTAAAGGGGAATTCAATCACTCTTCTTCCGTTGGAGCTCTGCGGCGCATGTGCAGTAGGACACATTTGCCTGTTTGTACCACTGCTCATGCGCCGAAAGTTCACGAAGTTCACGATTGAACCTCGTGAACTTTCAGGGCATGCGCAATAGTACAAACTGGCAAATGCGTCTTACTGCGCATGCACCGCTGAGTGCCGACGGATCCAGGAAGAGGACGTTGCTGAAGAAGATGGGGACCTGCATGGAGGGGACCTGCACGGAGGGGTAAGTTGCCACTTAGGGGTATTAGCCAGCGGGGAGAGGGAGGGAGGGGGGCCTGGTGCGGGGAGGTTAGTGCCTGAGGGATTGAATTCCCCTTTAAAGCATTGGTGTTTGCTGGGTGCAAGAAGGGAGTAAGCGCAAATAACTGACTGCTGTGTGCTCTGACTGAGACAAACATCTTTGTCTTTTCTCTGTTGGGGTAAACTGGTAGATACATTTAGTGCATTTATTTTCTTTTTGTGTTAAATCCTGAAATAGTTTCTAAGGGGAAGATTTTTTTAAATCGTTAATAAGGGGTTGTTTTACTGCTAGGAGTTAGGTAAATTCTGATCAGGCTTGTGTTCTGTGGTTTGAAGCCGTACTAATTTCTCATTGCACAAGCAAGCATGGGAGCTGTTAAGTGAGTGTTGCATGTGAATGAAGTGATAAACAGTATTAAAAACCTTAAGATGTTTTAAACTAAAAATGAGTTTGTGAGGAATTGCACTTGGGAGTCTGTAATTTCCCAGGGTAAATAGGAGTGCAAGTTGGTTTGTTGGTATTACTCAGTGTGTGTCTTGTCAGATGTATGTGGTGTTGCAGCAGCAGTTCCATGCAGTATTTACATGTGAAAGATATAGGTGGGTTTTCATCTTGGAATCTAAACTGCAGACTCTAAGGGGAGAACTTGCAGCACTGAGGGTAGTGGCAAATGTGGGTGAGGAAGGGAGGCTCACAGAGCAACCACAGGCAGGGGCTAGTGGAGTGGGGGGGCGGAGGAGAAGGGGCAGTGGACACTAATGAGGGAGGAAGGTTTGTGAAGGGGAGGTAGGGGACAGAAGGGTAGGGTGCTGGTTCACAGCTTGTTCAAAACAATAAATTCACCATTTTGGCTGAAGATGCTTGGGAGGAAAACTCTAAACTGGCTTGTATGGAGCAGGCTGATTCTCAGAGCACCCTAGGAGGCAGTAGTTCTAATACAGGTGGTGGAGGGAGTGCAAGAAAGGAAAGACAGGTTCTAGTTATAGGGGATTCAATTATTAGAAAGGTGGCTAGGGTAATCTGCTGTAAGGACCCTTCATGCAGAAAAGCCTGGTGCTAGGGTGCTGCCTGTGGTGGAATGAGTGGACAGATTATTGGGAGGGGCTGGGGAAGTCCCGGCAGTCTTGGTAGACATAGGTGTTAATGACAAAGTTAGAGGAGGTGGTGAAGTCCTCAAGAACTATTTTAAATAACTAGGTGTAAAGCTGAGGGTGAGGACTTCCAAGGTAATTTTCTTAGAGATATTAACTGTGCCATAAGCAGTGCTAAGAAGACAGCGGGAGCTTAGGGAGATGAATGCGTGGCTGAGAGATTGGTGTAGGGAGGAGGGTTTTGGGCAGGGCTGATTTCTCAGTCGGCTACAGGCTTTTTGCTAAGGTTGGGCTGCATCTCGATTATGGTGCAGCTGTTTTGGGAGAGAAGATGGCTAGACGGTTGTCAGAGATTTTAAACTAGGCCTGGTTAGCGCCCGAGGGATTGAATTCACCTTTAATGGGACTGCACTCGGCAAATCCATTATGGAAAAGGAGCTTAGAATCCTTGCAGATGATAAACTTGGCTGTAGCAAGCAGTGCCAGTCAGAAACATCAAGGTCAAATAAGGTCTTGTGCTGTATTAAAAGGGGAATTGATTCACGGGAGGGGAGGGTAATTCTTCCACTTTATAGAGCATTTGTAAGGTCCCATCTAGAATATGCCGTACAGTTTTGGTCTCCATCACTCAAACAGGACATTATTGTATTAGGGTACAAAGAAGGGCAACTAAGCTGGTAAAAGGTATGGAAAATCTTAGCTATGAGGAAAGACTGGCCATATTGGGGATGTTCATACTGGAGAAGAGTTGCTTAAGGGGAGATATGATAACTATGTATAAATATATAAGGGGATCATATAACAATCTCTCCAATGCTTTGTTTACCAGTAGGTCTTTCCAGCTGACATAAGGTCACTCTTTCCGATTAGAAAAGAAAAGAGGTTCCGCCTAAATATTCAGAAGGGTTTTTTTTAAGGTGAGAGCTGTGAAGATGTGGAATTCTCTCCCTGAATCGTACAGGCTGATACATTCGTTTTTTTAAGAAGGGGTTGGATGGTGTTTAGCATGTGAAGGAATACAGGGTTATGGAAAATAGCTCATAGTACAAGTTGATCCAGGGACTAGTCTGATTGCCATTGTGGGGTAAGGAAGGCTTCTGATGGTTTTTTTTCCTTCCTCTGGATCAAATAGCAGGCAGCTTAAAAAAAAAAGTTTAATGGTTGAAATTGATGGACGTGTGTCTTTTTTCAACCTAACTTACCACAAAGTAAATTTCAATCAAAACAACCAATATACCAGTTATATTTACTGGTGTCTACAAACATTTCTAATATATATATATATTTATAATTTAAATCTAGTAATTTTTTTAGCTCCATCAAAAAGGTTAGCACAGGTATGGGATCTGTGTCTCCCACAGACTCCACTTTATCCAAATCCAAATTTTTAAAAATGATTTCCTTTTTGTCTGTAATAAAAAAAAAAAAGTACCTTTTACTACTAAACTATGGTTTAACTATTCCTTATGGAAGCAAAACTGGCCTATGGGGTTTATTTAATATTTACATGATTTTCTACTAGACTTAAAGGGAACCCATCACCCCAAAAAAATATTACAAATCCTATATTTCATGTTAGCCAAGCAAAATGAACTTTAATTACACTATAAAAAATAATTTGATTATTATTTTGTTTCTTTCCATCTGGGAATTCAGAAGTATAGCAAGCAGCAGGCAGGAGCCATTTTGTGGACACTGCTAAAAAGGCAAGCATCATCTCAAAGTCTTTTTTGTGCACCAGAATGGGGGATCTGATGTCCTTTCCAATGCACTGGTTACACAATTAAATGGCTAACAGGCGGGATTGTGGGGAGAGCAGTTACATCTAGGAAGTGATGAATGGAAAGTGAAAGTAATTGCCTGCCCTGCCTCGTTGCCTAAGGCATAGAGGAGTAGCAGACAATATTTGATTGACAGCTGAGATTTGTAAATGAGTTTACAAGAAGTATTAATGCTTAAATTAAAAAAAAAATGGATTTCATATTTAATTTGAAAAGGACTTTTATTATACAGCTTTTTATGTCTGGGTGACTGGTCCACTTTAAGGCATGGAGATCCAAATTATGGAAAGATCCATTATCCAGAAAACCCCAGATCCTGAGCATTCTGGATAACAGGTCCCATACTTGTATAACAATTGTATTGAGATATTTTATATTTGAAAAAACAAGTACATTGTTTCAGTAAAACAAGAAGTAGTTTACTTTACGTAGTTATATCTACTGCCATACAAGGAGAACACCTCCCAATTGAGACTAGCCTAATAGTTCAAGAAAAACTGGCTTATGTGTCAAAAATTTTTGTTAAAAATTTGTAGTAAGGCAGAATATCACCATTGTCCAACCAGCAATATCTATTTGGGACTTGACCAGGTATTAATGCACCTGACTGGAAAATTCAGGTAGTGTATATAGTCCTCTTCTGAAACACGTGCCCTTGAGTGCTTATTCCCATCTCACTGCAGCCCTACTATAACAGTAGTTACTACTAACAGCCTTAAATTACATTTTATAAAACATGGGCATACTGTATTTAGGACATTAAACTGTAAAGTACTAATTAGGAGTCCATAAAAAGGGAATTATTTGATGATCCTTCATGCTTCTAATCAGCAGAATTTGTGAAAATGAGATTCTAGTATCCCTTTAATTCTGTTTAAAGGTAATTAAGAATGTGACTGACATCCATGTGCTTCTTTATAATAAAATCAATGTGTGTTTTTGCTTATAATACTTAAAACAATTGTGAGGAAGCTAGAAATGCTAAATGGCTAGAATTATGAACTGTAAATACTTGGTTCCCAGGCTTTGTCTCTCATTTATGTTTTCAAGTGCGGGGGAATTGTGTGTGTGCTTTCTGTGCCAGTATCGATGCGTGCATGTAACAGAGTGCTCAGCACTTACATTTTTGTGGCGTCTGCTGCCGATTTAAAATAAAAAAAAAAAGAACAATAAAATGTTACCCTTTGCAGGCGCCAGTGCAGACGATGAAATTGCTAATGAGAAAAATGTTTCCATAATGCCTTGCCATTTAATTCAAACCAGATAGATAACAGTCATCATCTTCTCTAAAAGAGTTGAACGTGTTCCTTATCTGCTACAGCTAGGGTTAAAGGTTGAAACCCCTAAAGAACAGTATAAGGTATGGTTCCAGAAAACAATAACAACTTGTAATATAAATGGAAAGTAAAATATGATTTTGGCTGCTTTCACTTAGTTTATTATTAAAATATTTCCTATCAGTGCTCCCTTTTGTATGCCATGTGCACAAAATGTTTCTTTTGGACACACTTTTTATAAACTGTGCACAGTTTGGTGGCTGCTTCCAAGCTAGTATTGTAAGTATACACATTTATGCTGGTTTCAAAACTTTTGTGCACATACATTATTCTAAGTCTTGGAGGAAAGACTGATGATCCCTTGTTTTCATGTGTATAATTACAATCATTTGTATTGTCAATGCTATACCTGCAGCTTTTTTTGCTAGATGCATACTCATGTGTCATAGCATTTCTACTGCTGTTTACAGGAGGCAATCCATGGCAATATTTTATGTTTTGATCACCTGCACTTAGTTCCTCCAAGCAAAGTTCTCTTTGTTCCTTAGCTGTAATAGACAAATGATTAACTATTGTTGCAATCAGCCTCTGGAATCTGTGAGCATGGACTTTGTGCAAGCCCTTTGCTAAAGCTCTGGTCTGAATACTGACATGTTTCACATGCAACTGCTGCTTAAGGGCACAACTACATGGACGATTCAGGTCCGTCGGATCCGCCAAAAACCGACCTGAATTGGCCGTGTAGTTGTTAAACACATTAGCACACCAATTATGCAATTAAAACATCAGTAGGAGGGTAACATTTTTGTTTGGGGAACGTAATCTGAGATATTTTAATTATTATGGATAATCGTACACATAGTCCTTTGTTGCCCACGGGAGATTGTGGGTTCTGAAGGATACAAATTGCTGGAAAATCCTTTGCCATCTAGATGCTTTAAAAATGCTGCATGTAATAAAATGTGCAAACACAAAAGTGCAAACATGGGCACTAAAGGGTGGATGGCTTAGCCTTAAAAAGGGGCGAAGACCAAATTTCTGGGTCGCTTGGTCAAAAGGTGCAAAGAGAGCTAGAGTCTTCAGACTCCCCTTCTCCAAAGCTAAGGAGGCAAGGGTCTTCAGACACCCAATGCTGCAAGTGAATTCAAATACCTGATTATTTGCTTTCATTAACCACAATTTAACATCTGTGTTTAATTCTGCCATCCTAATTTCTTAATAAAATGATCATGCTAATCTATATAAAAATCTTTCACACTGGGTCACTTGTATCTTTGTGGCATGCTAGCTTGGTGCAGATGATTTTATACTTTGGGGCTCATTTGTGGTCCAGCATTTGTTTGGTCATGTCAGTTTATTTATAACAGATGTATTTAAAGTGGACCCGTCACCCCAAAAAAATATCCAAAATCATATTTTATCACATTAGT
>CM044444.1:74163921-74176314 GCA_024363595.1 Xenopus borealis
ATTATTTCTTAAAAGGCAAATGAAAGCATTCAGATTACATTCTTTAAAACATCAGATTATGCCCAGTTGTATCATGACTCAACCCATACATTTGATCAGAGAAGAGTACTGTTTTGGCCAGTTTGAATATATTTCAACGTTCTGTATAGAGACAAACAACCCCTGTTTTTTTAAAGGGGGAGGGGCAATTTTTAGAAGGGTAATGCACATAATGGATCAGGTTCAATTCAGTGAGAAAACGTTATCTCATGATTTATAATGTGAAAATTCTTGGATGAGATTCGAATTGAGGAAGCAAAACTTTTCTACAAATTCAGGTCCAGTGTTTTCCCATAGACTTAAATAGAGTTGATAAACGTGAAATAAGTTTTTCTGAATTAAATTGCATCTCAAAGTAAATCTCATCCATGAGTTTTCATGTGATAAACCTTACTAACATCAGAATTTAATCTGGGAATATCTCAAAGTCCTTCATACATTGATAATAAATGCAGAGGATCTCTTGTTTTTGTCTGTATTTTTTTTTTTAAGTAATCAGGGTGACATTATTATGAATGAACCAACATTTTACTGATTAAGTTAATTATGATTTTTTTTTATTCAGATATAATCAATTAATAATTCTAAGCCTCTTTGAGGAAATTAAGGAATACATTGTGCTCCCACACCATCAGCAAAGCACTTGATCCCAAAACTGCTTTGAAAAGTATACTGTTTAGGAATTCCTGAATTTGGAGCTCACATGTGAACTCTTAAAAGTGAACCTTCATGGGGGTGATAGCTTAAGGGTTCCTTAATGTCAATAGCCACACTTGGCACAATTCACAAGAAGAGGCAGAAAGGAAGCAAAGACGCCAAATACAACTATGGTGCAGTGGTTTTTTATGCACCTTTATTGAATGATGTAAATTTGCACAAAGTCTGGTGCAATTTTTGTGCGTCTGCTACTCTACCGGTTGTAAGTGAACCCTATGTTTTCTTTTCTGAAATCATATGAACTAATGTCATTGTAGTGAGCGCAATTCCACTGGATTACCAAAAATAATCTTGGGGGGTAATGATCATGGTGGTGGGATAGGGACAATGGGGAGCATGGGAAGGACCATTTATTATAGGTCACATTTTTGTTTTATTAGAGCTGTTTGAAACTACAATCAAATTCATGTTCTCTAAAATCATGTTTTATTAAAATATAAAACACAACAAAATAAATATGCTGAACGATGTGCTAAAAAAATCAGAAAACCTCTCTAAGACCAATAGGATCAGCTAAAAAAAGTCCACTAGGATCAGTGTAGAATGATAGAATACTCTAAATGCCCCACTCGATCAAACTTCATCCGTATCTCTAGATGCTGTCGGAGGGCCTGCACTATAAATACAGCTTGTCATCTACAGGTGACTGTTATTTGCCTAATCTCTTCTGTTATTACAGAGGTGTCTGCCAGATACTGGGTGGTGAAACTTATTTAATTTATTAGTTATGGACCCGACTACTTGTGCCGCTCCCAAGAGGGGTTGGTTACTGTTTCCCAGAGGAAGCTGCTTGTTTTCAGATGGCAGAGTAACAGGTTTTATACAGAGCAGCATAACGTGTTTAAGCAAAGCTGTCAGCCCTGTAGACCAATGAAGTGAACGAGAGGGCCCATTACTTCATTCACACATCAACAGGCAAACAATAAAACATTTACACACAAGAGTGATTTAGTGTGGAAAAATTATTTCCCCCTCCTTTTACATGTCAACCTGTGAGAAATTAAAAAAATGTAGCCCCTTCAGTTCATCGCAGAGCAGTTAAAGGGGAACTATCCAAATTATATTATATATATATAATATTTAATTCCTATGTGATGTATATTTACAGTGTCATGGTATAATGTTGCTGGACATGCACTGATATTCATATTTTGGCATTTTTTTAAATATCTATTTTTCAAATATTTATTATCAATTTAACTTTCATATTTCTAGATAAAAATAAATTCAGGGTAGATATCAAAATTAAAACAAAACAATTTATCTAAGAGGGCAGTGAGGCTATGGAATGCCTACTGCCTGTATGATGGCAAATTCCATTAATGCCTGGCTATATCCCATGGGTAAGGGCTAATTTTTTTTCATCACAAAATGTTGGAAAAACTGCACCAGCCTGGGGATCTTTCTTAACTAGCACCACACCTCCATCGAACTTTTATTTTCCAAAGACTAGAAATCTTAGTGGGATTATTATCTTTAGGGAACTGACCAATTGTCATATTTATCTCATTATTATTAATAATAATTGTAAAAATTCTACAGGCATTTTTATTGTTTTTATCCTTCAAGTTCACTTTATCTCAATGTTTTAAGTTTTTCCACAGACTAATTTCAATAAATTGCATTTTCTGTCTACTATTGACTTAAAAATGACAAAGAAATAACCGTGAGTATGAGAAGAAATAATGCCTTGGCTGGGGAGAAATGGAGAGATAAATAAAGACTGAAGAAGCATGTCCAAAGATTTACAAGTCAGAGTTGAACTTGAGGGCATACTTAAATATTTTTTCAAGTAGTTCTGGATTATGTTTGCAAAGTAGCAGAAATTCATGTACAAAGAAAAGGAGACTATTACAATATATGAACAGGATTTATTAGTCATTTAAGGGGTAGGTGGTGGAGGAGAGGGGATGCTACCAATAGATGACTTCTTGTGGAAGAGCTTATAAATATATACTTATATGACACAGAATGGTGTTTTTTTGGGGGGGGGGCTAGGCCTTCCTACACCTCCATTTTTCCTAATCTGTAGTAGTAGGACTAAGGGCTCAACTCCACAGGAGATGTCGTTGGATTGACAGATTGTATCCTACAAGTCGTATTTAGCCTCATGGGTCAATATATAAGGGGACTTATACAAAAATCTGATGTGTAAACTACATGGTAAATGTGATGTGATATGGATTGTTGGATGTGAACACTACATGCTGCTCCTCCATCCGACGGGATAAAATCTGATGTGTAAACTACATGGAAAATGTGACATGACACGACACATGGGATCTGAACACTGCATGCTGCACCTCCATCCTATGAATGCTGGATGCAGATGCATGGACAAACTATACCATGCCACTTAGGACAGGACTACACGGACGATTGACCTCCATTTTTGGCAGATGTGACGCTCGGCGTGAAAACTGATGCGACGAGTCGGATGCGACAGGAACAAGGTAAGTAATAGAAAAGTCGGAGGGTGTCACAGGGTTGATACGACGCTGTTGCAGGGTTGATGTGACACGACACGACTGTTGGATGAAAATGCTGCAAGCTACACCATTTGACTTTTCTATTACTTACCTTGTTCCTGTCGCATTTGTTTTCACGCCGAGAGTCACGTCCACCGAAAACGGAGGTCAATCATCAGTGTAGTCCTGCCCTTAGGGTCAGATTCAATTCAGTAAGAAAAAGTTATCTCATGGTTTATCATGTGGAAACTCATGGACCAGATTCAATTTGTGTAAAAAAAAAAAACTTTCCTCCAAATTCAATTCCAGTTTTTTCCCCATAAACTTCAATAGAGTTTCTACTTGATAAACTGTGTGATAATTTGAAGGACTCTGAATTCAATTGCATCTCAAATTGAATCTCATCCATGAGTTTTTCTTCTCACTGAATTGAATCTGACCCTTTATCTGATCCAATTTTACATTCTAGCTGTGGGGAGATCAGATATTGTAGGATCCTACAAATCGCATGCTGTTGCATGGTGTTACGTGGTAATGTGCGGCAAGATCAGATAGAAAATCTGACCCACAGAATCTGATCAAAATCTCCTGTGGAGTTTAACCCCTTATGCAGAACTCCCAAACTACAAAATAGTATTCAACAGCTATGGTAACATTCAAGTTTTATATCAAGAATATATTGAGTTTTCATATCCTATGCTAGGGCTTATAGAATATAACTTGGGCATGTAAGCCTTGGAACTGTTTGTAGGTGATTTAGCCTGTTTGCACGAACACGAATAGCTTATATTTGCATACTAAAGGATAAAATCAACCCTGTATGTTGTATTCAGACTACTGTAGAGAAAAGTTGCTTCCTAACATATAGTCATTACAGTTTCCTAATTATGTCTTCTCATATGCTTAGCTTAGAGAAATGTTCTACAGGAAAAGGATTAGCAAAAGACAGCAAGAGACTAACTAGCAGCAATAAGTGTCCATGGTAAGACTTTCAGTATTGGAAGAAGGTGCAGTGAAGTTTTTTTTATCCATTGGACCACTAGATTTTACTTTTCTGCAATGAATGAATCCATTGTGGTGCATGTACTGGTGGGAAACACATTGTTTTTAAACACCTTACACATAATGGTGTATGACTAGTCAGCTTTAATCAAGAGCGTTAAGTAGATGTTTCTTTGCCTCTAACATTGAATGCAATATCAGGTAGTTATTGGCTTTATTTTTACAGCTGTGTAACTGTGGGTTCGATCAATCAGCTCTACTGAAAAGATTCAAAACTTAGTAGCTGAATAAAATACGCCAAGGAATCTGACAGATTTTGCTATAAATGTTTACTACATTGAACTGATAGCAAATTGACCACCAGTTACACAATCAGCAAATCTGTCAAAATGTGGTATTGGTGCTTCGTAAAAACAAGTTTTAGAAATGAGCTGCTGGGTGAGCAATCAGTGAAGAAGTTTAGTGGCCAAAAGTTGATTTATTAAGCAATTTTTTCATCCCATTTTCTGATTCTATCCCACACAGTCTAGAGTGGAACAATTGTACCAATATGCTACAAATATGTAATTATTTCTTGCCCATTGTA
The DNA here is from genome assembly GCA_024363595.1 of Xenopus borealis. Taxonomy (NCBI): domain Eukaryota; kingdom Metazoa; phylum Chordata; class Amphibia; order Anura; family Pipidae; genus Xenopus; species Xenopus borealis. Next base: position 74,168,734 of record CM044444.1, read on the forward strand.
TAACATACATCAAACAAGACAATTCAGCATAATTAAAATGTATTGGAAGATGTAAATCTTCATAACAGCTCAGACATACACATAGAACGGTCATAGTGGTAAGTGCCAAGCTTCTGGCAGATAAAAAGTGACAGGAGACATAATTCCATTACATTTCCAAAATTAATCCCTAAAATGGAATGTTATTGCAGCACATCTCCTGCTATGGAGTGTCTGCTTTGATTATTTCTTACGATAAATGTTTATTGTATTTTCCAGAATGATCAAAATATAGCAGGCAGCTGGTAATGTTTCCAAGTATACTTTAAGATTTAAGAAAAAACTTACAAGCTATAGTTAAATCACTGATGCTGTAGCTACTGGAAAAAAAATACATAAAAGAGATGCTGAAAAAATGCACAGGAAAAGTTAAAACAAGACAGATGAAAACGTCCAGCATGACTATCTCTTATGCCCTTACACATCTAGGGCTTCATTGTAATTGGTGCAAAATGCGTATTACTCAAAATTCAGCTGATACTTGGCAGAGTACTGTATTGATCCAATATTCTTATCAGGGTACCCGTGTCACAAAGAAGGATATATGAATGTTCAGGTTTGGACTAGGGTGTCCTGGGCCATCAGTGCTTCCCCTTCAGGGGCCCTAGTCATGAACTCCTCCTGAGCAATCCGTGGTGCAATCAGAGGAGTTCAGCGGAAGTTCCCAGAGATTATGGCAGGGAACGAGAGGGGGTCAGCGGGGCCCAACAGGTTTTTTTATCAGGGTCCGACCATGTGGATGTGAATAAAATATCTATACTTTTTATTAACCAAAATCAGGCAGACAATTAACTAGTTAAGAGCCGCATTGTTAAAATCCATTCCCTGTGTTGAAAGGTCTGGGGCATGAGTACCTGGGTCCCATGTGTTACATATTTTTCTACTTGGACCCCCAGTAATTAAACTTGTTTTTTTGTTTACTCATTAGCTGTCAAAAAAATCATATAGAGACATTATGATTAGCCTTAGACAGGATAGCATTTCTACAGCTTTGATGGGTGTTGGCCCAAATCTATCACATTTCTCCTTGTAAAAACATCTGCCTCCAGGTCATGTTTGCAAATGTCTCATGTTCTCAATGTTGCAGAGTATTAAGATTGCGTGTGTCATAATAGGATTAACAATCATTTCTCCATAAAGGATATTTGGTGGGTTTGTAACACTATCAATCTTTTCATCTCTCACTTACTGTTACTAATGGATTTTGCAAACGCCAATTATGAGTTTCAGGAAGGGTTAATCCAAACCAGTTACTCTGGTCAAAAAAGCAACATGTAACATGTTGATTAGTATTTTCCATGTTAATCATATACAAATATCATTCTGCATTAAAGTATGCAACAAATAGATCACAGGGAAATCAATGGGTGTGTGGGGATTTTTTTCCTTTCTTGCCCCAGTGGGATAAGACCTATGTATGGGAAATAATAAAGTTGCAGCAGACAGCAGACAGACTTTGCACACCAGAGTACCGTATGTAGACACCTCAGAAAAGCACTAATAGGGAGGTAATAGGAAGCTGTAAAATGTGGGACCTTTAGCTACTTCACTGGAAATACATGTTTCTAGAAAGCTACAGTAGATCATCCTAACTAAATAAAGAGTCATGTTAAATCTGCATTTTAAACTGTTGGTACACAAAAGTGAACCAGTTCTTCTTAGATGTTTTATTCCTTTAATGTGTTAAATGCTTGAACTCATAAAACCTCCTATAAAGAATCTTTTAAGATTGTTTATAAAGAGTTATTTTAAATTAGCCAAGCTCTGATTTAATAAAGATTAATGTTTGGAAAATATAGTAGCTGCATAAAAAACAAAACTTTTCCAAGGGACGTTTCCTCCTCTTATGTCCTTGAAGTAAAGCAGTAACCTCTGTAATCATGTAAAATATGTTTGCCTTTCTTCTTTCTTCTTCAGGTCTAGATCTAGAATAATTTGTTTGACCATCTGTTACAAAGTGATTAATAAACAGGTACTCTGACCATAGGTATGGTGATGGTGCCTGTGAACTTCATGGACAGGACCTGCACTGAGGGGTAAGTAGCAAGTTAGGGGAATTTGCCCGGGGGGAGGTAGGCTGGGGGGAGGAGGGAGGGGGGTCTACTGGGGGGGAGGGGTTTGCGCCAGAAGGGTTTCCTTCTCCTTCAAATATACTTTAACTTGGCCTTTAGAGTGCTCCCACAACCCCCCTTTTTTATATAATAAATTATAAAATAAATAACAGGTACTAACAGTTTCAGCCTTGCATATCATTGGATCATCAGATTAAGATATCATATTAGGGTCCAAAGCTTTTTTACAATCAAATACAACAAAAATGATCATATTCACATGATGTATATAAAGCTTTACATAGTCAATCCAAAGACTAGACATACTGTATTAAGCCTCTTTCATGCAATACACAAGTCACGTACCCAAACCTCTGTTTGAACCAATGGACTTTTGGCCGTCCAATGAAATACTTTTTATCTTCTGACACGTGCCATTATTAAGACTCTGCTTTTTATTTTTTGCTAAATAGTACTATTCTCTAAAATATACTTTCATGACTCTACACAAACTATCATGTTTAATTGGTGAGGGGTAAAAGTCTGCTATGGATCGGGACCAGGAAAAGCAGAACATGGCAAATAAGGAAATGGGCTTTTATAGAATTGAAGAAGAAGAAATGGAAGGCAGTTCTTGTCTGCCGTTATATAACTTGTTTGCAAGTTGACCCATTAGGTGGCGACATTTCCCTACTGTCATCTCCCTCCAGCTATACCACCAGCTTTATTGGTTCTTTATGAACAGTTATTTGGATACTATGATTTTCATCAGGCATACAGGTGGCATATATATTGCCAAAGTAAAAATCAGTGGAAATATATTTAGTACAGTGTATACGATAACTTACAAGCTCTTATGTTCCTTATGTAGCAATGGTCAGTGGGTGCCATACTTGTGCTGTTCAGAGAAAAGCTCTGCAAAGGATGACAACAATATTTTTAGAAATACATTTTTCTGGAATGTTTTTATTGCAACACAAATAGCAATTCACAAAGTACATGATTCACCAAGAAACATTTTGTTGTGTTTTCAGATTAGCATCTTGCTAAAAAGATTCATTTTCACCAAAATAGGGTGCAATTGAACAAGTTTCATGCAGTAAAGTTGGGACTTAAATCCAAAATAACTGTGAATATCTGCCTTAGTAAAACTCAAGTTACAAAATGCAAATACGCAGTAAAAGTTTTAATTAGGCTTAATGGGTAAGAAAAAAAATTTGACTTTGAATATACAGGTATGGGACATGTTATTGAGAATGCTCGGATAATGGGATTTTCCTAATAAGGGATACTGCTGTAATTTGGATCTCCATACCCTAAGATTACTAACCATTTAAACACTAATTAACCATTTAAACACTAATTAAAACCAATATGATTGTTTTGCATCCTGTAAGGATGTATTATATTTTTGGTGGGAGCAAGTACAAGGTTAGGGTTGTCATCTGTCTGTTTTTCACCTGGATAGCCTGGTTTTTGCAAGTGAAAACTGCCTATCAGAATTTCCTAAGTTGGACATTGAACTTAATTGCATGGTGACCAGCCAATCACTGACCTGCATGTGATAACCCCACCCCTAATGCAGCTGAACTGCTCCTGACATCACCCACCCCTTCCTTCATCATTATTCCTGCCCGGAAAAGGTGGCAACCCTATTCAATGTACTGTTTTATTACTACACGGAGAAAGGGAATCATTTTTAAAAATGTAATGATTTTATTATAATGGATTCTATGGGAAGCACATTTCTGTGATTTGGAGCTTTCTGGGTAATGGGTTTCTGGATATCTAATCCTATACCTGTGTAGGGAATTCGTGCAAAAACCTTGCACATATCACTGTAAGCAGGGCTCAGGCAGGATGGGCTTTCGCTATGTGGAAAGAACACGTGAGGGTGCAGTTGTACTACACCCCTGTGCTGTGCAAAAATGTAAAATAATAGAAAAAGGATGCCAGTGGTTGTTTGCAAACAGGCTATTCAATATAAAGTGCCACAGGATTGAAAATACTCAAAGCTGAGTTAGTCAGATAAATGCCAGGTACAATCACAGGTGTAGCAGATACAGACAGAATGGCTTCACTAAAGGAATAGCAGGGGGAGTTGAAGTATATATTTTCTAGGTTGTCAGTACCTCACGTGGTCCGGAACAGGGATAGAACCTTTTCTCTTGTCAGTACTGTACTACAGGCAAGCAGAGCCTGGGGGAGAGCTACTCCCTTTTACTCCCTTTTATCCTCCTAGTTGGAGCTCAAATCTGCTCTTGCTAACTAATGCTCATTGACTCAATCTTCCTAGGGAGTGCTATAACAGTGGCTAACCAGCACACTAGCTTACCTCATTCACAGGGTCCCTGAAATTTAATAAAGGGTTTGTCCCTTTAGGGCTTAATACTTCTGGGGCCTTGCTGACTCCAAGTTGTTGGCTCAGTGGACATCTACCCAGATCAAATGCTGCAGGCCAAAGAGGAAGGACCTCCGCCTTTAATTTCAAAATGAAATATGAAATATAAAAAAACTGTTTGCTCTATTGAAAAACATTTCAATTCAGAATTCTGCTGGAGCAGCACTATTAACTGTTTAAAAAAAAATGTTTTCCAGTGGAAGAATCCCTTTAAAGACAGGAAAATGGAAACCACAACTAAACTCACAAACGCTAAAACCACGATTATCATTGACTTTATTAAAAGTTAAAATTATTTTAAAAAAATCTGAATACCACAAAAATCAATTTTAGTTTTTACAACAATTTTTAGCAACCCCCCCTAAAAACCTCTAACATTCTGATTTAAAAATGGTTTAAAAATGGCCCAATTGGATCAGTCCTCCAAATTGACTTCTACAGTACCTTGACAACCTTTACTTGGAGAAGTTTAGCATGAAAGGCTTTTGTGGTTTTTTCACTTGATAAATCTAGAATTTTTAGAGCATTTTAGAATACCACCCGAAAACCAAATTTTTTTTGTGATTCATGGAAAAAACTTCTATAGTAAACGTACAGTGTCCACTTTAGGTCCAACCATGCCTAACATATAAAACACCTCTTTGTTAATGCCCTATTACCTTTAAATTTCAGTAACCTTTTCATCGCCCTAAGGGAAAAGGAAGGAATCATTTAATTAATTTCTGGTTTAGACAAAAATTTACATTTAGTAAAGGACTGAGAATTTCTTATCTATTGGGTGGTGCCAAAAAATGTCAACCCCCAGTTAGTGGAATCGCTATGATTGTTCCCAGGACTGGAGTTGCTGTTAGGAGGAAGAAGTGCACCAGGGTAGGAAAGATTGAATAGCAGTACAGTGGCACTATCTTCACTTGCTTTCCCTCTGCCAGATTTAGCTTCACTCATGTGCAATAGTGGGAATTCCTGAAACTGAACACTCCACATGTGAAAAGTCAAAGGGGCTCATCTGATTTTTCAATATTTTTACTGTAAAAATGTGTTGTTTTTTTTTTAAGTTCTCCAAAACACTAAAATGTATTTATTAAGTGAAATAATCAATGGCAGTTGTAAACATTCACAGTGTATGTAATGAAATTTTGCAACTGCAAAGGTTTTTTTGCGACAAAATATTTAACGAAACTCCAGAGCAGGATAGGATATTTTCTTGAAATACTTTGCAAAAGATCAGTTTTTTGCACCTGCCCTGAGGTTAGTTACTTAAAGGATCCAGTCCCTGGGCTTGGTTGCTTGCCAGTGACTGTACAATTGGATCTGGAGTGTTTATCATCAATTATTACTGCAAGAGGAAAGCAGAGACCTCACTGCATTTATCACCCATGCTGGTTTCTTTCGGTTCAAGTGTGTACTTTATGTATTGGCTTCAGCACCGAGTTGTTTTCAAAGACTGATGTCTTCTATACTCCATGACATACCTGGTGTACAATGTTACTTGGATGATATAACTGTCTACGCTCCAACTATGGATCTTCATAACAAGTACCTAGAAAAGCTTCTAAAATGCATTGATTTTGCAGGAACGAAACTGAACTTTTCCAAATGCCACTTCAGACAAAATCAGCTGTCATTTCTGGGGCATATCATTTCACAAGAGGGATTACTGCATGACCCTGACCCATGTCAATGCTGTTACACAAGCACCTACTCCATCTGATTTTCAGACCTTACGAGCTTTCTTAGGTCTTACTTCATGGTATTCTAAGTTTATTCCAAACTATGTTTCAGTTGTGGAGCCACTTAGACCACTACGTGGAACTTCAAGTCTGGCTTGGTCAGAGACTGCTGTCAACATGGCTTTGAAAAAGTGAAACAGTTAAGTGTGAACAGTCCAGCACTAGCTTTATTTGATCCTGCACAACCACTATAGTTACTACAGAGGCTTCGGACTATGGCATTGGTGCAGTTCTCACACAGATCCATGCCAACCATACCGAGAAAACGGTTGCATTTGCATCCAGAACACTGACAGAGGCAGAGCATAAGTATTCAGCTGTTGAAAGCTCTAGCGTGTGTTTGGGCAACATAAAAATAGAGAACCTATCTATGTGGTAAAGAATGTACTTTATGCACTCATCATAGCCCTTTAACTACACTGCTTACAACAAAGGGACTAGAAAAAGCTGGAATGTGTATAGCTAGATGGTCAGCAAGGCTATTGAATTTCAACTACAAAATGCAATACAAACCAGGTTTGAAAAATGTTTCTGCCGATTGTTTGTCAGATTTACCTTTACCTGCAGCTTCTGATACACTGGATGAGGACATGGAAATTGTAGCACTGACTGATATATTATCATCTACAGTTACAGCTGCTGATTTTAAGCAAGCTTGCCTCACATGTCCAATTCAAGTAAAACTACGGGACATCTTACAAAGCAAATGACCAAATGCTGAGAAGATACTCAGTCCTGATCTTCAAACTTACTACAGGATTAGACATGAACTGTCCTTACTAGATGACTATGTTGTCCGTGGAGCACATCGCTTACTGGTACCAGAGACCTTGAGAAAAAAGGGTCATACAACTTGCACATGAACGTCATCAACAAATTGTACGTACAAAACAGACTATGAAAACTATACTGGTGGCCAGCAATGTATAGACTGAAATCTTAAGGAATTAGGAGTATCTATAGATGTTTATATAAATATATATGAAGATAAATGAAACATACAAACTGAAACACATCATGACATATTTCCCTTTCTTGGCTAGAACTATGTTTTAAGCAAATCATTTTCTAAAACTATTTTCAAGACATAACTGAACAAACTTTGGCAACTAATAATCTTGATTTAATAATTTAAATAAGGTTTAGAAAGTAATCCATAAAGAGTTATGAATTCCAAAGAATAGCAGATATTTTTAAAGAAAGCTAGAGTTTTGACAATATAAACATGCATACGTAAAAGCTATAGGCAACTATAGGTCAAATCAAGACAGTAAAGATGAATTTTACAACACATCCTTTTGGTATTTCTAATCACATAAAGAAACTTAGTTCAATGAAAAGTTGAAAATAATGTTCCTGT
>CM044444.1:74187321-74203749 GCA_024363595.1 Xenopus borealis
AAAATTATTTGTAATAATAATTGCCACAATTTCTTCACATTAAGTTATCTCTTCCATTTGCATAAATTATTATGTTATCTTTGTATTATGTCCACTGTCTTCCATTTTCTTGGGATATTGACTTTGCCTGCATTGTAGCCTACTGTGTAACCATATTAGAATTGGGGATGCACAAAACCCAAAATCCAGATTCTGGCAAATATCAGACTGAATCTGAACCCTTCCACAGCCCTTGAGATCCAAAGGAGTGAACAGAAAAACTTGATGCATTCATTAAGTTCACAAGCTGATTTTTTTCAATTAGATAGGGATTGGACTGGCTGAAACCAAACCTTGCTAAAAATAGCTTGGGTTTGGCTGGATCTCAAACCGATCCTGCGATTCAAGGCATCCATAATTATAATTGAGTGTTTTTAAGGTCAGCAAGTCAGGTTTTGAGTATATCAGACTTGGTATTGCACCTCATATATCTTTTCTAATAATTGGTAATCCTAGGCCCAGAGGTTGCCAACATTTTTTACCCATGAGCCACATTAAAAAATAAAATGTTCTGTAGAGTCACACAAGTCTAGATAAGTTCCGGGGGGTGCCAAATACATTTTTGATTGACTGTTTTGTAGCCTCATGTGGACTGCCAGCATTTTAATCATTAAGATATGACTTGTCCATGTTATTTGCTTTTGATCATTGTGATCTGTCTTCATTAACATTTTGTATTAATTTGTTCAGTTAATATATGTACAAATGTGTTTTCAAAGGACTTTTTATCTGTGCTTCTTTCCTGTTTATAAAATAATGGAGATTTATATACAGTAATTTCATTATTGGAGTATTTATACTTTTCTTCCGATGCTTCCAATTTCATGTTTACCATGCAGAAAGCCAATCCAGAAAGATATGGCCAGGGTAAATTTTTATGGAAACACACTGCCATTAAATGTATAACTTGCATTTATATTGACTATGAAGATATTGCATTTATATTATTTTTGCCAACGTGCATTAAATTGCATTTATCAACATTGAATCCGGTCAACTACAGATTGTGGGTTAGACCTAGCGCTGACACAAGGGGGCTTCTAGCAGCAGGTCAAAGTCACAGCGTGGGCTAGATCAAGTGCTGGTGATTTCTTCCTGTGTTTCATGTATAGCAGTTATTTAAATTGCTAATAAATAATCCCTTAATTCTGCCTTTGTTGTGAGTCCATTATGAAGGTGAATTATCTTTTTGTACAGGTAATATAATTACCTATCTCACAAGGACCAAATGATTTTCTACGATAAAAGCAATCCGCAAAAAAGTATGTTCCTCACAAGCCCTGTTTGTTAAACTCATGATTATCAAGAGAGTATACTGCCTCTTTAATGTTCAAGATAAAAGTGCACATGTTCCAATTTCAGATACAAAATTACACACATAGCAGAGATAAAGCTAGGCAGGCTCAAATGATCAAGAGTATCCACCAGGGGCAATCCAGATGATCTCGCTGCCTGAGGCGGCCTTCAAGATGCTAGTGCAGAGATCGCAAGTGTGCGCCCTGCAGTAGAAGAGCCATTTTCCAGGTTGAAAACCGGAAATTCAGATCCTAGTTACCAGGAGTGCCTTTTTTGCTGCCCCTTGTAACTAGGGGGGCGATGCCACCTGAGGCGAGTGCCTCAACTCGCCTCATTGGCGAAGTGCCCCTGGTATCCATGGTCATCAATATTTCAGTTCCTATGAATTTAAGCCTGGGGGGCAGGCTACCGGGGAGATTAGTTGCCCAGAGACAAATTGCCTCTTCTTCCAGTGACTAATCTCCTCTAAACGCCTTCCCACCGGCTAGAATGTAAACCGCAGACGGGATGGTGCTCGGATCGCTTTGGCTTTCCAAAGTCGCCCGACGTGTCCCATGAGGCAACTTTGTGTGACTTCAGAAAACAAAGCGTTCCGAAGTGCCGTCCCGCTGGGGATTTACATTCTAGCCGGCGGGAAGGAGATTAGTCGCCAGAAGAAGAGGTCATTTGTCGCTGGAAAACTAATCTCCCTCCACCTGTAGTTGTGGCCAGTGCAATCTTTTGGCATGGATTAAACTCAGACCTGTAATTGGGCCTATGTATATAATGTGTGGTTTTGTTCTTGCCTGCATTATACATCATCAGATGCCAATGTAGCCATGCTGCTCTTCAAGATAATTTCTACAATTGCCACTGACACTGCGGGGGCTGCAATTGACAAAATAGTTTGTTTTGACTAGTCAAGTGAGCCTATTTGACCTGGAAGTCACTGAAGAGGTTTTCCTTATGCACATGGTAAGTATGTGGCTATGCAGTGCAAAGCAGCAGCTGTCATTGGAAGCATATGTTAATCTTTTAAATCCTGTGCAGATAAATGTAAGAAGAGTAGACAGTGATATATAATGTTTGTTGCCTATTGACTTCAATGTGTTTCAGGAATTGTTCGCAGTTTCACAAATTTTTGGGTGAAACAGGACAGATTAGCTTATCACTACTGTTTAACCCCAGGACAACCAAATGACTTACTAACTTCATTATCAGGTAATGAGCTATAGCCATAAAAGCTAACTTTCATGTTATTTTTACATTTGCAGTAACATGGAAATCTAGTTCTGGGGGTGATTTAGGGGTGAATCACAAAAGATTGTTATGAAACAATTCCATATGATCCAAAAGACTGTTGCAATTTCTTATATCAACTATTCCTACACAATGGCTCATTCCAAGTTGATCAAATATTTTGATACGTCAGACCACTTCTTACTTGAGGGATCAGTTCCCACAGTCTCAGACACTCATAAATAATTATTTTGCTAGAATGAATCACATTGACCAATCTATTTTATACAACAAAATATTATAGAAATGTAACATATAAAATATATGAGAGCGTCTACATCATGGACAAAATCATAGTTTGTCAGGAATATATGTTATTTATGGGTGATAATTGCATCTTTAAACACTAACCAACTCCTACTTTGAAAATAATTCCTTTGGCGTTCAAGTTCTGATGTTCAGTCTATAGCCTCACTCCCTCTCATTCTAAAGGATACATATTCTGAATTTTATTTTGATTATAGCACTAGAGAGCTGTAAATCCTTAAATAATTACTACTCCAGTCAGCTCAGCCATATGCTACATTACATATGCTCAAGGAAATTCATGAACTTCTGTCCATACACTGTTCTTTGCTCTGTAATTTAATTAGTAATGTTATCATTGTTAGGACAGTCCACTCAACAAGGCTGGCTCTCATTTTGTATATATCAGTTTTATATCAAACTCTACATAACCATGTCCTTTTTTATAAGCCTGAAGGTAAATAAAATAACGTGGGTAAACAATTAATAAAGTCTAAGGCAGTTTGAGAAAAAGCCAAAGGATAAAAGACGCTGCTTTACACAATTTTTTCCTAAATGACCTCACCAGTGTTATTTTATGCTTGTCAAATTGGGCTATTTTCTTTTTTTTTTTTTTTTTAAACTATCGACTATCGAATTAGAAGGATTTTACTGCAATTTGATCGACTGAATAGGAACGATTTAATTGATCGATCGAATTTTTTTAATTTGATCTAAAATAATTATTCCCAATTCAGTAGCTTGGTTCTGGCGAAGTAGGTAGTCGAATAAAAATTTAAAGGGGAAGTAATTCGACCATCAAATAGTTGAATATTTGAATAAAATTTTATTCGATTATTCAAATTATTCGAATATTCAATGGTCGAATTTGCCTAATTTGCATATTCAAAGATTCAAATTCGAATTTATTTTAAATTCGATCGAACTTCAAATTATTCGTGTGAATTTAGTAAATCTGCCCCTATGTGTTTCTGAAAGTGAAATTTCTTAGCAATGATTTCAATAACTTTTAAAAAAATATTGTGTGAAACACATAACCAAGGCCCTAAAATACTGCAGTGTAACATTGCATTGTTATACAGAAAAATTAGCAGAGGCTGAAGTTGCTATAGAGTTTGTCAATGAGAACTGGAATGCCAAACACTACATGGCTGCCGCTTGAATCACTAGGTGGTGCCCCCAGTAGCTGTGCTCATTTATCTGATACCCTGAGCTGGTGCTTCTGTAAGCAAAAACTGCACTGGCCCATCCTATTCCTGCTTCTCTTTTTCGCCATGGGTGTGAATGTGCATCAGGCCCAGGTAGCATCAGGTAGCAAAGAAAGACAAAGCAGAACAAGATGATTGCTCTATAATGCTTGCTAAGAAGTATACATCGGCATCCACACTCTGATCCAGATTTTCTAAACTCTTGTCAGTGCTGGATTAAATCTGTATGTATAACTATTCACATAGAACCGCACTCCTTTATCACATCTCCTTTACTGCATAAACTTTGTGTGTCCAACGTTTCGGCCCCCCTTGGGGACTTTATCCTTATCTATGTGAATAAAAATTAAAGAATAAAGCTCAAAATCCTTATAACACTTTTTATTTCCATACATGCAAATGCATAACATTGCACATTCTATTCCAAATCAAAACATAATTTCAAATCAAAACATAACAAAATTTATGAAATTTGTTTTATTCCTTTACAGAATGTGAAGAAAAGGGAATATTAGTCTGTTAAAAAAAAATAGAAGTGTCTGCATTCTTCTTTACAAACTCAAACATTCACTGTATAAACTGAAGCAATGTTTCTGAGAACTCCTGCACATCTGTGTTGCATGTCCACCAACTTCTGGCACCTGTTACACAATTCTTTTGCATGTCTTGGTTTTGCCTCAGAAACAGTATTTTTAATGTCACTCCACAAGTTTTCTATTGGATTAAGGTCTGTGGATTGGGCTGGCTACTCCATAAAGTCAATCTTGTTGGTCTGGAATCAAGATTTTGCTGATTTACTGGTTTATTTGGGGTTGTTGTATTGTTGAAACACCCATTTTCTCTTTGGCATAAGTCAACATGACATCTTCATTTATTTTGATGTATTGAAACTGATCCATGATGCTTGTTCTACCATACTTCACTGACTTTACAGTGTACTGTGACTTAATTCAGTGTTTGGGGGTTGCCTGACAAACTGTCTGCAGCCCCTAGACCCAAAAAGAACAATTTTGCTTTCATCAGTCCACAAAAAGTGGGGCCATTTCTCTTTAGACCAGTCGAAGTGTCCTTTGGCAAACTGTAACCTCTTCAGCACATCTTTTTTTTCAAGGGATTTTGCGGGGGCTTCACATAGGTGTCTTCTAACTGTAACAGTACTCACAGGTGCTGTTACTTTAGACCTTCTTTGATCTTCATGGAGCTGGTCATTGGCCATTTGCCATTTTGGCTATTCTTCTATCTATTTGAATGGTAGTTTTCTGCTTTCCTTCACATCTTTCAGGTTTTGGTTGCCATTTTAAAACATTTAAGATTGTTTTAGCTGAGCAGCCTATCATTTTCTGCACTTCTTTATATGTTTTCCACTCTCCAATCAACTTTTTAAGCAAAGTATGCTGGTCTGAACAATGTCTGAAACAACCCATTTTACTATTTTCAGAGAGAAATGCACTATAACCAGCATGTACAATATTTGCTGGACCTTCAAGGTCACTAGCCTATACAAAGTACTACTGTATCTAATGATAGAAAGCATCATACCAAATGTAGCTATTTTGTGTTCCAAAAGGGTTAACTCTTTCACACCTCTTTGAATGTTGCATTACAGGAAATCTTACACCACAAGGGTCAGATTCAAATATGGTCCCATTGGCAACATGTCTCTTTTACACCATATAAGATTAAGAGAGTGCTGCAAACGGCAAATATTCCCCTTAAGAACATATGCCAAATATAGCAGTTTGTCTTTTTTTTTACACTTTATTTTTTTCCCCTATAAACAAATAAAGTAACCAGTGGCTACAAAAATAATAAATTGCACTTTAATTCTGTGCATAAATATTGAAGCAATGAGTGCTTAACATGAAACCCTACTAATTAAACTCTTGCTATTATTAGTCAGTTTTTAGAAGGTGTTTCTCTTACTGTATAGTGCAAGACATCTCATCGAGTCAAAACTTTAACCATTGGACAAGTCTTGTTTCAAGGCAGATCTCTTTGTGCTGGCAAAGCGGCAGATGGATGATATACTGTAAATAATGATTATCAAATTATGTAAATGTTGATCATTTTTCAAATTCTGTTTCACTTCTACTGTTGTGGTTATTTAGGGATCTAGGTCTGTTCCAGTAGTGGCATGGGAAAGTATCGGTACTCCTGGCTGTTTCTGCCCCCTTTCTGGTCCAAAATAAAACCAGTCATATCTTGTGTTATGACAAGGGCTTATTATGCATTTATTATCAAAGCACACCCTTTATCTAAACAGCATGTTTATATTTACAACACAGCAGCTGCAGAGTAAAAATTGTGCTGAAAGTAAAAATTATAAGAAAGCTTAGCTGTGGCAGAACAAACAAAAGCATTGAGATACAAACACATAAATATGTGAAATCTGAACTTGTTACAGAAAATTACTTCCCCTCACACATCTGCCTGTCGAAATAGTTTTTATTGTTTATTCAAGTTAAGCAAGCAGAAATTTTTAAACAAAGATCAATGAAGCTCACCTAGATACAATAGGTGGAGCCATTTTGATTGTTCAAGCCTCACACATCTCCTTGAATATCATGCACTTGCTTCTCACTATCCACTACTCCGGGTGTCTGTAGGCACAACGAATTTGACTGGACAGCACTCCACCCCAAAAAACATACTGCCCTAGGCCTGGGCCTTCAGAGAAATCTGAACCTACAGTTAACCACTACTGGATAGTGATGGGCGAATTTATTCGCCTAGGTCGAATTCGCGGCGAATTCCCGCGATTCGCCGCTGGCGAATAAATTCGCGAATCACCAGCGAAATTTCGCCGAAAACGCGACAAAATTGTCCCGCGACTCGTTTCGCGAATTTTTTCGCCGATTCGCGAATTTCTCTAGAAATTCGCGAATCTCTAGGCGAAGCGAATCGCGGGAGATTCGCCCATCACTACTACTGGAGAAATGTTTTTGTATCATCCACTCAAAAAATAAATCCTGTAAAAATAACTCCCATTGACGTCTACATAAACTCACCAAATGTTTGTGCCCACATTTTGTTTATTTAAAGTTTGATATTTTTTTGTTTGTTAAATCTCGAAACATTGAGTTCAGAAACTGTAATTGTCACGATTTTCTTTAAAAAAAACAAAACATCAAATTGGATGATTACTTAATTGTAGTTGTATAATTTATTTTTCTACTCATTCTTGCCCTTTCTTTAGTTTAGAAGACTATGTACTTGTTTAAAACCAATGTGGCAATACTAAAGCCTGGTCCAGAATTGCTGGCAGGTAAAATTTACAGAGCCTCCAAGTCTTTGGGGCAGATTTACTAATGGTCGAATTTCGAATTAAAAAAAAATTCGAAATTAGACCATGGGAATAGTGGGGAAGTAAAATCCTTCGAATTTAACTATCAAATTCGAAGGATTTTACCGCAATTCGATCGATTGAACGATCGTATATAAAATCAATCTAATTTTGTATATTCGAGCAAAGATAACGATACCGATTTCGGTAGCTTTGATCTGGCGAAGTAGGAGGTCAAATTAAACTTTAAAGGGGAAGTTATTCAACCATTGAATATTCAAATAAAATTTTATTCGAATATTTGAATCATTCGAATTCGAATATTCGATTGTCAAATTTGCCTAATTTGCATATTTGAAGATTTGAATTTCGAATTATTCATGTGAATTTTGTAAATCTACCCCTTTGTGTTCTTTGTCCAGACAGTTTTGCATAACTGAAGGGATGTGTGCAAGGTGTAGGCCTCGTTTAGAATATCTAACATGTCCTAGTAGTGTTAGACTGGTCCATTAGGATCCTAGAAATGGCTGTACCAATTTCTATATGAGAACAAAGAAATGTAAGAGAAGGAAAGATAGATGAGAGTATAGAGAATAAACTTCTGGAAGTACAGTATAGATATGGTAAATAAAGGGAGGAGTCAATTTAGTCTGAGGAGCAGACTTAAGGCTTTCTTTTGGACCCCTCTCATGCCGGTTCAAAACTGAATCCTAGTTTCTCCAAACATCAAAACAGAATGACTATGTTCCACTAGGTAAGCTTCACAGCAGCGAGAAGTAACTAATAAATTACCCAGCAAAGATACAACCATTTATGCTCATGTAACAAGTGTCCCTTACACAAAAGTTCTCTACAGTCTGCCGTGTTTGTAT
Source organism: Xenopus borealis (assembly GCA_024363595.1). Taxonomy (NCBI): domain Eukaryota; kingdom Metazoa; phylum Chordata; class Amphibia; order Anura; family Pipidae; genus Xenopus; species Xenopus borealis. Next base: position 74,195,544 of record CM044444.1, read on the forward strand.
GAAAAAAATTCAAGGGTGATACGTCGTTATGGCAGTTTGCTTAAAATAAGAAATCTATTCCTCTCATTATTCTTAAAAATTAGTGGTGAGCACAACTTTTTCTTGTTTGTAGGAACTCTATTCTATTGTTACTTCCAAATCTCACTTTTTTTTTCACTCCAAATGCATTAAAGTCAATGGGTGTTTTTTCTTGTGGTAACTTTTTTAGTCTCTGCAACCTTTTGTCCAAATGCATTAAAGTGAATTATGGCAACCTTTTTGTTGCAGTGAATTTTTTTTGGGGACATTTTGATGCAGTTTCACAAAAACATTTGCAGATGGCAATATGCAGAATTTTGCCGCTCATCGCTATTAAATAGGATTAGCTTGAAAAAGAAACATAACACAGGAAATTTTTGTTTGTAAGTTTGTCCACCAGAACTTGGATTCTTTAACTAGACTGATGTATATCACCATTGGTTTAGTATTTATTTGAATTGAAATTATTATACATACTGTTGTGAGTGCCAGCTGCTGGAAAGAACACACATTATGTCACAGTACTAATAAATGTATGTGTACTTGGGAATATAACAGTCAATATAAACCTGTTACATTAATTCATTTTATGACCAACATAACGTAACATTAATGGTCAGTGCTGTCCATGATTTTCCATGGCAGGTATCTGCTATTTTACAGGTTTGAGGACTGGATTACTATTGAAACAATGATGTCACGTCCTCACAAATCTTGTACAAACTAAAAAAAACTATCCATCCTATGGATCTCCAACTGAACAGCCTTAGTCAATGGGGCCTCAATGGAAATGTAAACCCTTCAAACAAATTAATGTAATATTGCTCACTTTTTGCACTGCTCATATAATGAATTTGAAATAAAACTCCATGACAACATGGATTTACAGCTGATTAGACATGATCAAATACATTGTACTTATTTATTATTACAGAGAGAGAGAGAGAGAGAGAACAAATCCTTCTTTTTGCTGAAAGGAAAACTATACCCCAAAAATTAATACTTAAGCAACAGATGGTTTATATGAAATTATATGTCAAGTTAAAGAATATATTTAAGTAAATATTGCCCTTTTACATCTCTTACCTTGAGCCCTAATTTTGTGATGTCAGTGTGCTGTCACAGAGATCACCTGACCAGAGATATTACAGCTCTGTAACAGGACGACGTGTGGAAGCAAAAGACAGAACACTGTCTGTTAATTGGCTTATGTGACATAACATGTATGGTTTCTTTGTGTGCATCGTGAATCCAAGGATCCCAAGAGACAGCCCTTATAAAATGTCAATTTTCTATTTAAGATTACCCAATGGCACATACTACTAAAAAAGTTTATTATGGTTTATTTACATTACATTAGGATTTTACACATGCATATGTTTTATGCAATATATTTTTATAGAGACCTACAGTGGGGTTTTCCTTTCCTTTACATAGTACACTATGGAAAATGGCATTGCTGTGTTTTAATGATAGATCCCACTACCTGCACAAAGTAAAATTTCTTGCACATAGACTTTATCTAATTTACATAGAATTTCAGTATATAATGATGTGTGCAGTATGTTAAATACCATGGCTTGGTAGCAGCCATATGTGATAGGCAGACAAGAAAAAAAGAAATGGAAAAGAAAGGCCTACACTTACTTTGTTAAAGGGCAAGGAAAGGCAAAGAAATACAATCCCATTTTTACTTTCTTTAATGAAAAAGAAATCTATCTCCAATATACTTTAATTAAAAAATATGTACCGTTTTTATAAGAAAACTGACTGTTTGCAGTGAAATTGTCCCTTCATTTACTGCCGTGGATAGGAATTTTCAGATGGTCCCTAATTTCTGGCAGGGAAACAATCATACTTATGGTGCATCATTTTCACAGTAAACCTTGGTAATAATTTGGCTCATCACTACTAAAATCTTCAAATAGTTGGGACTGTTTGAAGGGACTGTCTGTAATAAATCTCAAATACAAATTAGAGTTTGAATTTGAGCTGGGGAATTTATCACTCAAAATGGTGGGTTTTTACCCAAAATCGTGTGTATAATTATATAGTATAAATCTATGCATAAGGGTATTAGTAAGATGACGTTCCCTGACATGTATAAATGCATGTGCCATCGAGTACTGTGTTCCTTTATATAGGGATGAACATGTTGGGTGTATTCTCTCACTGATAAATATTACAATAGCTTATTTTACTGAGCTTGAATTTAAATTAAAAAAAAAGTTATTGAAGGGTCAGTTGCTGCCATTATTCTAACATATTCAAGCTGATGTTGAACAACTTCTGAAACATCAATTAAACCAGTGATTTGCAGAGACATCTTGAGGTCCATTGATAGAAAATCTGGAGTAAAGTCTGCAGTAATATTTGGGTCAAAGAATGGGAACTAGTGCTTGCACAGGCCACACACATGGTTAATTAAAGGGGGATATAAACCCCAAAATACTATTTTGCCTACTGAAAGAAAAAAACTAATTATTTGTAAATGAAATTACAATTTTAAGTAGTAAATGCCTGCTGTTCTCTATTCTCAGCAGAGCTGGTTCTGACAGCTCTGTGCACATGCACTGTAGAATAAGAGTTTAAAAAACTGAGAAAAAAGGCAGAGTAGATCGTCATGTGGTGCTATGCTAGAAAGTTCCCTGGGACAGTGAAACGTTTTTCCCCCAAACAGAAGCAATAGCCTAGGGTAAAAACTTAGCAATTACATTCACTGGGGGTCCTAAAATATTGGAACCCTCCACTGCAGTTGGTTTCCTTGTTCTTTGAACCATGTTTTTTGTTTAAATAGTTGACCCTACACAGACATTATTAGTAGTGCTTTAAAGTAAATGTGTTTATACAACTAAAACATTGACAACAGATACCAGAAAAGGTACTCGGGGGGGCTCTCGGAATTGGTATAATGCTGAGATCAGATCAGAGCAATAACTGGAGGACAGAATTTTAAGGTCATTACCGGTAATACCAGGGAGAGAACATATTGGGATTTGTATTTTTGTGTTTTTTGATTCAGTGGCATTGATTTAGATGCCTGACATTTGTCCAACTGAACCAATATCTCTGGAGTCATACACAAAAATATAGGTATCAGACCTGTTATCCAGAATGCTTGGAACCTGGGGTTTTCTGTATTTGGATCTCCCTACCTTAAAATACATTTTAAAAGTATTTAAAGCTAATAGGATTGTTTTGCCTCCAATAAGGAATTATCATATTTCAGTGAGGGTCATGTATAAGGTACAGTACTACAAAGAAAAAAATGTAAGTGTTTAATTAAAATAGCATCAATGGGAGATAATTCATAACTTTCTGTATAACGGATTTCTGGAAAACCATATCTGGATTCCATACCTGTACCTTCAAAATCTACTTTAATTCATATTTTTTCTATTACATCCATTCTTCCATAAAGAATTGTACTATAGAAATAATTTTCCAATTTGGTCAAATACTGAAAGATACACTAAAATTACTTAATTTTTGTTCCGAAATCTTGAATTCAAACTACAATTTTCGGGTTGATTCCATGTTTTATTAATAGATGCTTATCATATATTCCAGTGGACTGTTGAACATTTGTTCTAGGCTGAAAAATGTGAAAATACCTCTTTCTACCTACATTCTTTGCTGAAATGATTTTCACGCATGGGAATCTGGCAAAGCAGGTGGAAGTCCCTTTTAATAAGTAGGCAAATATTCAGAGCTTTAAAAACTCGATTCCTTTCTCTGTTGAATGTACTGAACCATGGTGCAAGGAAAACAGACCAGAGAATTTCTAACCTAGTTTTGCTTGAATGGGGGATTTACAGCAGAAGTATTTGTCAATTTAAAGTGTAAGTTAATTAGTGCTGTGAACCCAGTATCAAATAAAGTGACCAGAAGGTTCCAGCCAATAATCTTAGCCAGCATGATTTTATAGCTTCATCTCCTTTGCTTTTCCCAAGGGAATTGCACTGAGATAGAGAACATGACAGAGGCACCAGAGTATTGTAAATATTGTCCCTAGGCAACTAGCAGTTAAGACATCATCATGTCGTATGGCAAACAGAAGGAGTTATGATGCTGAGGATTTCAATTGATCTTCTCTTTCCTGTAAAATTGTCTTGATTTTTCCCATGCACAGTGAAACCTTTAATATAATGGAACTAAATGTGTTCCTGATTTACTATTCTAGAGAAAACAACAATCGTACAAGTTGATCATCAAGCAGGTACATGCAAAACATCGGTCCTCCGTTGGATCCAGACTGCATGTACAGACCAGTGCTCTTCTGCCTGGAATTTCAGCCTGGCCAATTTATATCTGAAAGGGTTCTGTCAAATATCAGTCCTAGAAAGGAAAGGCATTGTTCTTGTGCATGGTCAAGAGGACCTGGATTCAAAACCTGGAGTAAATAGAATGCTCCATACTAGGGAAACTACTCTAAATGGTGCCTGTATATGAGAGAGACAGCACGCAAAGAATCTGATAGGTCATATAAAATGGATAGGTCGAGAAAATGGATTAAAAAGGAAATATCAGTACTGCAACTCCCTGTGCCTGATCATAAATTGTCCAAGAACAGCTGAATTTATTCCCATGCAACAGCTGCATTTACCTTTCAACTCCCTGAACCTGATCATAAATTGATCCAAGACAGCTGCATTTATATTGCACCTCCCTGCACCTCATCATAAACTTTTCCAGAACAGCTGCATTTATTCCCTTGCAGCTCCCTGCACCTGATCATAAACTGTTCCACAACAGCTGTATTTCCCCTTGCAACTCCCTGCACCTGATCATAAATTGTTCCAGAACAGCTGCTTGTATTCCCTTGCAACTCCCTGTGCCTGACCATAAACTGTTCCACAACAGCTGCATTTTTCCGTTGCAGCTCCCAGCACTTTGTCATAAATTGTCCCAGAACAGCTGCATTTATTCCCTTTCAACTCCCTGCACCAGATCAGATATCAATATGAAGAAAAACAAACCTACTGCTTCTGTTCTGGAATATCATAGCAGTAAATACTAATGTACAGTGTTTGTATAAGTTTTATAATGTACAGTAATAGAGGCAGGGAGTTGCACAGTGTAGAACAATGTATTATGGACTATAGATTATGTCTAGTTGGGCAGGTACATTTGTAATGCATGCCTATTTGCTGTGATCATCCTGTTGTACTTTAAATAAAAGAAAATATTATTATTACATTACTATCACAGTTTGTATTAACCTTCACATCTATTGCTTTATGTTGAGCATGTAAGGCAGGGGTGTCCAACCTGCGTGCTGAGGGCCACATGCGGCCCAGGATGGATATGAATCCGGCCTAACTTGAAACACTCGGTACACGAGAAAACGTCATAATAATATAATGTCTATTTAATATGCCGGTGTCCCATATTCCAGTGTATAGCTCCATCTGGTTATCCAATTGTCAGGCCCGGATTTATGCGAGGCCATCTAGGCCTGCGCCTAGGCTGGCAGGATTTTAGGGGGCGGCATGCTGCCCAGCCACACCCATGTTGGTTCAGAAACACTGGGCATATGCAGGAGATACAATAGAAACACTGGGGATATGCAGGAGATACAATAGTTTTTTTAAATTTCCCATGCACCAATCCCCATTGCTCAGGTCCTGATTATGAAAATTTGCAAATAAAGGATAGAGTATGTTGGTGACGAACGGCAGTGGGCCTAGAGGCGCTGGCCATGTAAATCCGGCCCTGGGTATTGTAGTTCTTTTCTGTGTATTTTCTTTACTTTTACAAATCAAAAGTGTTTGTGTACTTCATGTGTGGCCCCAGACAATGTTTCTTTTACCAATGTGGTCTAGGGAAGCCAAATGGTTGGACGCCCCTGATGTAAGTTATATTGTTATAAGTGAATGATCATGCAGCAGCATAAGACAGGTTGGGAACACACAGAACAGAGGGTGGGAGGGGAGGAGTTTGGGGTTTGCTACAGCTACAGATGTCATCCTGTCAGTCAGTGCTGTGACCAATTCCTGTGAGAGAATGAATAGACACTCCCACACCTCATTTCAGCCTAGACACTGAGCAGAGAGGTTCTCTCTGCAGCTCTGATGTAATGACAGTTTTAGGAGGTAAAATGCTTTCAAGACGTTTTTCTTTATCCATTACATGTTTTGAAGAAGGATGAGTAATATAAAATAAAAAAAATACAGTGCCTATGTAAGTCCAAGCCTATTCAAGGGATCTCTAGGAATTAGAAGCAAGAAGGCAGAGCTTCCTTAGAAATATCCTGACTGATGCATGTTTTCCAAAAAGAAACATTCACAGTTAAATACACTGTTGTCCTTTAAGTACACAGTATTGTGAAAAAAAAAACAAAGAAAATATTCTGCTAATCATAAAATTTTGTTTTACTACTACATGCATATATGCAATACAATATTTAACATAAACAAATTTGGATTTCACAGGGGTGGAGAAAGTGTTAAACTTCAACACTTTCTCCACCCCTGTCTCCTCTGCTCTTCTTCTCTATTCTATCCTGCTCTTTCCCACCATCTATCCTAGTTGTTTTGGTTTTTTTAATGTTTGTGCTCTAGTTCCCTAATTTCTTTAAGACTGGAACCATAGTGTTCAGCTCTGTATGCCTATGTCTGCCTCTTGTCAAATCACAGCTATTTGACTGGCAGAAACACAAGCAATTTGCATTTAGCAAAGCTTATTGCTATAAACCTAGGCACAGTTGCCAACATAAGAATTTACAATAGTTGAAACCTTCGGCAGATAAAGCTGTGAAATACATGTGTAATGCAGTATCAGCAGTGTCGGACTGGCCCACCAGAATACCAGGAAAACTCCCGGTGGGCCAAGGTGTCAGTGGGCCCTCATGCTGCTAAACTTTTGGCCTATTTCATTCCCTATTTCTATGAGAACAAAGAGGCTAAATAGATGGAATAATTGATTATAGTATGTAAATAAAACAAACTAGGAGAATAGAGGTTGATTGAGGAGATGAAGAATATTAGTACTGAGAGTGGGCCCCTTGTCTAAGGTTTTTGGGTGGGCCCCTGGTCTAAGGTTTTATGGTGGGCCCCTGGTGTCCCAGTCCAACACTGAGTATCAGTCCAAGATTATATGATAAACTCAGATATTATCTTCTGCTGTATGCAATCAGCCTGAAAGTTTAGCACTACTGGCTTCAGTCTAAAGTAGTTGGAAAACAGCAGATGGGCACACACTTGTTTTGTATTCAATTTATATTTATTCCCATGATTTATAAGACTTTAATTCAGCCTTTTGTCTGTGGAGAACATTTCTCCTAATATAAATTCATCCTGCAATAAACCATATAGCTGTGCCCCACATTTGGTAATGTTGACCTTATAAATATGCATAAGTGTAAAATGGATATTGGTGGCTATTATTTCCATGATCGCTGCACTCAGTTCCACTGCTTCTCTGGTTTCTGTCCTAATGCTATGTGATGTTTCACAGAGACATGGAAGTAGGTGGGTTGGGATTGGCTTATGTTAGTTTATTACCCCAAATATTTTATTTCTCCTATAAGACCAAAACATGTAGACCTGATAAATGTAACATCTAGCTAACGTTTCACTTAGACGGTGAGGTGGGGGCTCATCTTTCAAAAAATGATGCAGGTGCTAGGTAACTAGAGGGAGATCAAAAACCTCCAGTAGAAAAGGGTAATGCCTATAGTTTCTTCTATTGTGGTACTGTACCAATCAAAAACAGAATTATAAAATGTGTTAGCTAATCCATCTATAGTAATAGTGCTTGTTTTTCTTTGCAGAAAATAGTTTCTTTCTTACTAAACCTCACCAACTGAAGAAAGCATACAAGGACTCAAAAACCTGGATCTGAAATGCAGCTAAAAAGAGTTATAATATCCCCAAACTGCCTCCCTGCCAGCTGTAAATCAGTGTAAATCACCAGCGGTATGGCACTCGGAATGCTTCGCCCAAACTTTCCTCGTGAGGCAACTTTGGGGAAAAAAGCACTCTGAGCACCATCCCGCAGGCAATTTACATTGTAGCTCTTCGGGGAGATCAGTCGGCCGAAGAAAAGCGATTTGTCACTGGGTGACTAATCTCCCCTCAGTAGCTTCATGTGCCCCTGCACTAAGCAGGGGCACATGAAGTGCTAAGTACTTAGTGAACTTAGCTCTGTGATTGCCAAACCTCTATACTTAATTTTTCAGGATTCA
>CM044444.1:74239031-74249894 GCA_024363595.1 Xenopus borealis
AGATCTTTACTGCTAAAGGGCTTTTGTTGCCTGGGGCTAGTACAGAAACAAAATATAATATATAACATTTCTAGCCTACTTCTGTAGTTTAACTTTCCTTGTCCTTTAATCGAAAGAGCCATAAAGTATGCCTAAGATATATACTGTACCTCTTTATTACCTGTAGGTGACCTTTGCATGCACCTGATCCAGCTGGCATTGGTTCTTACTTCCATGTTTGTGTATTAAATGCATGTATGAACATACATATGAACAGCTGTGTAAAAGGTAGCAGTAGATAAAAGAAGTATAAACAAACATAAAATAAGTGTATATGGGCATTAGTGATGTTGGGATCCTGCCTGGCTTGCATTTAAGGCCTTAATTTATTCAACAGGATGGGTTGAGCTATGTGTTAAGCGCTGGCCATTCAGGGTCTTCCACTCCCATCTCTAAGCAACCAATTCTGTTTCAACCCTCATTTTGTACATTGATTTTTTTGTAATTGTTAGCATAGTTATGAGAGTCGTTATCCGGAAACCTATTATCTAGAATGCTCTGAATTATAGGATGGCAATCTCCAATAGAGTCATTTTAATTCAATAAATCAATGTTTTAAAAATTATTTCCTTTTTCGGTGTAGTAAAAAATAATAAAACAGTACCATGAACTTGACCCCAACTAATTTAATTAATGCATATCAGAGGCAAAACAATCCTGATGGGTTTAATCAATATAATTAATTCATTATTGTTTATAATATTTTTTAGTAGACTTAAGGGATGGAGATCCCAATTACCTGAAGAGCCATTAGTATTCTGGATAACAGATGTGGTGGGGTTGTTTTTCATGGATCTAGCCCTGGTTCCATGGGAAGAACATTTTAATTCTGCAGTGCACAATGACATTCTAGACAACTCCATGATTTCTACATTGTGCCAACAGCTGGGAATGCCCCTTCCCTGTGTTAGCATGTAAAATGTCCCTCATTATAGAACTTAATAACAAACCTTTATAACACATCATGAAAAACAGCCCCATCACAATAATATTCTCCTCTACCAAACTCTGTTGTGACCATTTTGCATTAGTCTGGTCTCCTTGCATTTACCAATCGCAGTTATATCCATCATGCTGCCAGATGGTGAAGGGAGAATGCTTTTCCACTGCTCCAACATCTAGTACCAGTGACCTTTACACCACTCCAGATAATGGCTGACATTGAGTAAAACAAATTATGCTATTGGCAATTAGTTATTTTGAAAATTAGCCAAATATGTGCCTGGCCATATAAGTATGAAATCATTAGTCCGGGTCGGACTGGGCCGGTGGGTACTGGCAGAGACGTTGCTCTTTCCAGACCTCTCCCCACCGCATGAAGAAATAATGTGTTTTGAGGTACACACTGGCAGGGAGAATTAGTAGCGGGGCCTGTGCAATAGTCTTAGGGGAGGGGTCGGGAGGTATAGGACCCAGATGTGGCACCCCCGCTGGGCCCAGACCCCCTAGTTCGACGCTGATTCTGCTATTGCCTAGTTTAGATGAAATTAGCCTTTACCTCAAATCTGATCCTTGTACTACTTTGGAGGAACAACTACTTAGCTTCTCCCTCATTAATTATCATTATCATCTAAAAGTATATTAAAACTCATAGCACTTATTATTATATATAACTGCAAATCAGTTTTTAGTGCCTGAAAATTCCAGAGCTGATGACTAAATGCACATAGTGGGGTCTTCTATTTGCATTCTACATTAATCCTAAATGTGCCGCTAATACAGGATCTTGGAACGTTTCTTTTTCCCAAGGAAGCTTTCTGTTTTCAGTAACTGTGCTGGTGTGTAACCAATATTAGTCTCTATGAACAACTTGTATTGATTTCTAAGTAGTAGAAATATTAGAGGATTTGTTCTTTTTCACTTGCTGCTGCAAACTTGATACACCCAAGTAAGCAGTTCACTGAGTAACATTTTCCTCTTGCTGATGTCTTATGCCTGATAACAAAAGAGAGTCTGGGAAACTCTGACATCAGGTAATATGTGGTTTATTATTGCTGTACAAACATTGAAATATGGGATCTCAAGGTAATCTCTGTAGCATCCAGTAATATCTTTATCCTTTTAGTGAAGGGAATGCCCAGAGAAATACTGAAAATTGGAATATAATACTGAAATTGGGGTAAAGTAATAAACTCATTATATTATGTCACAGTTGCTACGACTTTGTCTGTAAATGTTGTTTCCGGAATATGCCATAAGAATCCGTTTTGCCTCCCTCCCCTTATTTTAGGATCTGAAATTTGAATTATGCTGAGTTTTATTGACGGAATATGGATAAACTATTACCCCAGGCTTATGCATTCAGTTTGTACAAGTTTATGAAAGGTCAAAAAGCAAAATATCAGTAACATGAAAAAGATATCCAGGCTACAGCGTCTGAATGAATTACCTGCATATCTACATTACTTTACATGTTACAGGGCAAGGAAAGTCTACGATAGGAGAAGGCTAGAAATGCTGTATTTTGTATACTAAACATAAACATGAACTTACTGCACCACAAGCCTAATCAAACAAATGATTTATGTTTTCAAAGTTGGCCACAGGGGGCTGTCATCTTGTAACTTTGTTATACATCTTTGCAAGACTAGACTACATACACATGCTCAGTGTGGTCTGGGCAGAAGTTAGGGGCCATCTGACAATTCCTATCCACAGCACTAAATGAAGGGAGAGTCAGGTTTCTTATAAAAATGGTACACATATTTTAATTAAAGTATATTGTAGATACTGTAGATAGTATAGAAAGTAAAAATTGGATTCTAATTGGATGTTATTTCTTTGCCTTTCCTTGCACTGTACTGTGAGTTCATGCGTCTATAGCAGAATTTTGTCATGTGTTTTGTTTTACTGAAAAAAATGAGAGAGAAAAAGCCCATTGACTCCAATGCATTTGGTGCAAGAAAAAAAAAATCAAAAAATTGCAACATTTCTCCAAAAATGCACCATTTTGTGAATTATCTGGTGAAGTGACAGTTTTCATCATTAATAAGATTAATACATTTTTAAACAATTATAAATAACTACTTTTCTTTTAAATGAAACTTCACAAAAAAGCACATGCTGTGACTGAAAATGTGACTAATTACAAAGTAAACATTTGCTCTTCGTTAGCATTGTAAAAATTAGACCCTACCATACCAGAAAGCTATAGCGGATTTCACCAACAGCTTATATATATGTTGGCAATTCATTTTTGGGCTGACTTCCACTGTAACATGTAGTTAAAACCTCCCCATTACATTTTTTAGCACTTCAATATGAAGAAAAACATTGGGATCATTTCCATTATTCATCTTGAAATAGGTCACAGTTATTTGTGTGACATTTGGCAAGTCCTATAATGTACCTGCATAGGGTGGCTGTAAATAGGTGGATTGAATTTAACATTGAAGTCTGACCTTAAAATCATAATATGGAATTACCCTGTTGTAATTGTTGGCTCACCTCACAGCCATAAATCCTTAGTAACATAACATTATAGCACCGTGTTTTAGAGACAAGAGGGGACACGGGTCAGATGACTTCTTCTGTTCTAGACTTATTGGAAGAGTCGCAGTCCAACCAAAGAAGTCAACTCTGGTGTTCTACAATACTTTCGCATTACAAATTCTATTAACTGGTTGTTATGACAGGATGATCAACATGATACACTCTAGCAAATGTTTTGATTTTGTAATTGTGAACAAAGTTCCTAAACACTTTAATGTGCTAAGAGTAAATCCTGGATTCATGTTCCCCCTTTGAGCACTGAAGCAGGAAGAGCAAAGTAATGTCTTTCAGTTACAACTCCCAGGGTGTCCGGTGCTTTGCTCTGTTTATGTCTATATAGAAGCCAGTGGTACTGAGTGAAGGACAGCTGGAGCAAAGGTGCTTGTAAAAAAGCTGAATAATGGGCATGGTGCCACCAGAAATTTTCACCGGGGCTGTAACTTCGCTCCACCAGAGTTCACACTGTCAAGGCCAAGCTCTGATAAATTGTTATTACAGGTGCATTTAAAGCAACACTGTCACTTTATTTCTGTTTCAATTTTGACTGAATTGAGGTTTTTTTTGTCAACAATGATTAAATAATGACAACGATAATGGGATGTTAATAGGAAAATCAAATCTTTCATTGGGGGGCATGGATGACCATATACAGACCTTTGATTTTATGGGCAGATAGAGGGTGGGTTCAAGGATTGGAGGCATAACTGATTAGATTTAGTATGGAGAATTCCCAGTACCAACTTCATTTCATGTAACCCAAAGGACTTCATTTGTAGCATGTCCTCGGTTCCCTCCCACACCTTCCTGGTAAAGTCACTTTTGTCTCCAAAGCATGTATAAAAAAAGTACACCTGCCCCACATATAAGCAATGCATTGGTTATATCCTATATATCCTAAGAAGTTACATAGATCAAGCTAATATATATAATATGTTAAGAATCATGGTACTGATACATCTGCAATGCTTAAATTGATCATTTAACACATTGTAACAAAAGATTTCCCTGCTACATTCAATCATCCCAAGCAGTAATCCAGAAATGTAAAAATTGAATGCAGGCTGGTCAGGGCTTGAAGGTCATCAAAAAGTAAGGACTAAGCAGTTCATATAGACTCACTAATAGTGATGGGCGATTAATCATCGCTTTGCCTTTTCCTTATTTTAAATGGCATTGTATAGTGCATAGTTCTCACTTCCTGAAGATGACCTGAGTGTAGGGGCAGAAACGTTGAATAAAAACAACTTTTTATATATGTATATATAATAAATCCCTTAATAGATTATTGAGGTCCTACAGCAAGCAAATTGCAATTTTGAGTGTAATCTCCATATTTTCCCTCATAAAGCAGTGTTTTTTCCACAGAATTTCAGCATAATTGAGTTTGCCATGGAGAGGTGCATCTGATACAATTGTGGGAGATACATTTAGATTGGAGTAATTGTACTTGCAAATCATAAGCAATTGAAATAATTTTTTTTTGCCATTTGTTACTTGAGTGACACATTAGCCCTATAATTCAGCACCAGAGGAGGCAAAAAGGACTGAACTCCAAAACACAGCGTGCAGAGAGCGTCCTTTGACATGTATTATTTATAATGGGGTATTACATGCAACTGGCTATGAGGAAAACATAACCCCTATGTCTTTCTGATACAGCTGGGTATATCTTCAGTTGAAAATACTGAAAACAGCAAGTTTTCCATGTTTTCCTTTGAGTGAGAATAAAAATCCGGTTTTAGCAATTAATGTTACATTAAACCTGGAGTGTTAAACTGGAGTACTTTGGAAGAGCTTTATGTTTAATATCTGGAATTAGTGCCATAGGGTTTTTACATTGATGGAAACTCATAAAATCACCAGCAGGCAGCATTTGCATCAATTGTATATCGAGATGGACAGCTGTTTCCACGAAGAGCGGAACCAATAGACCCTAGCCAAAAATGGGAAGAAAAATAATAACAGATACTTTATATCATTATTCACAAGAAACCCATGCAACATTTTACAATTTGTTATAATCTGGACATTATATGCTAGGGACATTTTATTGTGCACAGACTTTACTTTATGTAAAGTTGAACCCCATTTTCCATTTTTCAGGGGAGCAGAACATTTTTTGGAAAATATATTATTCATTATATATATATATATATGTATGTATTGGTTGGACCACAAAAAAATGGTAAAACATGGAAAAAATTAAAAGTAGGGTATGTAAAATGGAGGTTACACTGTATGTATCCAGCTGTAATTAGAGCTCTAGAGGGAATAATAGTCTACAAAGCGCTGGCTAGTAATCGTGCTAAGAAAGTAGAAAAGACCAAGTGCTGTCCTGGCAAACAAGGAGTTTGTGTCACTAATAGAATTGCAATGCTACATGTGCAACACTTACTACTTTATATATTCAGAAAAGATCCTGTTGTAAGTTTTTGTGGAAACCAAAAATATGTGTGCAAGTAATTTGTGTAAAAAATTTTTTTTCCTTGTCCCCCCCCTGGAAAATTTTCTCTGGACACCCATGGCAATGCCACTTATTGTTGCACCCTGGACAGGTTCCTCTTTGCCTACCTATAGTTCCGGCCCTGCATTTGAATATTTGATCCGTTTACAGCCGCTTGTTTCCTGGTAATCCCCTTTTTGTCCAAAACACAAGTTTGGTTTGGGAAAGAGTCAGTAGGAAGGAAAATAAAAGAAATAGTGATCACTGCTGAGAGATTTATTGACCTGAGAAGTAGTCATTAGCCAAGGTATCAGTATTTGCCTCACAGATCAGTAAATCTTGATGTTCAGTGAAAATGTAAGTCAATATGATGTATGCTTTCTAACTTGCAAATTCATTTTTTGCTATAAAATCACTTTTTAAACTCATGGATATTCCCTGGTTCCTTTTAAAAGAGTGTTATAAAGCTGATGAAATACTGGCAAAGGAATGCTCACTTTCATTGGCAGTCATTGTTCGCATATTTATATATGCAGAGAGAAAACTTATGAAAATTAAAGATACCTAAGCAGGTAAAGTTCATTTCATAAGAAGCAGTCTTACGCTTTCATATTGATGATGTATTGATTGTCATTGAGCTTCACTTGAATTCCCTATTATCTGCATAATGTTTTGTTTTCTTGTAAAACTGGTATTTTTTCATGGACTTGCGTGCCACTTTCAGTTAAGGCACATGTTTTGGCAAACTGCTCATGGCAGGAGAAATTAATTTACTACATACAAATATGCACTTGTGTTCACTAGTGATGGGCGAATTTATTCGCCAGGGTCGAATTCGCGGCGAATTCCCGCGATTCGCCGCTGGCGAATAAATTCGTAAACGATGCGCGTCAAAAGCGTCCCGCGACTCGTTTCGCAAATTTTTCGGCGAATTGCGGGAGATTCGCCCATCACTAGTGTTCACCCATCCTGGGGCCATACTGCCAACTAGTTTTTGCACCCTATTAACTTTACCCTGCCTCTACCACCCACAAAGTTTAGCATAAATAGCACAACATGCTTAGTTAGTGCAGTCATTTTCAGTTACAGACACCCTGTGCATTTAACTGCCCATCCTGCCCCTAGAATGTCCTCTAGATGTCCTCCATGATGTACAGGTAAGGGACCTGTTATCCAGAATGCTCAGGACCTGGGGTTTTCTGGATATTGGATATTTCCGTAATCTGGATCTTCATACCTTAAAGGAAAACTATACCCCCAAACAATGTAGGTCTCTATAGAAAGATATTGCCTAAAACAACTTATATGTAAAACCCTGCTTCATGTTAATAAACCATTTTCATAATAATATACTTTTTTAGTAGCGTGCCATTGGGTAATCATAAATAGAAAATTGCCATTTTAAAAAATAAGGACAGCCTCCTGGGATCCTAGGATCCAACAGTGCACACAAACATACCAAACAAGCTATAAAGTTAGGTCACATGAGCCAATTAACAGACAGAGTTGTGTCTTTTGCTTCCACACTTCTTCCTGTTACAGTTAGAGCTGAAATATTTCTGGTCAGGTGATCTCTGAGGCAGCACACAAACTGTCATGAAATGGTGGTTCAAGGTAAGAGACTTAAAAGGGCAATATTTACTGAAATATATATTCCAGTTTGGTAAGATTCTTTAATATGTCACTTAATTTGATATAAACTATATGTTGCTCAAGTATTCATTTGGGGGTATAGTTTTCCTTTAAAGAAGAATTCAACCCTTACTTAAAAAAACCTACCTCCCTACCCTACATAGATCCCCCCTCCCTCCCAGCCTCACTGCTGCCCTGGGCAAATGCCCCTAACATTTTACTTACCCCTCGGTGCAGATTCAGGCATTGGAGTTCACGGGTGCCATCTTCTTGCTCTTCAGAAATCTCAGTGACTTTCGTTGCATGCACAGTTGTCACGAACAGGAACATTGCTCTAACTGCTCATGTGCCGATACACTGGTCACTTCTCGAAGATTTTTGAAGAGAAAAAGATGGTGCCCCATAAACTTCGATGCGTGAATCTGCACTGGGGCTTTTACCCAGGGTAGAAGCTAGGCTAGGAGGGAGGGAGGGAGGGAAGAGGAGGAGGGAAGTAAGGATTGTATTCTCCTTTTAGTCTACTAGTAATCATGTAAACATTAAATAAACCCAACAGGCTGGTTCTACTTCCAAATAGTATTCATTAAATCTTAGTTTGGTTCAAGTACAAGGTAGTGTCTTTTTATTGCAGAGAAAAAGGAAATAATTTTTTCAAATTTGGATTTTTTAATTGTAATGGAGTCTATAGGAGATGTTCATTCCGTAACGTATAACATTCTGGATAACAGGTTTCCAGATAACGCATCCCATACGTATACGCATACAACCCTTGGTAAATATGAGCCACAGAGTTTTTGATGCACAACATTAAGTTATGCTATTCTGCTCCAGTCTTCTTTGATGCCAGATGGATCTCCGTGTGTTTGCCCCAGATTAAAAATCATGCACAAGTTAGCTGGTCGGTAGGGTGCAGGAAGGGGTCACCATGCCGTGTCGAGCCAACCGAATGCCCTAGGCAACCCCGGGTGGCCGGCCCCCACCAGGCTTCTCAACTTGAGTGCATCTGAACGCTAGCATGCCCAAATGCAACCTGCGTGTATAGCATAGGGGAAGTCAGGAACCAGGGGAGAGCATCTGGTGGCAGCGGATAGCATCAGATGGGAGGGGAGAGTGTCAAATGGGAGGGAAGAGTGTAGGATCTGAGGGGAGGAGAGAGCCACAGAGGGGAGGGAGGAGAGCAGGACACAGGGCAGCGAACCGGGACTAGAGTTAGGCAGAAGATGGTTTTACACCCCTCTGTTGTTGCACCCTTGGCAGGTGCCTCTTCTGCTTACCCCTAGCTCCAGCCCTGCCTACATGTCACCCCTACTCACCCTTATGAGTATAGCATTGCTGAACACCAGAAGCATTGTATGCATGTACTGAGGTTCTTGCTCCACTCAGTAGTGCTAAGACCTGTATCCAAAGGTGTGTGGTACTGAGTTCAGAGAGTGAATAACATGTTTTATGCCTGGTCTTTTGCACTTTGCTCTCTGCCAGCAGTAAAAGAGCGCTTATATATCATGTGGACTTGGAAAAGGATTTTTTTTTATGTTAGTAGTTATTGAATATGTACCCAATTATATGTGTGCCACCCTGCCTTGTGCAGATGATTTAATACAGTATTCCTTTCACATCCCTTCCTCTCCTCTGGATACAAGTCACCTTCATTGCTATACCAGTTAGCTATCTCCAACCTCATCAGACCACTCAGCCTCTATTGACGTTTCAAGCACTCAATGAAAAACCCATCTTTTCCACAAATTGGCAAACTGCTCAGCACTCAATGTGACCACCAATTACATCCTAAGGCTGGGGACAGACAGGGAGATTCGGGGAGATTCTGTCGCCTGCGATTAAATGTCAGCCTAAATGTATCCTCTGCGTGCCTTTACGATATAACTGTCTTTGCTGCAGCCATCCCCTTTAATGGAGCTTTTAACTGCACTTAACCTACTGCTACAGACTGGGTCAGATTTATAATTATAGGTTTAACCTTTTGGCTCCTTCACTTATTTGTTTATGTCAGTGACTTCTCTTGTACTTCTTAAAAGAAGAACACTATATAGTTTTGCACTGACAATTTATTCAAAGATCTTATTTTGAAAAAACATAGATTTTTTATAAAAATAGCAACTCTACATGAGGTCACTTTGGTCACTTCACATAAAGGTGCAGATTACATAGATTTACCAGTCAAGTCTTCAAGTTAAGATTTAAGCAATTTGTTCAAATCAACTAAACAACCTTTTTGAAAATTTTAAAAATTTATTTACATTTATTAAATTAATAGATTAATGACAATCTATTTATCAAAAAATATTTTTTGATAAATATACCATGACCTGTATGAATGAGAATCTTCATAGTCTTAATAACAATATATTAAAAATGGTCTTCATGCAACTACATAGGTCTGAATTTGTAAATAATATTCTCGAGTATATGCTGGATGTCTTATAATCGAATGCCAACAGGGAAAAGAGGCTTGGAAAAAGTATTCATCTTAAGATAAAAATGACACACACCCAGCAAGTATCTATCTAACAACATTGCACATTATCTCAAACTAAACAGTCTAGTTCTTTTGAGGATGTAGACAAAGATATTAGTAAAGTAAAATGTTAAGAGGAAGGTGGGTCTTTGATAGATAACTTCCTGCGTACAATGGCAGCTTTAGTTTTTCCAGTGGGATGGGGTGTATACAGTTTATATCTCCAGTTGTCTTTTATAGAATTAAATATAATTCTGCAATACCCAATAAATACATAGAGGAGGGGCAGACAATATTTGACAGCTGAGATTTTTAAATGAGCTTAAAACAGCTATGAATGCATGTTTAATTTGAAAAAGGATTTTATATACAGATTTTTATGTCTGGGTGACGGGTCCACTTTAAAAACCTGAATAAAAGCCTACAAAAGAGACAGGGGGTTGTCAAAAGTCTGAAAAGACTATGCTAAAGAGACTTTGCAATCACAATATCTGCAATAAGGGCTTTTGTATTTATTCTGACAGGTTTAAAAACATTTATATAATGGAATTAACACTACTCTTTGCTGGGGCTGTTAAGTGTGAGGTGTTGGCAAAACAGCAATACCTTCTTGTTTATCTTAAGACAATAAAAGCCTAAGGATTTCAAAACAAAGCAATTTTATTACTGTTGTTGAGTAAAGTAAATGTGAAGGATGGAATAGCAATTCTAGCTGTGAAAATTACACAATGCTCTCACCAAGGGGCAAATTCACTAACTTCCGAAAATTTGCTAGCATTGGCTT
>CM044444.1:74272835-74283390 GCA_024363595.1 Xenopus borealis
TACCGTAAACAGTACCCTGTACTTAATCCTAAAACAGAAATGATTTGTATTGGAGGAAAAACAATCCTATTGGGTTTAATTCATGTTTAAATATTATTTTAGGTATGGACAACCAAACTAAAGAAAGATCTCTTATCTGGAAAATGCCAGATGTATTAGTAAATATACCATGTGTTAATAATCTTTACCAGTAAATAAAGTAGCGTGTTTTATACACCAACTTACTGTATATACATTGTGCATTTGCAACTATATTGGGTCATGTGGGTAACTTAGAAGTCTGTAGATCTGATCCAGCTGAAAAAAAAGCACTAAGCACCAATGTAAATCCCAGTAGTATAAAGACAACAGCTGGGCTCAGCAAACAAGCTGAACAAATGAATGGGAAGCAGAAATAATACAATCAGAACACTAAATTCAATTTCAACTCCATGCTGCAAATTCCTCTGGGAACTCTGAGGCAGTATGCTTTATCTCCATACCAATGGCTAAATGATATAACTAATTGCTATGTAAATGGTGCTGGATTGCTGCAAAAATAGAGGAAACAATCCATAAATGTAGATGCTGCTTTAGGGCTTTCACCTCAGCCGACCTATGAGATGGACAATAAAACAAACAAATAGAACAATAAAAGAGAACTAGCGTTGATCACAGTCCATTTATTTTGCCTTTGTGCCTTGATGTTTGAGAATGAGATAAGGCAAACACAGACAACTGCAGCTTCTAAGCTAGGGGACTTTGCAGGTTTGCAATGCTGGTGAGAGAATGTAGCCAAGGCTAGTGAAACAAAGCTGTCAACATATGGAAGAATTTGTCATTCTATGTGTACAAACAATAAACATTCAAGTCTCCAAATCTAAGGGTAAGGCCAGATGGGAATATTCGAGGAGATTTGTCGCCTGGCGACTAATCACCTCTTCTTTGGGGCGACAAATCTCCCCGAACCACTTCCCCCTGCCTTCCAGTGTCTTTAATGAATAATCGCCTGCGCCTATTCACACACGGCGCTGGCTTTTTCGAAGTTGCCTCCTTAGGTGAGAATAGGCGCAGGAGATTATTCATAAAAGACGCTGGAAGGCAGGGGAAGCAGTTCGGGGAGATTTGTCGCCTGGCGATTAGTCGCTCCAGGCGACGAAACTCCCCGAATCTTCCCATCTGGCCTGAGCCTAATGAGCAGGGCTTCATCCACCTCCTGTATAAATCAGTATTTGCATGTAGTATGTGCTGTAGAATATGTTGGCTCTTTATACAACTGAATTACATAACATAAAGTCAAGTATATATATAAATGCAAACTTATAGAATATATACGCATTAGGAACATTTACTCAGACCTTGGATACCCCTTCATGTTCATTTAAAAAGAACTTACATCTGGGTCCAGCAAGGTGCAGAGTAAAGTGCTCCCTAACTTACATGTCTGATTGATATGCAAGTTAGGGAGCTGGAGGGTAAGTTATGTGCCTCCCACCTCTTATGAATACAGTGCCGCTGAATGCAGTCAGGTACTCTGTAATCATGGGGTGAGCGCAGTTCTCTTCACTAGTAATAGGCGAATTAAATTTGCCAGACGCGAATTTCCATGTTTCACCACCAGCTAATAAATTTGAGAAACTGTGGTGAAACTTTTTTGGTGTGTCGTGTAGCTCGTCAAAATTATTTGGATGTCCATTGACTTTAATGTATTTGGATAACATAGGAGTGCATATAAAAACTGATCCATTGACCAATGCATTTCATGAATTTTTCGCTGTTTCGCAAATTACATTTTTCCACAAATCAATATGGGATAGATTCGTCCATCACTACTCCACTCACACAGAGGCAGTTTTACCTGCAAATATAGAAACCGTACTTTTATAACTCAAAGTTTTTTATTTGTTTTTTCCAGGCATAAAAAAAGAATAAAACATAAACATGATGATATATGTAACATATTGATATCCAGTTTTACAGGTTACATTAAAATGTCTTCTTTTACATGTTATACCAATTTGGAATACAATGGTGATCTTGAAGCCTTTTTATTCGAATTTCTCTTATAATACATTTCTTAAAGTTGTAATGCATTATTTAAATAGGAGATAGGGGGAAAAGGAGGAGAGAAGAAAGAATGTAAAGTAAAGAAAGAATGAGGCAGGGGTTGCCCTTGGGAGGGAAGTCAGAGCCATCAAACCTTGTTATTATTTCTGGGTTGTTGGGTGGATGTTATATAACTGTTCCAATCCTACCATATTTTCTCCCATTGGCCTCTACAACCTCTTAAGTTTACAGTCATGTATTCCATTTCCCTCATATCTTTCACTTTACTTATTATATCTACTAATGTAGGAGGGTGTAAGCTTTTCCACTGAGAAAAGAGTTATCTAGGAGTGGTTTGCCCACTAATGTTGTGTATATAGCTAAATGAATATCCCTATGTAGTATTCACCAGAACATCTCTTCCACTTCCTTCCATATAGCTGTTATTACTGGGCATTCCCACAGTATGTGTTGCAATGTACCCCTATGACCACAATTTCTCCAGCATAGAGGGGAAGTGTCTGGGAAAATATAACTTAGTTTCACAGATGTTTCATACCAGAAAAACATAAATTTATAGATCTCTTTCTTTTGGGCACATGTGGCACTTTTCTTTTTTGCGTTTTCCCAGATCTCCATCCATTCTTCCAATGGAAGGGATGTAGAAGTGATTTCTTCCCATTTTAACATATAGGAGTGTTTGGGGAATGGATCTTCGGGTAGAGACGTTATATTTATAAGTGTGGAAATCAAGGCTATTTGAGGCAGACCTTTCGTACAGAGTTTGAGGGCGAGGGTATTAAGACCTCTATTGAAGAAGGTATGGGCGAAATGGGAGATTTGCAAAAATTAAAAAAAAACCATTTAGGGAGAATATGGTATTTATTTTGAATCTCGGTAAATGTCCACTGTTTGTTTGTCAGCTGATTTTAGAGGTCATATATTCTGAACATACCCAGAGGTCCCCAATGGCTCTGAAAACTTTCTGTAGAAACCGTACTTTTAATGCCCACCTCCAGGGCATTAATAAATAAATTGAAAAGCAAGGGTCCAATTACAAAATCTTTTAGACAGTTCTCTATCCAGTTACAAATACTATGTTCCAGGCCAACATTCCTTAATTTAACCAGTAACCTTCTGTGTGGCACTGTATCAAATGCTTTAGCAGAGTAAATCACATCCACAGCCATACCAGAATCGACGTCCCTGCTTACTTTCTCATAGCAGGAAATCAAGTTAGTCTGGCAAGATCTATTACACATAAAACCATGCTGGCACAAACTCATAGTATTGTTATTTGCTATCAAGTCCAGTATCATATCCTTTATTAATCCTTTGAAAAGCTTTCCTAACACTGATGTCAGACTAACTGGCCTATAATTTTGAGGTTGAGAACGGGATCCTTTTTAAAAAAATTCTGAGCTTTCTGGATAATAGGTTTTCCGTATAGCAGATCCCATATCTGTATTAAATAGACCAGCTCATATGTAAAACCTTGTTTCATGTAAATAAACCATTTTCATAATAATATACTTTTTAGTAGTATGTGCCATTGGGTAAGCCTAAATAGAAAATTGCCATTTTAAGAAATAAGGGCCGCCCCTCTCACATGAGCCAATTAACAGACAGAGTTGTGTCTTTTGCTTCCACACTTCTTCCTGTTACAGTAAGAGTTGAAATATTTCTGGTCAGGTGATCTCTGAGGCAGCACACAGACCATCACAAAATGGGGGTTCAAGGCAGGAGATGTAAAAGGGCAATATTTACGTAAATATATATTGCAGTTTTGTAAGATTTTTTTAATATGCCACTTAAAATGATGTAAACTATCTGTTGCTTAAGTATTGTATTCATTTTGGGGCTATAGTTTTCCTTTAACAGTTTTTCTGCTACTGACAGTTTATATTCACATACAGAAGGTGACTTTCTTATGCAAACGTTTATTTTTTTGGGGATTTTGATATTATGCAGGAGACAGACATAAACCTTGGATTAAATAACTGTCCTTGGTTTAATATATTAGAGCTAGTGGCATGGTGACTGCACTGACACCATCATACCAGGTAAAAACACCTAATAGGGAGTGTCTACTTTCATCTCCTCTTTCACATAAAACATGATCTATCCAACTTAATGCTGGGTCTTATATATTTCTATGATACTTTTTGATCAGAGTTTTGACATTTAAAACATTGCTGAACTCCTCTAGGATCAGTGATCTGTAGAATGAATATA
The DNA here is from genome assembly GCA_024363595.1 of Xenopus borealis. Taxonomy (NCBI): domain Eukaryota; kingdom Metazoa; phylum Chordata; class Amphibia; order Anura; family Pipidae; genus Xenopus; species Xenopus borealis. The sequence goes on from CM044444.1 coordinate 74,277,096, forward strand.
CAATGTTTGCAATGATGAGTGGAATGATTCTGCAAGTTCATGAATTCTGTTAATTTCGGTGAATTTCCTCGTGCAAAACAACTCACAGATATGCGACCAGTAAAAATGATTCTGGAATGCTTCCCTGTTGTGTCATTGTAGACCAGTGAACGCCAGGGAAAGATCCTGACTCGTGTAACATGGGGATAAATTTAAAAACAAGAAAAGAAAAAGAATAAGTACTGAAAGCAAGGGGCATTTCCTGGAAGACTGTAATCCAGTACCTTGTACTTGATTGATACTAAGCTATAATTAATTCTTATTGGAAGAAAAACAATACTATTAAGTTTATTTATGTCTACATGATTTAGTAGTAGACTTATGAAATGGAGATCCACATTACTTTATGACCCCTTATCCAGAAACCCCCAGGTACCAAGCAATCTGGATAACACGTTCCATACTTGTAATATAACCTGTGATCTAATATAATAGATGGCTTGTTTTGAGTTCAACTTTAAATTGTACTTCTAAATGCTTCTGAAAATAGCAAGGATTTCTCGCCAGACCATGGAAATAATAATTTCAAAAGTCCAAAATCCATAAAAATCCACATTGGGAAGAGATGTATTCATAAAGGGGAAATGCATTAAGGCATTCCCTCTCCCTTCCCATAACTTGCACATCATTCAGATTTTTTTCTTATCAGCCACTAGGTACAGAGCTCAACCAGACCCCAACGCAAGTACTTTTAAATGAGTGCTAAAGCTGGCCATAGAAGCAAAGATCCGATCGTTCGAATCATGGAACAATCGGACTTCCCCTTCTCCCGACCTGCCACTAACTTTGAGATTAAATAAAATAGTAAAAGCACAGGTCAGCCGACGTTCTGCCCCTGTCAGGGATTGTACGAAAAGTTGTACGATAAAAACATAGTGACAGTCTCCCAATGAAAATCGTATGCAAAGATTAGATCGCCAGCCGACAGAAATTTTCTAACCTGGCCGATCAACCAAACAACCGATCGGCATGGCAAGATTAATGTCGGGACACTCCACACATGACCTGAAAATCGTAAGAATCCTCGATTCGTAGGATCGGATCGTTGCGTCTTAAGGCATATATTTGCACTCCCTGCTCTTGCACTTACATTCAGGGTCTCTCTAAATGACCGCTATATTTCTGTGCAAGATTTGTCTTCAAAATGATGTTATTCTACACATACAGTATCTTGTGCCAAGGCCTACTTAGACAAAAATGGGGGCTAAAGTTTCCTTTTCACCAAAATGTTTTCTATTCACACAGAAGCTATATATTTATAAGCCATTTATCTGACACCTTTCACACTCTTATAAAAAGCCTACAAATTGCACTACCATGTTAAGAAGAGCAAAAGTATTGCTAGAAACAGTGGCTCCTTCATTATCCACTTTTTGGCTGGTATTTATCCTGTTTATGTTGGGTACAACATGACCAATGCTGCTTATAAAACTACCAGTCAGCATCCGGCAGCTACTTTGTTTCTGTGCTACCAATTGGCTTGGAAGAATGTTGACTGGGGCTGGCAGGTTCATTATAAGTGTTCTTTGATACAAGAACAATTTGCTCCTTTTAACCAACTCTTTGCACCTGTATTAACATTGCACTGAAGCATCACATTATTAAACATTCTTACTGAAAGGAGTAGGAAATACGGCACACCTAACTCTACAGGGTGCTTTGTAACAACATTCTGCCAAGGATCTTTTTCCACATAACCTTTCTTTAAGGTCATCCACACATTTGTTATTGTTACTTGAGTTAAAGTTGGTTGATGCTCACTCTGGGCTCTCAAATGGACCTGAAACATGGTCTGCTTACATTAATATTTGAGTTCATCTAAGACGGCAGAGACAACTACTAATTTGAATAACTTTTGTAACATTTCTAATAATCTTCTTAACATTTTTTCCTGTTACTACAAAAATAAGTAAAAGAATGTAAATCAAATTAATTCACCAATTTTTACTGAACATGGGAATTTTCAATGGTATCTTTAGCGATGTCAGATCTATTGCACTTTCATTATTCCTGCCGACTTCACATCACCTTTGTTATATATAATGTACAAGTCAGAGGGGATATATTGTGGATGGCAGATATATATCTCCTTCTTTAGGTTCTGTGCCATCCCTTTAAGAGTCACTCCTTAAAGAGACAACACAGGGTAAAACAGACAGAGGTTGCTTTAAGGAGGTGAGCAATGTGGTGTGAGATTAGGAGCTAAACGTGGGAGCTGCTGTGCACTTCACCGACTTAATCAACTGAGACCAGAGTGTTTGGGCCGACAGAAAGTTGGAGACTTGTCTGCCTTGTTGTTCACCTGTGGGATTTCCTAAGAGATCAGCCTGTTTAGTCTCTGTGTGTAGTGGAAGCTATAACTACTAAAGTAAGCAAATGCTTATTTGGACTTTTTGTCTTTGTTGTTGAATGCAAGCTATATTCTACTGCCAAGTTTTATGCTGTTGGAAGAGCTGAAAAATAAACTGTTTATCCTTCACTCTGGAGTGGCCTGCATTTATGGTGCAAATCCCGGCGTGATCCCCCTAAACTTCACAACAGGGATAGGATCCGAAAACCCATTATCCAGAAGGCTCCTAATTACAGGAAGTTCATCTCCCATGGATTCCATTTTAACCAAAACAAAATTCAATCTATTTAATTACAAAACAGTGCCATGTACTTGATCTCAACTAGGATATAGTTAATCCTTATTGGAGTCAATACAATCATGTTTGGTTTATTTAAAGGGCAAGGAAAGTCTAAAGTAGAATAAAGCTAGAAATGCTGTATTTTGTATCGTAAACATAAACATGAACTTACTGCACCACAAGCCTAATCAAACAAATGATTTATGCTTTCAAAGTTGGCCACAGGGTCTGTCATCTTGTAACTTTGTTATACATCTTTGCAAGACCAAGACTGTGCACATGCTCAGTGTGGTCTGGGCTTCTTAGGCATCACCATAAATGAACAAAACATGGACACAAAAAAGCTGCTGGAGTTCTGCATTGCTGGGAAGTAAGGTGGGGGCTCCTCCCGCTGTTCATAAGTATGATCGTTTCCCTGTATAGCAGTTAGGGGCTGTCTGGCAATTCCTCTCCACAGCAGTAAATGAAGGGAGAATTTCACTGCATACAGTTAGGTTTCTTATGAAAACGTTACACATTTTTCAATTAAAGTATATGGGAGATAGGTTTCTTTTTCATTAAAGAAAGTAAAAATTTTATTTTTTTGCCTTTCCTTGTCCTTTAATGTTTGATTTTTTTGTAGAGGTATGGAGATCAAATTACAGAAAGGTCCCTTATCCAGAAAACACCAGACCCTAAGCTTTCTGCATATCGCTTACCATGCCTGTGTATTGTACAGCCTTTTGCACATCCTTCCCTGACCAAGTTGGGAATATTCCACAGATGTACACAAGAGCTCAGATGCCTATACACAAGCAATACTTTACAGGAATATGCTTCTCTTATAAATCAACTTCTTGTAGCTATATGCAACATGAAAAAATACTTCATTGTTGCAACATGCTGTATGGCCTCTTAGAAAACAAGGGAACCTTTTCTAAGGGATTAGTTCCATGGGATTAGCAATAACTCCACTATCATTCCTGCTTGGACATTTTGGGTGTCCAGCTACCCAGTTTCCTTGTTTCATGCTATTATTGCCCCTTCAACAGAAGTATAGCCATCATCAGAGGTTGCAGACTTTAAATGCATAGTTTTGCCCAGCTGGTGGATCCCTTGATTGACTCTGCTGATAGAACATGGGAACCCACTTAAAGGGCCTGTCAGACAGCAGTTTCGACTTACTGTTCCCTGTGCCATATTACCCATATAAGTATAATCTATCTATTCATATATCTATAATACTATTTATGTATTTATTTTCCTGAAATTAAAGGTGCCATTTTTCTGCAAGGTATTTTCCTGTATTACTTCTTATTGTTGGGAGGCAACTGGTCTTACATACAGTACAACAAGCTATACAATTGCTTGATTCAACATATTTTTCGTGGCTAAAGTGTCTCTAGGGTAACAGGAATGATTTGATTTTGTGTGGCAGCCTCCTCATTGTGCCGGAGAATGACATTAATATAGATCATTTCAGAAGAATGGGTGTAAAGATGAAGTAGTGTGCCAAATATATCCCACAGTCTCTTTTTATTTTATAAAAGATTCCATCTATAGAATGAGTTCTAAGTTAAAAGGAACGAGTTGTGGTGGGCATGGAAAACAATTCGGGATGTGTATACTAACTGAATTTGATCTATATTTGGGTGTTGAGCTTGCAAGCTGAAACATTTCACAAAAGTATTCTATTACTATAAGGGATGTGGGTCCAGATACATGTCCACATATATCTCTAAATGCTATTTATCTCCTATCCTTCAACTGTTGATGAAATAATATACCCTGTATTGAAAAATATAGTCACAAAGGAGTTTCACGACCATGTAAAAGCATGAGGCTGAGGGCAACTTGCTTTTATACAGGTCATGCAACTCTGAGGTGTCTTCTAATATCTTCATACTGTATTTTACAGTAGAGGGTATTTATAACACACAAACTGTAGTGAGTCACATGACAAAAATTACATCACTGAGTACCAATTATAATTCATGACATCACTAAGCACCAGTAATAAGAATATAATTACCAGGATATTCATGGCAATTATATAGCAGTATATCCTAACTTTGATAAAGTTCTTTTGCAAGGAACATGCCTTGTCTCACAATATGGTAGTGTATTAGATAACATATAAACATGCAATATGCCAGATTGCAGAAGTGGCACATGATATAGCATGATCCCTTGCAACATGCAGGCTCAAGCAGACCAAAGATCAGTCACATAATGAAGCTCATATAATGCAGGCTATTTATCAGGCTTTTATACATCAAACTAAACTGATGTAAAACAAATGGATGCCAACTAAGACCATACCCTGGCAAAAATGTTTACCATTCCAGTGTTTTATTTGCCTATATACCTTTCTAGTCAAAGTGATAGGTTATAGAACAGCTAGAAAATGTAGATGGATTTTTCAGTCAATCCTCCTAAGATTTACCCAAGAACCTCAGCTGCATAAGGCAAAGTCTGTGATCATTACAATATGTGAAAAATAATTCTTGCAGAAGGTTTATGCTGCTACTAAGGACTTTCATGCAAAGCTTTTGACAAACAACTCAGATGTTTGATATCCTTCAATATAAAAATAGTTTATTTCTGTTTTTTACATTATAAAAATTTATATTGACGTGTTTAAATATACAAAGGCAAGAGTTCCTCTGCACTCAATCCATAATCAATATACTGTAGGACACTAAGACAGCTTGTGCCTTAAGCTACTAAATTTACTAGGTATAAAAAAAGGTTTGTGGCAAGGATGGTATATACAATTTCAAATTCTACCTTGGTGTAAAGCCACTCACCCCTAATATTTAACGTTTTTTATCCAGTGTCCCATCTGAAATTATACTACCTTTAAAGTTATATATCATAAGTATAAAAATACCTTACCCTTTCCTTTTGTGTTATTTACAGTAGTTTCCATAACTTAAAATGACACATGGCCCAATCCTTTCCAATTTCTTTTCTTCTCAAGCAGGCAGGTAAAGCCCAAAAAACTTCTTCTAATCCCTGTTCCTGCGAGTAACTCTCATGTTACAGATAATAGGCTCCCTAGATTTTGCTGCCATGTATCTGTCCTGTCATCTTAGAATCTCTCAAAGCAGCTGAAAATGAATTGTCACCTGGTATAGCAACAGTCTTCTGATTTATTTGCCTTGTGGTCTAATGTGTTTATCATGGATACTGGGTATCACTAGGAAACACATTATTAGAGTGTGTGTCTGTTTCAGCAAAGAGGTATTTGTTCCCTTATAAAAATGGATATCTACCTGTTAAGTAATATGTATTTCATTTTACTTAAGAGATAGATATTCATGTTTATAGAAATGTATTAATAGAGTTAATAGCATGATTTCTCACATATGCAGAGTAAAAGTCACAAGCTTGTACGTATACTGAAAGGTCGGTTCAACCATTTTGTTAAGTGATAACAGATAGGTTGTACTTAAATCATAAATGTTTAAGTAACTGCATCAGGACAAGGCCCATTATTATAAGCAGTCAAGGGGTCAAAGTGTTAAATGGAAAAAAAGGTTCAAGGGATATTGTTTCCAAGGGGCTGGATATTTTGAATCAGCTACAGATAAAATAAAATCAATAAATAATATTCTCTTTTTCAGTAGGATCTACTTTTCCTT
>CM044444.1:74293357-74323315 GCA_024363595.1 Xenopus borealis
TCAAATTCCTAGAACTTAGAAAAAATTTCAGGACAGGATCTAGGAGGTCCCCAATATGGTAAAATGCCAATTCGGCAGCTTTAAGGTGGCAAAGTGTCGAATTAGAAGGATTTTAAAGAGACAGTACTTCGAAATTTGAATTCTTTCAATTCAAAAATTGGCTCGTGACCTAACAAGTACGATTTGTTTTGTTTGTTTGTGTGCACTGTGAATCGTACAATCCCAGGGGTGGCCCTTACTTTTTAAAATGGCAATGGCACATGCTACTAAAAAAGTATATTATTATGAAAATGGTTTATTTACAATAGCAGGGTTTTACAAATGAGCTGTTTAATGCATTATATTTTTTATAGAGGCCTACATTGTTCAGGGGGTATAGTTCCAGATCCTATTTTATGATGTTAGTCATGGAAAATAAACTTCACTTACACTATAATAATTATTATATAAATTTTTTAGTCTTGGAATTCACAATCACAGGAAGCAGACAGGTACATTGTTATTGAAGCAAGGTTTGCATCATCCCCAAAATCTTGTTACCCATGTCCATGCTTGTTGCCCTTGCACACGCTACACCATTAGATGGTTAGGGTGAATATTTGAGTGCAGTGACACCTAGTAATTGCAGATTTGAAAGGGAAAGTACTTGCCTATCACACATCTATGCAGAAGGCATGGAGGAGGGGCAGGCAAAATATGGTTGACAGCTAAGACCTTTAAATGATTTTATAACAGGTATAAATGTTTTAGTAAAAAATGAATTTGGGTTTCATGTTTAATTTGAAAAGGATTTTGATTGTACAGTTTTTTATGTCTGAATGAGAGGTCCATTTTAAATAGAATTATTTGCTTAAATAGCACTCTATGGGAGATTGCCTTTCCTTAATTTTGGATCTTACAGGATAAACTGTACTATTAATTTCTTATTTATAAAAAGTGTATGTTGTACAAGAGATATAAGGCTATTATGTTTGTGGTGAGTTCCTTTCTGTTGTTGCTGTTGGTGTTTCAGTAGAAACTAAAGATACACACATTGCTTTCACAAATGTTTATGATCACAATCAAGAATAAAAAGTGTGATTTTTCTCATACCCTTTTTATTCTTATTTTTCCCCTATTTTTAATTACCAGAATGATGAGTTTTCTAGTTGGGCCCCAGTATGACTAACTGACTGCTGATGAGCTCTGAGTGTTTGGAGCTTGGAGCTTTAACCCCTTTACATGGAAGTGCATGCAGTGAATCAGACCTTGGCAGATTGCTTTCAGAAACTGTGTGTCATTTTCTCAGAACCAGCACGTCATTACAGAGGTAGTGATATAACAGCAGTGATCTCTGACTTGATATCTTCATGGCTAAGACTGAAAATCCAGTGGCATTATATTAGTCTACTAAATCAGAACAGCTCTCCGAGTTGTGATTGTGAGTCAGCTCTGGGGATATGCTGCGTACTGAAGTTAAAGCCTAATAAAAAATCCTTAAAGGAGAAGTCAACCTTTAATATCCATTGCCTTTCTCCCCCCCCGTAAGCCCCCCTCCCTACTTCCCCCCCAGAAAAATACCCCATAGTTGCTACTTACCCCCTCAGCGCAAGCCCTGACCGTGGAGTTTGCAGGCACCATCTTCTCCCCAGACATATTCTTCCTGGATTCCTCGTTGCTTGGCGGCGCATGCGCAGCAGGAACATTTGCTGGTTCAGCTCTACTGCGCATGCTCCAAAAGTCACAAATTTTTCTGATTGAAACTTTTTGACTTTCAGCGCATGCACAGTAGAGTTGAACCAGCAAATGCTCCTACTGCGTATGCCCCGCCAAATGTCGATGAATCCTGGAAGAAGACTGCATGAGAGAAGATGGTGAGGACCTGCGCAGAGGGGATAAGTAGCAACTTAGGGGCATTTGCCCAGGGGGGGGCAGTAGGCTGGGGGTAGGAGGGAGGGGGCATTATAGGTTGATTTCTCCTTTAAACACATATATGTTTATCATCCTTCATAATCCAGTTGTGCTCTTCAGAGAACCACATATTTACAAGAATTTAGCTTTTAATGGACGCTAATGTGTGTTTTTCTGTCATTTAACTCATTTCCCAGGATACCTATACCCAGGCAGATAAGCTACCACCTTGGTCTAACGTTTGTCTGAATTGACAGTTTAGATCTGTTCATGTAGATTCAACAATGGCCAGAGTCAATATTTGCCCATGTATAGGGAAGTTTGGCTAGACATACTCATTTAAAAACACTGAACAATTTGCACCTGGGCAGTAACCCATAGCCACCAATTAGTGATAAGTTTTTTCAGCCAGCTGCAGATTGAATGGTGAAAGCAATTATTATTTTTTTCTGTGATTTTCAAGTTTACAGAAAATCTCAAATGGCTTTACCTCGGGTACAGCAAAAACAAAACATGATTTTGTAGAAAAAAAATGATTATGAAATTGTTGGAAAGCTGAGCTGATTTGATTTGAGAGTTTATTTCTCAAAAATTTAATTTTCAATTTTTTTGTGCTTATTTGTGAAAAGGCTAGAATTTTTAAGGGCTAATGTACAAATTGCAAGCAATGGTTAAGATCAAATTTTTAAGAATGCTTAGAGCTGCTTACAATGTAAAATAATTTGCTGGTGAATATTACATTGCTCATGAAAGGTTTCAGTTAACTCTTGCTCTGGAGTTTCGATTAATAGTTTGGTGCAAAAAATGCTTTGAGATTGCAGCATTTTATTACATACACTGCGCATGTTTGCAAACGTTGCCAGGAAGTCGCTGAAGTCTGAAATATGTCAAAAAGCATGCAGGCAATGAAAATCTTTGAAGTGGTCTTTTGCACTAACAAAAAATATTACATTCCCCCAAAATTTTGCACAAATACTAGGAAAAAACAAGTCGAATGCAGTGAAATCACATCATTTTAAAAGAGCCAGCCAAATTTCAAATTAGTTTGAAAAATGCAAATTAGCAAAAAATGCAAATGAAAAATAGCTTGAATTGTTCTGACTTTTCCATGACCTGGTCTGCTTTTAGATGGCAATTTTTGGTGCCTGAGTTTTCATATTTTTCCTCTTATAAAATCTGGCATTTGCAAGTTTTGGAAACATGAAATTTGTAATTTTTGTAGCAAAATAGCCCAAATTTTAATGTTGATAAATGACCAGATAGCGGTTTTAAAAAGTGCAAATAGTCCCCTATTTTCTTTTCTTTTTTGTTTGTTTATTAACAACTGAGCTTTACAAAATGTGCATTCTGTTGGGCGGGGGTGCCGAAACGTGGGATTACATTAGACATCAGTGAGTAAGTGAATAAGTGAGTCTGATTGTCCTCTTATGCCACATAAATTGCTTTATTTCCTAGTTGTGCAGGTTCAAGTGAGTACACATTGTACCATCAGCAAATAAAGTCCATGCAGGAAATCCTTTAGCAGTTTTTAAATTGAAAATGTGGTATTTATTTGCACCTAGATAAAGCCTGCCGTCCAAATCTCCTATTCAGTAATCCATCAATCACAGCACATTAATCTAGAATTGAGTTTCGCACTGAATTAAGGATACAAGAGGTAAACCATAACCAAATAAAATAAAAATCACTCCGGGGGCAATTGCTAAGTCAGTGCCACATTGTGCTGGAATTCATTTGACTAGTAACAAGGTTTATGAAGTGGCCCTTTTCATTTCTGTGCCCAGAAGAGAGTTATCTGGAGCAGAAATCACTTTTAATATTCTGAGCAGTAATTGTTCAAATCAGAACAGCCATGCTGATAGAAAGATGTGCTATCTAATTGAATATATATGGAAGATGCATTTATTTCTTCACCATAAGAAAGGTGTGTGGGTCCCTTCATATTATTATATACTGTATATATATATATACATACATACATAATATAGTGTGGCATCCGCCTTCTCACTCCTGTAAAATTGCTCCATGAAGTGTGAGCCAGTATTTACAGAATTAGCAGAATTTTCAGTATTCTTTCATTTACGGATTTACCTTTACTCTTTAAAATAAGTCCTTTCAATGAAATACATTCGGTTTAGGCAGTTAGAAATCATTCAAACAGTGAAAAACTGTAATCAGAATGTGAATATTAACCTGAAAATCTAAAGGAAATTTTAGCTTTGGGGTTGCCCCCTTTGAGATATAAGCAATAACAGGCATAGGGCTCTCTGGAAGTCACTTGCAGATCAGACCAAAAGCATCAGTTAAAAAGTAAAAAATCTTTTTTAGACAACCATGTTCAGCTTTATGCGTTTTGTGTCCATCTGACACTTAGGGGCACACTTATCAAGGGTCGAATTTCGAGGGTTAAAAACCCTCAAATTGGACCCTAAAAAATTTTCCAGCAGTAAAATCCGAAAAATTCATATAACGAATTCGTGGGATTTTACCGCTATTCGATATACCGAACGATCGAATAGCGATCATACGATTTCACAAAAGAATCATACTAAATGTTCGATTTCACGAAAAAATTGTATGAATCGTATGATTCGTATGATTTTTTTCGAAAAATCGGATGACTTCTATTCGATCACGAAAACTTAGAAAAAGCCCATAGGCAAATATAGAAACTCGGTAGGTTTAATCTGTTAAAGTAGGCAATCGAAAAAATTTTTAAAGAGCAGGTACTTCGACCATCGAATGTTCGAACGGTTTTCTTATTCGAAATGTACGATTTATTCGATTCGATCGAATTTTGCAAATTCGATTAGCCCCAAAAATGGCTGCACCTCCTTGGGTCCTGTCAGAACTGTGATAAGGCTTATCTTGGGCAGCATGGATGTCATTGCAAGCACTTCTGGTGGCCAGGGGAGTGTGATTCTAGATGGGGATCCTTGCAGGGGGGCCAGGTGCACGTCCTACACATGCTGAAGCGCCATTAGTTACACCACTGTACAACAGGTCCTTAAACCCTCCTAACCTCTGTAATAAACCCTCTGAAAAAAGTACCCCCCCTTTGGAAATTATTTTTGGTAGGTGTAATAAAAGCCTTTACAGCAGAAAAAAATGAACAATATGAATAACGAATCCTTTGTGCAAAATGTTTGTGCACCCATCTGCTAGTGAGAAAAACACCATCTTGTTCTGTTTTATAATATTGTTATATAGTCACCGGTGTGTCATCAGTCTGTTCACTGTAAGAGTCTTTAGTTGAATATTTTATATATGAATTGTTGTTTGTGTATCTGACATTTATTTCCCTTTACTGTTACTTTCCCTGCAGATCCAAATGAGTGGAGTTAGGATAATGTTAGCAATGTCTATGTAAATGCATTTCTTGTGAATCCACAATAGTGACTTTCTTCAGGAATGATATAGTGCCGATTTTTGACACCCAGCTGTTTTTGCTAAGCAACAGATTGTCACAAGAGAAAAAATGCCCGACTTGCCTGCTTACTGGATCCAACAGAGTCAATAATGCAAAATGTTGACCAGAAACAGAAAGAAAGTCTTGTTTCACATTTGGTGTATTGTGCTGCAGCATTTACAAGCCACCTCTGTTAGAAACATATTAATAATGTTCTTATTTGATTTAGCCGGGGGTATCCAAAGACATCTAGAGCTGCTAATGCAGCACAAAGTACTAACTTCCACTTTAATATAATATAGACTGTCGGAAAACTTTCTAATTACTCGACAGATGACAGTTATGGCACAAATAGCTACAATCAATTTCTCTTCTTTCCTTAATACTTTACAAATCCCTTGAGGATTTGTGGCATGATTGAAGTAATAAGTCTTCTTTTATACGTTTATTATGGAGCCATTTAAGTTGATTTGCTTGGATTTAGGTAAGAGTGTGATTTGTATAAAATATGAATAGAAGTGTGACGGTGGGCAGTTCAGCGTATTCACTAAGGTGCTAAAATCGGAGTGTGACTAATGTACAACTGACACTGGACTCCACAGAAACAATATTACGTTATACATCACGTGCAAGAAAAAAATTCATACTCATGGCAGGCAGAAGCAGTAAAGTGCTGGGTTTCGCATTTCCAATTTAGAAAGTGCAGAAGTGGGGGGGATATAATATATTTAGGAACAGATATACATTCTAGCCTGATTATCCTGAATTCTACTAAAATATATTGTGGTTAAACAAGGAATGAGGCGATGTACTGGGAGTTCAGTGTCAATTTTTCATTACTTCCTTAATGGAATAATTACATTATATATTTTTCATGCAAACATTTATGTTAGCATGAAATATGGCAGAATGGAGAGATGTTAGGGGTCATCTATTTAAAGGGGTTGTTCACCTTTGAGTTAACTTTTAGTATAATGTAGAGAGTGATATTCTGAGACAATTTGCAATTGGTTTTCATTTTTTATTGTTTGTGGTTTTATAGTTATTTAGCTTTTTATTCAGCAGCTCTCTAGTTTGCAGTGTCAGCAATTTGGTTTCTATGATACAAATTACCCTAGCAACCCTGCATTGATTTGAATAAGAGACTGGAATATGAATAGGAGATGGACTGAATAGAATGATAAGTAATAAAAAGTGGCAATAACAATAAATTTGTAGCCTTACAGAGCATTTGTTTTTAGATGGTGTCCGTGACCCCCATTTGAAAGCTGCAAAGAAACAGAACAAAATTGCAAATCATTAAAAAACTATGAAAAATAAATAATGAAGACCAATTGAAAAGTTTCTTAGAATTGGCCCTTCTACAATATACTAAAAGTTAACTTGAAGGTGAACCACCCCTTTAATAACTGCAAAGAAGTGCATAGAAGCTTTGCAGTTCACCAAATATTAATCCTTGCCTCACATCTTGTACTTGTTGCAACTTGTATGTAATATGTGCAACTAATGATGACTCAGACAAACTTACCTCTTGGCTAAGGAAGGCAAAACACGTACAGGTACATGTGCCGGCATCCATGGCTGTAGTTTGAGCATGCGCCGTCATTCGTGCATGCCCCAGCATTCACACATGCGTTACAATCACACTACGGGGGCCCTGGAGGCATGGAACCAGGTGAGCTTCCAAAGGTACAGTCTGACCCTGAATATTAACACACTGTGCAAGTATAGAAGCACATACTGTATATTGGGACTGATAATGCAAACATAGATAGTATATTACAGAAGAGAATTAGCTTTTACCAGTTTACCAAAACAGAGATAGAGGCTGGATATAAAAGAGATATTATAGAAATGAGGGGAATGGAAAGGATTTGAAAGAAAGGAAGAAACTAAGGGGCAAATTCACTAAAGCGCAAAGCGTCTAACGCTAGTGCTAATTCACCAGTGTGACGTCAATTACTAAGTTAGACTCTGGAAAAAAATCGCTAGAGATGTAAATAGACTAGGGCCACTTTGCACTCCTACGCCAGGTGAAGTTGCGCACTGACGAAGGGACGTAACTGCGCTAATTCACTACGATGAACATTTTACTGAACGTTACCTCTTGCGCTAGACGTTACTTCGATAGGTCAGACCTGGCAAAGTTCAATACAATAGATAGGAGTTTGAATTTTTTTTTTTACATTTTTCTAAGTCCCAAAAAACGCTGGCGTCTTTTAACTTTTGTAAGGTGATAGTCTGAAAAATAGCGAAAATTTTTTGGGGGTTACCCTCCTTCCCCCCCCCTACATTTCCTAACATATGGCAACTCAACTATACAGGGGGCACATGTTAAGGGCAATATGACAACTTTATTTTATTTATTAAAGGTTTCCTGGACTTGTGTAGTGGAATGTAGTGGCTGTAACATATACTTCTATTATATGTTTAAGTTCGGCCGTATGAAAATTAGGCATCACTAGCGTAAATGCTCTATGCCTGGCGAAGTAACGGTAGTGCAACTTTACTGTTTGCCGCCCTGAGAGCAAATTTACATTTTAGTGAATTTGCGTAGCACTGGCGAAAATTCACCTGGCGAAGTACGGCGAACACTGGCGAAGCTGTCGCTAGCGCATTTTGGCGCTTTAGTGAATTTGCCCCTAAATGAAAAGATGATTGAAATGAAGAAGACAAGACAATGTTTCTAGATTGGGATTGAAAGATAAATTCCTTGTTAGGTGCTCCACAAGACTAGTGTCTCCTCCTACCACTTGAAGCATCGGTGTCCAGTTCTTTGCGCTCCTGTGCAGGTCACACAGCTGCGCTTATCTTCATGCAGGTGTCATGATGCCAGTGTGCATTTTTCATGGCATCATTCCTCTGCAATTAACCTCTTTTTGGTGCTTTTTTTCTCTTTAAATAGGTTAACTGTCATACACACTTTGCACAAGATGTCTCTGTATTTATAGTTCTTTGGCAACATCTTTCTAAAAGTGTTTGCCTTTCTGCTTTTTTTTTACTAAACTAACTTCGTGCTAACTTCTAGGCTGACATCAGCATCAATAATGTCTGAGCCTCCTCTGTTCTGTGCTACCAAATCTTCATATTGGTGAAGACTGGTGTTGGCAGGGAACAAAAGAAAGAGATCCTTCAAGTAATCATTGAGGTTCCTTGCTTACAGATTGTGAGTAGGGAAAACTGGGGGGAGGGAGTAGAGACAGGGTTGGCAAATGAAGAATAGTAAATCATTTAGAAAGGTATATGGTAATAAAACAGATTTATATCACATGAAAAAACAACATTGCTGTAGCCATATATTGTATCCACAATGTTGTACAAATTGTTTGGAGATTACAAATAAAAGACAAATATCGCCCAACAAAATCAGTGTGCGTGTGCAGTTAATATCTTGCTTGATGGTATTGATAGAATTATTGTTTTTTAAAATTGACAGGATTGTGTGCAGAATAAGGTTGGCATAATGGGTGATCATAAGTCTATAAAGTCAGGGCATCAGAAACAGTATATTCATACGAACCCTACTGAAAAAATTTTGCCTCTTAAAGGACAAGGAAAGTTTAAAATAGAATAAGGCTAGAAATGCTGCATTTTGTATACTAAACATAAACATGAACTTACTGCACCACAAGCCTAATCAAACAAATGATTTATGCTTTCAAAGTTGGCCACAGGGGGCTGTCATCTTGTAACTTTGTTATACATCTTTGCAAGACCAAGACTGTGGTCTGGGCTGCTTAGGGATCATCATAAATTATCAAAACAGGGAAACAAACAAAGCTGCTTGAGTTCTGTATGGCTGGGAAGTAAGGCAGGGGCTCCCCCTGCTGTTCATAAGTATGATTGTTTCCCTGAGGGAGCGTCTCACAATTCCTATCCACAGAAGTAAATGAAGGGAGAATTTCACTGCATACAGTCACGTTTCTTATAAAAACGTTAGACATTTTTTTAATTAAAGTATATTGGAGATAGGTTTCTTTTTCATTAAAGAATATAAAAATTTTATTTTATTTGTTTGCCTTTCCTTGCCCTTTATGGGCCCCACCCTGCCACTGCATTGCCCACACAACCCTTTCCATAACAATACTTTGTATTTCTTCTTTATCAGATGGTTATGCAATTTATATCCTAGTTGTTGGTATAATGAAAGATAATTAAATAGTTCATCTCTGTTTGCACCAAAGTAATACACTCATCAATATGTAAACTTCTCCAGCTTAGAACTTCCAAACTATTTTCCAACCTAAACTACCATATCATATGCCCACCTTAGTGAAGGTCAGGATGAAATGTTGTATTTTTTTCAAATTATGTTCCCTGTAACTAAATATGCAGGAATACAATTGATGTCACTCCTAACAACAGTGGAAGATAACATAGAAGTATGAGTGACAGGCACATCAGAATCTTAAAGGAACAGTACAGTGTAATAATAAAAACTGGGTAAACAGATAGGCTGTGGAAAATAAGTGTTTGTAATATAGTTAGTTAGGCAAAAATGTAATGTATAAAGGCTGGAGTGACTGGATGTCCAACACAATATCCAGAAAACTACTTCATGCTTTTCAGCTTTCTAACTCTGAGTCAGTCAGCGACTTGAAGGAGGGACATTAATCTAATTAAGTAAATAGATCAATGTAAATAGCTGATGTTACTTTAACATAAATAATGCCATTGATCCATTTGCTAATTAACAGTCAGTTCATTAGGGATCAGTAGGGATGTCGCGGACTGTTCGCCCGCGAACTTGTTCGAGCGAACATCGGCTGTTCGCGCTCGCCGATGTTCGCGAACGTCGCGCGACGTTCGCCATTTTGGGTTCGCGTTAGTTGGCGCTTTTTTTTGTCCTCTCACCCCAGACCAGCAGATACATGGCAGCCAATCAGGAAGCTCTCCCTCCTGGACCACCCCCACAGCCCCTGGACCACTCCCCTTCCCTATAAAAACCGAAGCCCTGCAGCGTTTTTTCATTCTGCCTGTGTGTGCTTGGAAGAGCTAGTGTAGGGAGAGAGCTGTTAGTGATTTCAGGGACAGTTGAAAGTTTGCTGGCTAGTAATCTGCTTGATACTGCTCTGTATTGGAGGGACAGAAGTCTGCAGGGATTTGAGGGACATTTTAGCTTAGGTAGCTTTGCTGGCTAGTAATCTACCTTCTACTGCAGTGCTCTGTATGTAGCTGCTGTGGGCACTGATCTCTTCTGATCTCATCTGCTGACTGCTGTAATGGCAGTTGTTTGAAGAGAACAGTAGATTACTAGCCAGCAAAGCTACCTAACCTAAAATGTCCCTCAAATCCCTGCAGACTTCTGTCCCTCCAATACAGAGCAGTATCAAGCAGATTACTAGCCAGCAAACTTACTATCAACTGTCCCTCAAATCACTAACAGCTCTCTCCCTACACTAGCTCTTCCAAGCACACACAGGCAGATTTTTCAGATACATTTTTGCCCTTGATCCCCCTCTGGCATGCCACTGTCCAGGTCGTTGCACCCTTTAAACAACTTTAAAATCATTTTTCTGGCCAGAAATGTCTGTTTTAGCTTTTAAAGTTCGCCTTCCCATTGAAATCTATGGGGTTCGCGAACCGTTCGCGAACCGCTCGCATTTTTACGCAAGTTCGCGAATATGTTCGCGAACTTTTTTTCCGACGTTCGCTACATCCCTAGGGATCAGTGAAAGTTGGCCTAAATTTAACCTTACTCACCTACCTGCCCCTGTCACACTGCTCTATGCTGTTATTGCTTGACACCCTTGTTACATAAGTTTATTAAAAGTAATGTAAGTATTTGCATAACAAAAGTCAATTGTGTCAATTATCGGCCCGATGATTTTGCTGTGGACCCAGTAAATAGTGTATAGTAGTTTGCATAAATGATAAATACTGCATAATTGATTAATGTGCTAAATCAGTCAGTTTATTGGGGGGCAGTGTCATTTTCCTTAATTCTGTAATTTATTGGGAGTCAGTAGAGTTTGCCCTAGGTTTAATCCTACCCTCCTACCTGCCCCATCACACTACTCTGCATTTTCATTGCTTGATATGGAATAACATAAGTAGCTTTGAAAATTACCTAATTATATGTTCACAATTACATATGGGGGGTCCAATGATGTTGCCGCGGGGCTCAATAATGAGTTATTCCACTGCTGGCAAGTTCATGCATGAGACATTGCTATAATTCAGTAAATACATCCCAACGGAAGTGGCTAATGTTACTCTATAACTCTATACAGTTCATATAAAGAGTGAAATTATTAATAGTTTATTGAGGGGCAGTGAAAGTTAATTTAAAATATTATTATATTATTAAATACCCCTGCCCCCTACCCTAAATAGACCCCCTCCCCCCAGCCTACCTGGTACCCTGGGCAAATACTCCTAATTTTTTACTTACCCCTCCATGCAAATTCTGTCCTCGGAATTTCACGGGTGCCATCATCTTTTCTTTGGAATCGGAGTGGCGTTTTGGCACATGCACAATTGGAGTAATCTTCCAATCCCGAACAATTGTGCATGTGCCGAAAGTCACGAAAGATTCCTAAAAATTCTGCACTGACTTTTCTTGATTTGGAAGTTATGGAAGTTTCTAGCCCCATTTTGTGAGTTGTGTAAAAGGTGTATGTTTTGGCATAACTTTGCATGTAACATACACAGTTTGTGTAACTTTCACAACAAGACTGGACCCCCTTTTAAAGCAGATTTCACCAGGCCAACATGACAATACCTCTCCCTCACCCCATAGCGGCCCTGACCTAGGACAACAGTTACGGAAATTTATCAAAGATCTGACTAGACTATAGACGTTGGAATGGAAAATATACAGTAAGTTTTTATTTCAGCGATGCTGTTACAAATATGGATTATCATTGTGGAAACAAAGCCTTGTGTAAGGTTTTTATTCCACATCCAAACATTCCATTCATGATTTAATGCTAGTACACGACTGGGCATGCAGGTAGCAACCTCAAATTTGACACTGGCATGCATAATTTAAGATTACAACACCATCTGCTATATTGGAGAGAAAAAAATTAAATAAATCTTCCATACTATATCCTAAGTTGCATTACAGGTATAGAATCTATTATCCATAATGTTTGGGGGGGTTTCTGTAATTTTGATCTGCAAACATTGTCTAAAATAATAATAATAATCTATATATTTAAATATAATAGGATTAGTTTGCCTCCAATAAGGATAAATATTATCTTAACTTGGATCAAGTACTGCTTTATTATAGAGAAAAAGGAAATCATTTTTAAAAATGTGAGTTATTCGATTATAATGGGGTCTAGTATCATCATTAAAGTGGTTATACCTTAACATGCAAATATTCTTATAAAGTATATTGTCCTGTAAAAAATTGCCTAATTCTGTGTAAATAGCAGGACTGTAAGATGGAAAGGATGTACCATTTTGCAAGAGGTTTGAGCAATACAAAGGCATTATATCATCCCCTGGCACTCTTTAAGGGAATAGGTCTCATGTATTTGTACAATTGTCTTTTTGTAAAAGGTAAATGATGGGCTTACTGAAAGTTCAAATTCCTAAGTATTCTCTCACAGGAAAGGGGGGGGGGCACAGCTGTGAGAAAGAAGGGAGATGTGTAAGTTAATGATAAAGCGTAAAAAAATTCCTTCCACAGGTTTGTTTTGGGTCTGCAGGGTAACTGTGAGAGACTACTGATGAAGTTGTCCTCAAGCAATTCTTATGCCATCACATAGCAACCTGTCTCAACAAGGGGTTTCATGTACACAAACCTTTTAGCTATTAATGCTCCTTAAATCGACTTCCCAGAACATCTTACTATCTGCCTTAGTTCAATAGTTACTGTATGTTCTTGAGGTTGTACACTTGTGAGGGTGAAACTTCTGTACCATTGAAAAAATTCAGGTTTTTTGTTTTGAATAAGTGACGACATTCCAAGGAATTTTGCATCAAGTTAAAAATTAATGCACAGTGAAGGTTTATTTTTTTTATAAAATAAACCTTCACTGTGCATTACCTTTTGAAATGATGCAAAATTCCTCGGAGTGCTGTTAGTTGTTCAAAAATGTATTATACCTCAGACTGGCATCCAGGTTTCTTTATGGACTTATGGTTGTGCTTCCCATTCGTTGGTTTATATATACCAATATATATATTATATTAGAATCAAGTTTTCAAGGGTTGTCCCTCTACTGCAGAAGTCTTTGTTGACACCAGGCTCCCCAGACACATCCAGTTGGGGTCAGAAGATGGAGGTCAAAGAGTAACTATACAGAATCAACACCCCTGTGAATTTCAGATGTCACTTTGAATAGTTACAATGTGCCATTGAAGAAGGTGAGTAGTGAATCATCTTCAATGATTACTCAGCAAGTCCAGTTGGTTTCGAATTGTATATTAGACATACCATGGCCTGGATGAATGAAAATCTTCATAGCAACCTTAATGGGGTCTTTATCATCTTGGTAATGTTGATTAACGTTGATTCTAATAAAGCTTTTTAATTACAAAAGTCCCTAGAGTGCAATAGCATTTTTGAAAATTATATATAATACTTCTGTTAGCACCAGGGCATTATCTCATTGTTAAAGGGCAAGGAAAGGCAAAGAAATAAAATCCCATTTTTACTTTCTTTAATGAAAAAGAAATCTATCTCCAATATACTTTAATTATAAAATATGTACCGTTTTTATAAGAAACCTGACTGTATGCAGTGAAATGCTCCCTTCATTTAGTGCTTCTGGCAGGGAAACAATCACTTATGAACAGCAGGGGGAGCCCCTGCCTTACTTACCAGCCATGCAGAACTCAAGCAGCTTTGTTTTTTGATCATTTATGACGATCCCTAAGCAGCACAGACCATACTGAGCATGTGCAGTGCCAGTGTCAGACAAAGATGTATAACAAAGTTACAAGATGGCAGCCCCCTGTGGCCAACTTTGAAAGCATAAATCATTTGTTTGATTAGGCTTGTGGTGCAGTAAGTTCATGTTTATGTTTAGTATACAAAATACAGCATTTCTACCCTTCTATTTTACACTTTCCTTGCCCTTTAAGGGGCAGATTTATCAAAGGTCGAATTTCGAGGGTTAAAAACCTTCAAATTCGACCCTCAAAATTTTCCCAAAGTAAAATCCGACAAAATCGAATATCGAATTCATAGGATTTTACTGCCATTCGATCTATCGAACAATTGAATATCGATCATCCGATTTCACGAAAAAAATTATACAAATTCATCTGATTTCACGGAAAAATTTTACAAATTTATCTGATTTCATGAAAAAATCATAATAAATATCCGATTTCACGAAAAAATCGTAAAAATTCATCCAATTTCACGAAAAAATTGTACAAATTCATCTGATTTCACGAATTTTTTTTACTATTTTTATGAAAAATCAGATCATCTGTATTCAGTCATATAAAAATTTTTTTGTAAAAGCCTATGGGAGCTTCCCATATAGAAACTCGGTAGGTTTAATCTGGCGAAGTAGGCAATCGAAAAATGGTCGAAATGGTCAAACGATTTTCTTATTCGAATCGTACGATTTATTCGAATCATTGGATTCTATCTAGCAAAATGTAGCGAATTCGATGGTCGAATTTTATGCATTCGAATCCTTCACCTGAGCTTAATAAATCTGTCTCATAAGTGTGAGAAGCGGCCTTACGGACTTTATACATATTTTTTATACATATATATATATCCAAAGAATAGGGTCCGCACTCTCAGGTCTTAAAACAAAACAAAAAATTTATTAAATGGGAGACTAACGTTTCGGCCTCCTCCGAGGCCTTTCTCAAAGTACAAGATAGCACAATGTGAATGCATTAAATACTTCTAATGGCGGGAAAGAGTTGATCAGCTGACATAACAACTACATCATCAAAGTGCATCAAAAGGTTAAACTTCCCAAAAATAAAAAACATATATTTACAAATATAAACAAATTCAAAAATCAATTTAAAGAGTGTTAATATTTTACATCTGTTTCAAAAAACACCCTTAAAGAAGTTCCTTAAAAACAAATACTATGTAACAAGGCCAAACTTGATCGCTACTTTGTATGTTAAATCTAAATCGAGACATTCATTGACTAAACTTTTGGTGTTACAAAACTAAAACTGAAACAGATGTGAAACAGATGATTTTTTAATTTGTTTATATTTGTAAATATGTGTTTTTTATTTTTATTTCTGAAGAAGCTGCTTGGATGAGCAGTGAAACGTCTTCATTAAAATATCTCAGCAAGTCCAGTTGCTTTGAGTTACTTTTTATATATATATATATATACCATGACCTGGATGAATGAGAATCTTCATAGTTATATTTTTGGGAAGTTTAACCTTTTGATGCACTTTGATGATGTAGTTGTTATGTCAGCTGATCAACTCTTTCCCGCCATTAGAAGTATTTAATGCATTCACATTGTGCTATCTTGTACTTTGAGAAAGGCCTCGGAGGAGGCCGAAATGTTAGTCTCCCATTTAATAAATGTTTTTGTTTTGTTTTAAGACCTGAGAGTGCGGACCCTATTCTTTGGATAGAAATGCTAGTGTTTGGACACTGCACCCAGGCATATTTGTACCAAGTGTCGTGAGTGCCGACTCTTCGATGGAGGTGTATATATATAGATATATATATATATACTATAAAAATTAGTGGTGAGCACAGTTTTCCCTTGTTTGTTATAGTTCATATAGCAACAGTGACCAGCTCCTTGTTGCAGCTCCCACCCCTCCCAGCTATAGTCAGGAGATTCCACTGGTGTCTAATAAAAGGGCAACCAAGTTTGGGAGTTTTAGTGCAGGTAAAACTTAGTGCCTTTGTAAAATGTATGATGAAGCAATAGAATTCTTAATGAATCAGATGCAATTTGAGAGTAGGACTGGCCAGATATGGGATGACTTTGACGTAGTTGGCCAGCTTAAATATATTGCAATATATGGACAAACAATCCCTGTTTTATTGAAAGGGTAAGTAATATTTTAGTAGCTGTATGTGCAAAATGGCTCAATGTCTTAAATATATTGATAATTGGTTGAGTGCAGAGGACCTCTTGTATATGTGTATGTGTATATGTATATACGTATATATACATATACATAATGCAGGTATGGATCGCACACCCTGATGGCTGGATACTACCTGGGTGCTCATGCATATGTAGTTGATAATCAATTAGAGGTGATGGCACTCACAGGATTTTGAAAACAAAACAAAATAATTAAAAATAAAAAAAGTTTATTAATCCGACGTTTCGGTCCCACACAAGGACCTTTCTCAAGGAAACACAGTGCAGTGAAGAAATACACAATTTATAGCCAAAGTGAGGCTATGTGCTACTAAGACCCACCCACATTCCTGACATCATTGTGATGACACCCAGTGATGGAAAAACATGTGTACTGGTTATAACACTGGGCTCTGGGTATTGTTTTCCCTTAGGAGGGCCGACTCCTACTTAACTGGCCAGGACACCATGGTCTGTGGCAGTAGAGGTGGACGAGCCCCCATTGGGCATCAGATTAAGGCAAATCATACATAATTCAAGCATCAAAATGAATTTGTATTGCTGGTATCGGAACCTTGATGAATTCGTATTGCTGGTATCGAAACCTTAATTACAGACCGGTCCGGGTACTGTGCCATACATAATGCAAAACATCATGGCAGATGTGCTCCAATGGTGCCTCGAATAGAGGCTTACCTACACAGGAGAGACTTGCATGTGGGCACCAGTGACCTTCCCCATTAGGGTCATGTGTATTGTATGTTTGTCAATTAACTCTGTCCACATAACTGTCCACCTACCGTGGTATCACCAGTCTGCCACCCGCGTGGCTAGAGCATAGAGGTACTTGACCATCGAACCCAGAGCCTCTTATGTGTGTCCTAAACCAGGTGATGCTAAAAACAATGTGGGTTAACCGAGTAGTATTAGAAAATTAATACAGCTTGAAGCATATGGAACTACATTTTGAAGAATATTAATAAAGGCATTATACGAAAAAAATATATATATATATGACCTCCTGGAATCTGTGAAGGAGGTCATGTCAAGGTCACCAATAAATGTCCACGGAACATGCATACAACAGCCTAGCAAAAACAACCCAATGGTAATGATTCGTTAAGTCCTCTGGGTGTCAAAGTGTCCAGTTTATAGATCCATCTCGACTCCCTTCGCAATAATGCATTGTCCCTGTCTCCCCCCCTGTTTAGGGGAGGCTGATGGTCAATAGCCATGCATTTGAATGTAGGGAGTCCATGGCCATGGGTTAAAAAATGTCTAGCGACCGGTTGGTTGGATTTGCCCTCCTTGAGGGCTTTGCTGATAGCCGAGCGGTGGTTACTGATCCGTTCTCTTAGGGTCGTAGTTGTCTTGCCCACGTAATATAGACCACATGGGCAGATGATGATGTACACCACATATGTGGAGGTACAAGTGAGTCTATGTGAAATTTTCAAACGCTTGCCCGTATAAGGATGAGGGAAATCTGGCCCGCTCAGTAAACATCGGCACGTTGTACAGTCCGGGCATCTGTAGCATCCCAATTTCCTTTGCGAGGAAAGCCAAGTCGATTGGCCAGACAAGTGTCCTTTAAAATCTGTGACCATGAGGATATCCCTAAGGTTTTTATTCCGTCTGAAGCCCATCATCGGAGTAGGTGCCTGAAAAAGGGACAAGGAATCATCCATCGAGATCATGGGCCAGTTCGATTTGATCTCCTTAGTTAAGGATCTGGCTGCAGCTGAATATATAGTAGTAAAATCATAGGGCCGGAATCCTTAGGTTTGGTGGCTGTCTTCTTGAGTAAAGATGCTTGTGACTGTAACTTGGCCCTGTCCAATTGTGTATTGAGAAGATCTCGTGGATAGCCCCGCTCTACAAATTTATCATACATATTCTGCAGTTGGACCAGAGCGGATTGGTGGTCACTACTGTTCCTGATGACTCTCACGAACTGGGAGTACGGGATCCCCCTCAGTGTAGCTGGAGGGTGACTACTTGTTGCATGTAGCAAGGAATTACGATCAGTGGCTTTATTGAAAAGTCTGGTGCCAAGTCCACCTTCCCTCTTGTAGATATATATATATAGACATACCCTGAAATAGATAAATAGTGCAGCAAACAGCCCTCCTAGTTCTGGAAGACTACTCTGATGTGTTGATATTGAAATGCTATTAGACTCTTCAAATACAAATGCTATGAAACTGCTCTACTGAGATTGAAAATTTACTATCATTGTTATTCATTTTATATTTTAAACCATTTATTATGTATTCAATAAGGTTTTTGGAACTAGTTGTGTCTTGTGTGGCACCAACGATGTTTGTTGCTTCACCCCACTATGTTGCTAGCTCTGACCTATTGGTATGATGTGACTTTAAGTTTTATTTCTTCACATTTAAACCCATTTATCAGCTACATTCTTGGTTAAATTGAGAAGCACAATGTGTATGACTGATCTCTGCTCCAGCCATTTCAGAGTTATATCAGTTGTTGTTAATGCTTATCAAGGCTCTCTTGGTTAAAAAAAAAAACTCCTGGTTATTTTTACAAGCTACAAAGCTTGGTACTTTCTAATGTCAGTTGTGCCTTCCATTAGATCTAGGGTTATATATAGGTGCAAAGTAAATCCCCTGCATTTGTTTATAGAGTATGCCTCCTTTTTTAGCAGGTGCTGGATCTCCCTGCAAATCTGTTAAGCCATCCAGATCCTAAATAAATAAAGTTGACCCAATAGGCAGGCTTTTTGCACCATGAGGGTATGTGCTGCAGTCTATGATTTGGTATTTTGCCAGTGACTGCCAGCGGCTTTTCTTGGGAGGATACTTATATTTTTTGACTTTTTTCTCTATATCATCAACAGTGGTGTAACTAATTAACATCAGACCCAGGATGTGCCCCCTGCCCCACCCCACGAACCATGAGCTGGCCGAGCTGCCGGCACAAAAAATCCCCCCGTCACCACATGATAGGACTTATTGTGGTTCTGATTGGGCTCAAGGAGGTGTGGGCTAAGGTGCAAATGCACCCCTAGTAGTTGTCAATAGTGATGGGCAAATTTATTCGCCAGGGGCGAATTCGCAGCGAATTCCCGCGATTCGGGGCTGGCGAATAAATTCGCTAATCACCAGCGAAATTTCGCTTGACGAAAAATTCGCCGGAAAAACGAGTCACGCGCCGTTTTTGAAGCGCCAAAAACGACGCGACGCGCGCCGAAAACGACGCGACGCGAGTCGGAAACGACGTGACCCGCCAAAGTTGACGCGACGCGCGTCAAAAGCGTGCCGCGACTCGTTTTGCAAATTTTTCGCCAATTCATGAATTTCTCTGGAAATTCGCGAATTTTTCGCCGAAGCGAATCTCGGGAGATTCGCCCATCACTAGTTGTCAATGATTATTAAAATAAGGGCACTTTTAGTCATAATGTGCTCTTTGCACTGCTCAGTCCTTTTCTTCCTTGTGTTCTGAGTTCAGAGATGCTTTGCCTATTAACATTCTTTAAAAAAAAAAAGTATCTGTAATTACAAAACTGTACCTTGTACTTGATCCAAACTAAAAAAAAAAAGAATCCTAATTTAGGGCAAAACCAGCCTACTGAGTTTATTTAATGATCTGTTATCGACATCTTGCAATTGATCCTAAAATATAATGAATCCTTATTGGATTCAGAATAATCCTGTTTGGTTTAATTCATGTTTAAATGTTATTTTAGTAGCGATCCAAACAGAAAGATCCCTTATCCAGAAACCCCCAGGTCCGGAACATTCTGCATAACAGGTCTCATACCTGTACTTGAAATAGAAAAAAAATATGAACACCCAGAGCAACCAATCAGCAATTAGATTATACTGGTATAGTTCAGCTGAAAAAATGAAAGGGATTATTACTTGAGCAAGGAATTCTGTAAGTATTTTTAAAGTTTATTTCGAGATTACATTTATGATGGGTGCAAAGATTATGACTTAAAAATATCTGGAGAGGGTTCCAACTAATATGCTATCTGAAACAACAACTCGGTTTATTCCATACATACTTTCCAGTTAAGACAATATTACATCTTGTTGGTTTGCTGCTTTGTATTACACATCTTTTCAATATTATGCTGTCTCTGTGGGGAAAGAAATATGCATGGGAATGTAAAAATAAGATCTCGTCCCTTATCTGATTGAGTGCATTTGAGGGTTCTGGTACATTCTTGGCAGGAAACAAAAACTGGACGATAAATTGGAAGCCAGGGCTATGAGAGGAGGTAAGAAAAAATATTTTACATGTGAGATGTAGTTTTCTTGATATAAATTGCAGCCATAAATCAGATCACCTGCTTAATGTCTGTGTTAAAAAGGAGACAAATATATTAGATTATATTGAGAAATGTTTCAGTCTCCTTCTTGACTTGTCATCTTAGTTGGCGCATCCTGCAAGTTAACAACTACATGATCGGGATTACTTGTGCGTATGTGGTACCTGAGCTACATCAAGTTTCCAGTGTCAGTTTGCGGGAGTTGTATGAATTGCAGAATCATAATAAAAATGAGGCCTCATTTACAATGCCTCAAGCACTTTGGGGTCTTCCCCTTCTACTCCCTTTCTGCTCCTACCTTGTATGTCACGGTAGGAGCGGCAGGACACACAGCCTTCATAGTTGTAAAAACACTAGCTAGAGTCAGAGCTGGTATTACTTATTTACTGGCAATAAAGTTGCTGGTAATTTTGTAAATGCCTATATTCTCCCCCCTTTTCTTAAAACTGTTTGCTGGTAAAACCCCACGTTTAATCCCTCCCTTTCCTCTCCCACAGCTTACATTTTCCCACTGCGCACATTCCCCTGTCTCTGACATCATATACCCACCCATTGCCCACTCTGTGACCTCACTGGTCTGACCATTCCCCATCCTGTGTAACAGGGTTAATCCAAACTCACACACCCTGGCCTTCAAAGAATAGAGAGCCTGGTGCTCAGTGATGGAGGGATCGTCACCCTCACAATCTTCAATGATGCATAAAATTCACTGGCACACATGGCAAATGCAAGTAGGGCAAGCCCTTGTGTGCTTATTTGTGTGTGCAATGTTTTGGGCAGCAATCCTGACAAATGGGTTGCTTCCCCGAAATGCTGCACTCACAAATAAACAGGCAAGGGCTTGCCCTGCTTGCATTTGACACGTGTGCCACTGAATTTTCTACATCATTCCCCCTCCTGTGACATCACCAACAGGATCTCCTTCTTAAAAGTATTCAAAAAGTTGGCAACTACACCCCAATGGAACCCCAATGCACACTGCATCAAATATGGTGCAGATCTGTTGCAGCTACTGACTCCCTATCTGGGAATCCTGCAATTGACCTCATGTTCAGGAGTGTGGTAATACCAAGGTTGTGTAGGCATACTTGCATGCTATTCTTGAATAAATGGAGGAATTGGACCTTCTCAGTGCAAGGAGCGTGTTTAGACATAAGTATAGGGTTTTTACACAGATCTATTATAGCACACCATCATTGCAGTATTCAATAATTACATTGAAATAGAATGCAACCAGTGCAACCGATTGCAATCTGGTAACCGTTGACATCATCATGCCTTGCAAATGTTCTGTAGGGACCCACAGGGTTAGTAATCCCTATGTATGGAAATCCCCTACAAGTGCAAGTACAATGCTCTAATCTTATGTTCTTACCTATGTTAATAGTCCAGTTGCTATGAAGATTTTCATTCATCCAGGCCATAGTATATCTAATATACAATTTGAAACCAAATGGACTTGCTGAGTAATCATTGAAGATGATTCACTACCCACCTTCTTCTTGGCACATTGTAACTATTCAGAGAAGTGACATCTGAAATTCACAGGGGTGTTGATTCTGTGTAGTTATTTACTCTTTGATCTCCATCTACTGACCCCAAGTGGATTTGTCTGGGGAGCTTGGTGTCAACAAAGACTTCTGCACTAGAGGGACAACCCTTCTAATAAAAAGTCTGGGAACATGGAACCATGTGAACAATCTTTAGTCCGATATAGGACAAGTGTTTGTCAGGAATATATTCTAGAAACGTAACATAGAGACCCATGGCTAGAGCAGCTCCACCTAAGGATTGATAGCTGGAGGTAGCTTTCCTTAGGCATTAGTGGCCTAAAGTGAAGGGACCATAGTCAGGCTTCCTGAACAGTTTCTACTTGAGTGAATCTGGACCACTAGCTGGTATTCTTATAGTTGAACTACTTCAAGGACATTATTGTCCAGGCCTACAGTTACCTACCTCTGATTATATCTAACAACAAAAATACTGCCTCACTGATCTGTGGGTATTAGCCCAGTGGTGTGTCTTTGACAATAAAACCTTCTTGTTTCATTTTTAGGTACCTGTGGCATGCTTGTTTCTTTCCAGCAGTGGAGAGGTATTGTTGCACAACACTCCCTTCCTCCTCCAATTAACAAGGCCCGATCTGGGTAAGAGAGTCAAGTGTGACCCTTGTTCTACCAGCACTAGCCAGAAAGGCAATTTTAGGCCAAGCTAGGGTTCTGTCATATTAGTGATGAACTAGTGAAGCATGATGGGAGTTGTAGTAGTAATGCACATGCTACATATCACTGCTGTTAATATTTGGAAACCAAAGCCAAAATTTAAGCTCAGGCAATGTGTGCATAAATACCGCTACATGGAGTATAAAACACAGGTTTAAATGTATAGCCAATTCTAACATTTCAACTCTCAGCGCTGTAAAATCCTGGAAGATTTAAAACCGCAGTAAACACCAATTTTCCCTATTTTAAGCGTGTCATTTTCAGTGTCATATATTCTTTTTATTTTTGTGGCATTTGTTCTACAAAATGCTGTAATATACTGTGCTGTGCAGAAGTTCAGCACTGCTCAAACACAATACAGCAATTTCATTTCCAATCCAGGCAGGCTGAATGGTTAAAAAACAGATTATATGATTTTTCCCCACTGGCTCCCAAGACAGAAATAAACTCACACTGAGCTAGCAGTTAATCTTATTTAAATTAGTCTTTTTGGGACCTTTCTGCAACATTTACTTTATTAGCCAAAGGTTTATGCAACCTTGGGGTATAGAGATTTATATAGAGCTAGATTCAAATGTGCAAAATGGCAGGTTTATCCATTATAACTTCAGTAACGGTTATTACTAGGAATGCTTCTTGCACTGCTAGGTGCATTTATGTTTCCTAGAAAAGTTTTAGTGAAGAAGAAACATTGTGTAGCACCATAAGGAGCTCACCCTGGCTATAATGGATGCAGTTGGATAAAATCTCAGGCTTCTATTGAAACAATTTCAACAAAATCTTTTAATGGTAGTTCTAGAAATAGCTGAGTGGTCAAAAAAAAAAAAAAAAAAAAAGGTTTTCTTTTCTTAAAGTTCTTTTCGACCAACCCAAAGTTACAATGTCAGTCCAAACGGTTTCCTGCCGGTCTCCTCGTAGTCTCCCCACTACGTATATCGATCCAAGCCAAGAAGGAAGTATATTATCCTTTTTTGGAGATCAGCACATAAGCTATGGAAATTTTAGAAAACCAATATAGTGTGATATTGTAATTATATCAGGTATTCACCCCGTGATTTCAAACTGGTTGTAGCTTTAACCTACAGGGAGTGGTGTTTACCCAGGGGGTTTTCTGATGGTTTTGTGTTCTATAATAGAAAGGTGCCGAGTGTTTGAAAAAACAAATCGGTGATGAGGGTATGGCTGAATTGCCTACTCACAAACCACTGTTGTGGTGTATAGCCCGTAATAAAGTAATCCTGGTCCCCGGTCAGGGGACACTCGGACTGGCATCCTATACCAAGGGACTGGGGAACAAAAAGCGACCAAACACCCTGAAGGACCGGAGGAGATCCCATTGTTTTTATTACTTGCAAGTATTTTATTGTAAAATGTGAGTACATTTTCACTGTTTTAAGGATTTTATACATTAAATAGTATTACACTATTTTGTATTTTCCCCTGTTTTATACCACATCGAAAAATCCATATGCTTGGGCACATCTGATGACCGGGGACCAGGATTACTTTATTACGGGCTATACACCACAACAGTGGTTTGTGAGTAGGCAATTCAGCCATACCCTCATCACCGATTTGTTTTTTCAAACACTTGGCACCTTTCTATTATAGAACACAAAACCATCAGAAAACCCCCTGGGTAAACACCACTCCCTGTAGGTTAAAGCTACAAACAGTTTGAAATCACGGGGTGAATACCTGATATAATTACAATATCACACTATATTGGTTTTCTAAAATTTCCATAGCTTATGCGCTGATCTCCAAAAAAGGATAATATACTTCCTTCTTGGCTTGGATCTTTTAATGGTAGTGTTGGTTGTGTAGGTAGGTGAACAGTTCCTCATATTCATACAACAATGAAAAAATGCTATGGAATTGCTGCAATGCAGATTTTCCACAAATCATATTTTTCTCTTTAAAAACACTTAAAACAAAATTCTTCAAAATTCGAAATTCAAAAGTGTAAAAAAAAATAACTGTAATACAAAACTTAAGTAAAAGTAGTCGAGGTCCCATAGATGTCAGTGGGAGCAGAGCTGATCCTATTGGAACTTTTTTTTTTTTTTTTTAAATCATTCAGAATTTGAGGTTTTGAGATATTATTTGCTAGCAATTGTCTGAAAAACTAAAATTTTTAAGATATTTGAGATATTTGTATTTTTTTCATTGTTGAGTATTTTTTTCTGTTTGTACATTTTTATTTGGATCTTTTATTAACTTTCATGTCATGTGTTATTTTAGAGATGTAGAGTTTAATAGTGGTTTCAAAGTGCTGTAACACCACTTAAATACAACCTTTAGTTAATGAGCCTCTAGTACATTATTTTACTACATCCTTACTCACCATGAATTGATTTCAACTCACATTTGGTCATTAAGAGGGTGAGACAGAGGTTGCAGTTTTCTAAGTAATAAGAAACTTTTAAGGAAAAACTGAAAGACCAGTGGAGAAACTACCGGGGAAGCAGGGGGTGCAATTGTACCAGGGTCCACACCCCCTGCGTGCCTGCTGGCAGTTTGTGCAAATAAAAAAGTGTTTCCGGATGGGGATGGCCTAGTTCTCTCTAGTTATGTTACTATGAAAGACTAAATTGGTCATGTAAGAAAACCTTGGCGCAAGTGGTACAGCCATATGGCTGTTGGTAAGTACAGGACTCCTTAATACCCTGCACCTGCCAGTGCTTCGTGGGTGTCTGAATGATGCACAAGTTAGAGGGCAGGAGGGGGTGCCTACTTGATTCTCATGGCATAAAGCTGGCACTGTATTTATAGTGAGAACACAGGTCCTTGTTTTCTATTCTGGAGCTCAAGGATATGAGGCTACTGACAGAGGGATAGGCTGTGCAAAAAATCATGGTGACTTCTGATAGTACACTTTGCTCCTTCCTTACTGACAGTAAGGGGATGCTAAAAGCTCTATACTTCTTGTGCTGCTAAAGCAGCATTTCCACTTAAAGGGGTTGTTCACCTTTGGGTTAACTTTTAGTATGATGTAGAGAGTGATATTCTGAGACAATTTGCAATTGGTTTTCATTTTTTATTGTTTGTGGTTTTATAGTTATTTAGCTTTTTATTCAGCAGCTCTCTAGTTTGCAGTGTCAGCAATTTGGTTTCTAGGGTACAAATTAACCTAGCAACCCTGCATTGATTTGAATAAGAGACTGGAATATGAACAAGAGAGGGACTGAATAGAATGATAAGTAATAAAAAGTGGCAATAATGATAAATTTGTAGCCTTACAGAGCATTTGTTTTTAGATGGTGTCAGTGACCCCAATTTGAAAGCTGCAAAGAAACAGAAGAAAATGGCAAATAATTAAAAAACTATGAAAAATAAATAATGAAGACCAATTGAAAAGTTTCTTAGAATTGGCCCTTCTACAATATACTAAAAGTTAACTTGAAGGTGAACCACCCCTTTAAATGACCTTTTTTCCATTCTGAGCCTATCTCACATGCCTACCAGGTTTATAGTAAACTAAACCTAGTACTGGCCCCAATCTTCATAGGGTGCATTTTAGGTAAACCTGATATTCTTAATATTTTTTATTTAGTTGACTAGACACAATAAGATCCTCTCATTTGTTGAGGTTGACAAACGAGCGGACCTTTCCCACCAATATCCCCACCTAGGATGGGTGTAGGGTTGCCACCTATCCGGTTTTAATCAAGACAACCTGGTTTTTTGAAGGGCAGCCCTGATCAAAACTGTCTACCCAGTTTCCCAAATTCAGAAAACCAGGCATTTTATAGGGTGCATTTTAGGTAAACTGATATTCTTAATATTTTTTATTTAGCTGACTAGACACAATAAGATCCTCTCATTTGTTGAGGTTGACAAACGAGCAGACCTTTCATACCGATATCCCCACCTAGGATGGGTGTAGGGTTGCCACCTATCCGGTTTTGACCAGGACAAAGGGCTGCCCTGATCAAAGCTGTCTACCCAGTTTCCCAAATTCAGAAAACCAGGCAGGATTCCCTATAATTGACACAGCGATCAGGCAACCTCCCCCCAACGTCACCAACCACATCACAGCCCGTCCCCTGCCTAGGGTTGCCACCTTTTAATAAAATATTCTGGAGGGGCCAGAACAAAAGGGACGGCATTAGTGATGGGCGAATCTACCCAGTTTTGCTTCGCCGAAAAATTTGCGAATTTCCAGTGAAATTCATGAATTGGCGAAAAAATTAGCGAAACGAGCCGCGGCCCGTTTTTGACGCGTTGCGTCATTTTTGTCACGTCAAAAACTACGCGCGACTCGGTTTTTTTGGCTAATTCCCGCGATTCGCCGCTGGCGAATAAATTCGCCCATCACTAGACGTTATGTAAAAATGGGCGGGAAGTGACAGAAAAAGGCACTGTTCAAGATGTCAAAAGAGGCAGAGCCACAGTGTGCAGTTGCCAGGCAAAAGGGTAAGTTTTGATCAGAATGGGGGTGGGCCAAGGGCTTTTACAAGGGGTATAACAAATTTACCGGCAGCTACATTGCTGGTAAATTTCTAATACCGGCCCCGGCCTTGGCAGGTGTTTTGCCGGCTAGTCCAGTAAAACACTGAGTGGGTGGCAACCCTATCCCTGCCCGGTCTCCACTGGGCTAAAAGGTGGCAACCCTAGATACTGTAGGTGATATCAGGCTAATCCGACCATTTGGCCCTAGGGCCAACAATTGGATTACAACGACAGAAATACAGACAATCAGAGCAAGGACTGCATCAATGAGTAGATACAGTGCTCTCTCCATTGTGAAAATTAAACCTGACCAAGCAAAACCTGCACAATTTTTACAAAGATTTAATTTGGGTGGGTCCATTGGAAGGCTCCATCGGTCTGAAGGGCCAAATGAGCAGCTTGTGTATAGCCACCTTTAGTCCTTTGTGTCACTTGCCAAGTAACAACTGAACATAATTTAGACCCATAAACCCAATGACAAATGTTTTAGCAAAAAAACGATTCTGCTGTAATTCTCTTAGGCTCTGCTCCAGACACTGGCTGTATTCCATCCCTCTAGTGGCAAATGTCAGGCATAAAGGTGTAGTACAATCTTTCCTAAATCAGAAGGTATTTACATAACCCCTGGTATATACAATCACAACTAACTAAAAACATGACTAAAGTGGCTAGCTATATATAAAAAATTTAACACCCTGATGGAATTGGCTAACTTTAATTGTAATTTAATATTTAAATTCCCCAAACAACACAGAAGGAATTTTTAAGTGTTAATTCTTTAATCCCTCAGCAAAACATTTAGTTCCTGATGTCAGTAAGATAGCAATGAATATCAAGAAATCCATTGACACTTATTTGTTATAAAGTGATTTCAGAACTAATCTCTTGGTTGTACTGTAAAATGTCAGCTAGCATTAGATTAGAGAATATGATTTTTTTTTTCAGTAAATAGTGATGAGGGAATTTATTCGGCAGGCGCAAATTAAAGGTGAATTCCTGCGTTTCTCAACCGGTGAATAAATTTGCGAATCACCGACGGGATCAGTTATTTTGGACACCAGTATCCGTTTTTTGGACGTTGGCTCATTTTCACCAACGAATTTGCGCTGTTGTTCAAAACCGACGCCCACGTCCAAAAACCGACGCCAGCGTCAAAAACGAGACTGTTTCACAAATTTTTCGGTGAAACTGGACAAATTCGCCCATCACTAGCAGCAAAAACAGACTAATAAAGAATGTTCCCGCTCAAACTGGCCACCAAATAGTGCATGTATGTCTGTACATGCAGGGGACACAATGCATAACATTAGGGATGAGGGGACAATTATACAGGTTTCTAATGCTTTGATGCTTTTAGAGTTTCCATTAACACAATATGGCATTCTCCTTCCAGACCTATCAGTTGTTCTGCAATCAAAACAGATGTTTGCTGCTGTTTTGAAAAACCTTCAAAATTCCCACTTGTTAAACTGAATTTCAGGAAGTTGCTTCTCTAGATAACACTATCAGTATTCTCACACTTCATACTCCAGTCTATGTGTGCTCTCATTTCTCATTAGCTAGCTGTTATGCCCACAACGGACTGATAGAAGACCTCCTAACACATCACCCTTGCCATTAGGAAATTCAATAGTTCTGGATGTGCCAACAACTCCATAAATAACAATCTGATATCAGTAAATATAGAATAAATGATATGAAAAAAAGGAAAAACCCAAAACAGAAATAGTAATCAATTCATGTGTGAAATTCATTGTGACTGAAATAAATGAATTGAATTGATTACTTTTTCTGTTTTTGCTTTTTGCATTTAATTTATTCTATATGTACAAATATTGGATTGTGCAACTCTGATAATTCCTCTGACAGTTGGAGAACAATGTAGCACTGTCTACACAAGGAAGCCCTGTACTGAAAGGAAAATTCAACCTGTGGGGGAAAACCCGTACCCCCCAACCCAGATAGACCCCCCTAACTACCCCCCCTCCCCCTGGGGAGATGCCCCATACTCAATACTTACCCCTCGCCGCAGATAATCCCGGGGGAGTTGCACGCAGCCATCTTCTGCTATCTCAGTAAGCTGACTGGGAGATCTGCAATTTCCTTGTAATTGCGCACATGCTCAGAAACACAGATCTCCAAGTCAGCTTACAGAGATAACAGAAGATGGCTGCGTGCAACTCCGCTAGAAGAATCTGAGGCAAGGGGTAAGTATAGAGGATTGGGCATCTCTCCAGAGGGGAGTGGAGTTAGCATCGGAAGAGGAGGGAGGGGTCTACCTGGGGTGAGGGGTATGGGGTTTTTTCTCCACAGGTTGAATTCTCCTTTAAGGGAGAAGGAAAGCAGCAATCCATGGGGGTTGCAAAATGTTAGGGTACCCCGCCCACAAGTGACTATGAAGATTTTTATTCATCCAGGTCATGGTCTATCTAATATAAGTAATTCTAAAAAAATAAATAAATAAACGACTGGACTTGCTAAGTAATCAATGATTACTTCAATGATTACTCAGCTTTTTTTAAGAATTACTTATATTCGCTATATCCCCCTAAGGATTGTAATGACCTACCCTGGGCCAGTGCTACTGTTAACAGAAAACTGCCTGAGCCTGGGGGAATTTGCTTCTTCTTTCTTGAAAATCCAGTGCAAACAATCTGTTTTTTTTTTTTTTTTTTT
>CM044444.1:74323373-74396034 GCA_024363595.1 Xenopus borealis
TTTTTTTTTTTTTTTTGTTAAAGTCCAGCATTTAACTACAGTATTCTGCACAAGTGTGCCCGTTATAAGGGCTCTTACACACGAACATTTTTACCTACGCTCCTACGCGCAGGTATAGACACACTCAATGCTTTTCAATGAGGCTGTACTCACACAAGCGCATGTAGGCGCAGAACGCAGGAAAAATGCAGCATATTGCGTCTGAACCTGCGTTTGGTGCCTACATGCGTTTGTGTGAGTACAGCCCCATTGAAAAGTATTGAGTGCATTATATCTGCGCTCCCCTGCAGCTGAACGCAGCAAAACGGAATGCAGGGGAGCGCAGGTAAAAACGCTTGTGTGTAAGAGCCCTAAGACAGAAGGAAGGAAGAGGATTATGTGTTCGTAAGTGCCCCTGAGTCACCAGCCAGGGGTATCAAGTAAGTCATTACAAAACTTGGGGAGGTGCCCTAACACCCAGCCTTGGATCCCATGGATTGATGCTTTCCTTTTCCTTTAACACCAACCATAAGCATAAGCTGCCTGCTTCATGCTTTAAATGACATGGAGGTGGCCAGTGACATTTTTGCTGACAATAGGGGTCACTGAACCCAGTGTCAACCAGGGGTGTCTGTGACCCACCAAGGTTGCACTTCAGGGGTCTCCCACCTCAACCATAAATTCCTTAAACTCGCTG
The DNA here is from genome assembly GCA_024363595.1 of Xenopus borealis. Taxonomy (NCBI): domain Eukaryota; kingdom Metazoa; phylum Chordata; class Amphibia; order Anura; family Pipidae; genus Xenopus; species Xenopus borealis. Next base: position 74,324,050 of record CM044444.1, read on the forward strand.
CCCCTCACCCCCACTCTATGTACCTTCTACTTCAAGCAGGCCGCAGGTAGTGGGAACCATGCCTGGGTCTGTGGGGCCCACAAAGGCCAGGGCCAAATCTGTTTTTTCCTGGTATCCCACCAGCCCAGTCTGACCCTGTCTGCCCCCATCTAAAAACCAATGCTTTTTAAGGCTAAAAATGTATCGTTATTTTTTTCATTTATAACTCTACTTTCTATTTAAGCCTCTCTTATTCATATTCCAGTCTCTTATTCAAACCAGTGCATGGTTGCTAGGGACATTTTTTTACCTAGCAACCAGATCTAGAAACTTTGTCTCAGCAAGTGAACGCTGGCGTACATTTGGCATCGAAAATTCGTCAGCACGAAAGTTTCTTTAGCATTGCTTTCTTCCTAGCGAAGCTTGGTTAACATACTTACATAACACTGCAATTATGTCAATTTAAAGGGCAAGGAAAGGCAAAGAAATAAAATCCCATTTTTACTTTCTTTAATGAAAAAGAAATGTATCTCCAATATACTTTAATTTTAAAATGTGTACCGTTTTTATAAGAAACCTGACTGTATGCAGTAAAATTCTCCCTTCATTTAGTGCTTCTGGCAGGGAAACAATCACTTATGAACAGCAGGGGGAGCCCCTGCCTTACTTACCAGCCATGCAGAACTCAAGCAGACCACACTGAGCATGTGCAGTGCCAGTGTCAGACAAAGATGTATAACAAAGTAACAAGATGACAGCCCCCTGTGGCCAACTTTGAAAGCATAAATCATTTGTTTGATTAGGCTTGTGGTGCTGTAAGTTCATGTTTATGTTTAGTATACAAAATACAGCAATTCTAGCCTTATTCTATTTTACACTTTCCTTGTCCTTTAAAGACTGAAGCTAAAGGTCATATGTATATGTATGTATTTATTAGTGATGATGAAATTGCTGTAAGTGGCCACTTATTAAAAATGTCCAAGCAAGCAAAGTAAAGACAAAAGAGATCCTCTATTGTCCTAGACATAAGACCACCCTAAACCACATTTAGTTATAATGTTAAATACCACAATATTTTAGCTGACAAAATAAGAGAGCAGATTTTAATGTTAGCTAGTTAAGTAGATATGGGAGAAATTTATAAATTATGTCAAAGAGGCAGAAGTGTGTTTGACACTCTTTAAAAAGCAAAGATCATTTTAGGAGAGAATTGATTTAATTTATACTTTTGGTGATCATTTCCATCTTGGCCATGCATGTCCCAGTGTGCAAACAACGAGATAGATTTGGACAGCTTGTGCAGAACCTGCTTGAACATGTAGAAATCCTGCAGAGGTTTCAGAATCTGTACAGCCAATATGTCACACTTTTGAAAAGCAACATTGCAAAGGATAATATCATCAATTTGTAACAAAGGAAGGAATGAGAATCTGCGACATACCTATTCAGAGTAAACCTTGACAACTTTAATGCCAAAGCCAGTGCCAAAAACGTTCCATGTATTTACCATATTTGCATTCCTTAATAAGAACCCAATGTTTGTTTCAGTTGACCTTTAATGACTTGGATGTGAGTGGCTTTGGGTGACACAGCCAAGAAATTTTATTCAAGGATTTTAAAGGATGTGAAATTAATTATGGAACTGCCATGAGGAATGAAAGTCGCTATAAAGTGGAAAGGAACTAATGTAATAGAAAATAATGTTTTGTACTTTTAAAGCTGTTTTGTATAAATTATAAAAAAGGGCAAATTGTTGAGTCATTTTTACAATGTTAATAGGCCTTTTGTATTGAGGGTTCCAATTTTAGTGCATTTAAAGGTTTTCAAAACCATGAATAAACTAATTTCTACAATTTTTCCAATGGGAAAAAGTCTCAGAAAAGTCATGAAAACTGCACCTTTTTTGACTTGTGGCATTATAAGAGTGTCCCTTTGTAAAAGCGACACTTGTCATCAGGGTTGGACTGGGCTGGAGGGACAAAACCCAGTGGGTCCTGCCTCTTTTGGGCCCTGCTCCCTACACCTGCTCTCCTTACCTCCCCCCCCAGACCCTGGTTGCGTTGACATGCAGGAGAAAGGTGCGCACATGCAGGGGGTGGCAGAAGGGGGCTTTGCATCGGGGGGGGACTGAGGAATGATGTATGCACCCCTGGTGCAAGTTATTATTTCTGTCATTTTAACCCTTATTGTGGACAGAAGGCATGCAAATTCTAAGGGTCTAGGTTGCTTTGTGTGTTGCATTTCAGACCACCATAGACTGGCCTGGCTTGTTGGGGTTGGCATCCTATAGTTTAAAGTCAGGACAGGGTATCTATAAAATTTGTCTTATTGAACTTATACTTTCTGGACCAAGGCTACAGTGTTTGTCAAGGCCCTGTTTATTGCATGTCTTAACTACAGGCTTGAAATATCCAATTCACTGCAGCACACTGGAGGTTGAGTTTTTGTGCAAGAAAAAATCGATCAAATTTTTTTTTTCCGATCAAAAATAATGATACCCAATTCAGTAGCTTTGATCTGGCGAACTAGGTGGTTGAATAAAAATTTAAAGGGGAAGTACTTTGACCATCGAATATTCGAATAAAATCAAATTTGAATATTCGAATTATTAGAATTCGAATATTGGATGGTCGAATTTGCCTAATTTGCATATTCGAAAATTCAAATCCGAATCTATTTAAAATTCGATCGAACTTCAAATTATTCATGTGAATTTAGTAAATCTGCCCCTAAGTGATGTATCTGTAGTGTTATACAGTACAAAGCTGGGGCATGTAGAATACTAGTGATGGGATTTCTCTATCCCCTACTAATTCATCTTTTGCAGGTACTATGCTTTTGAGCTATTTCCTAGAGTGCTCTTGTGGATGGTACGCGGTTGGAACAGCTGTGCTGGTATGTAGTGGGAGTAAGACTATGGAGAAGTGTTACTCTATCCGCTTCTCTTTAAAGGAATTGTTCAGTATAAAAGTAAAAACTGGGTAAATAGATAGGCTGGGCAAAATAACACGTTTTCAATATAGTTAGTTAGGCAAAAATGTAATATATAAAGGCTGGAGTGACTGTAAGTCTAACAGAACAGAACACTACTTCTTGCTTTTCAGCTCTCTTTTGTTTACACCGACTGGTTACCCTGGTTACCAGGCAGTAATCAATCAGTGACTTGAGGGAGGGCCACATGGGTCATAACTGTTGCTTTTGAATCTGAGCTGAATGCTGAGGATCAATTGCAAACTCACTGAACAGTTATGTCCCATGTGGCCCCCCTTCAAGTCGCTGACTAACTCAGATTTAGAGAGCTGAAAAGCAGGATGTTGTATTCTGTTATGTTAGACATCCAGTCAGTGCAGGCTTTATACATTACATTTTTGGCTAACTTACTATATTAGAAACATTTTTTATTTTGCACAGCCTATCTATTTACCCAGTTTTTATTTTTACCCTGAACTATTCCTTTAAGTGGAGTTAGTACTCTCCTTTTAGGTTGAATTGTCATGCTGGCTTCACACTCAATATTATTACTTTGGTGTGGGTTCTTCCTCTTAATAGTACTGTTTCTTTTTCTTTCTCTGGCAGTTCATTTCCTCTGAAATGGGGGTGTGGGGTTAGGCTTTTAAGCTTTGGGGAGGGTCCTTCTGATGGGAGCACTGGGGCGGGGCTATCCCGGTAAGTATGACATGGAGTTGTCCTTAAAAGGGAAGACCACGGTAAGTATGATACAATCTTCCCTTTTCCCATTTGTAATTGCAAAATCAATTGAGTTGCTTTGGAAATTTTATTAATTACTATTTTGCCCATGAGTTTATATTTACTGAGTTAATTTTCAGCACAGAGATACACCTATGATTTTGGCTCACAATTTGATCACTAAAAGAGGAAAGTCATTTTAGAGAAATAGAGTGAATGGGGGGGGGGGAGGAAGAAAAAGTTGCATTATTTGTTGCATGGTAACCACAAATTTTCCGTATTGTTGCGCAAAAGCCAGTGTCAAAAACACCTGGAAACCTCAAAAACCATGAAACAAAGAAAGAACTTCCAGTTGTAAAAGGGACATCTGCCATTGACTGAAGTATTTTCTGATTTAGAAATGTTGCAGTTTTGTTGCATAAGAAATACCACAGCACTTTTTTTCATGTATTATTCAGGTTTTTGGCAAAAAGAAAGGCCCTTTAGTTAAAAAAAAAAACTCTCCATTCACTGAAATTGAAATGTTGATAAATGGATCTCCCCATGAATAAATCCCCCTCCTCATATAATCTAACCATGACACATTACTGTGAAGCATCTTACTTACTAGGTGAAGGTGTTTGGCAAAAAAAACACAGGCTGTTGACCTCCTAATCCAACTCATTGTACAGTGTGGTGGTGGACTATAGCAATATTTGGGCAAGTTTCATAGGAACACCAGTGCTGTATTCATACACTGCCATGCTTTTTCATACACTGTATTTTAATAAACAAGTTGCTGTTGCATAACCCAGACTTCCATTATAAAGGAGTACAATATTTAGAAGGCTACGAAGCTGTGTGGGGTATAAAGCTCTGCACAGTTCTGTTCTTAGTTTCTGCTTATGATAGGTGTTAAAGGACCAGTAACATCATACATTTTTTTAAAAAATGTGTTAGTTTACAACAACAACAAAAAACCACCAAGACAAATTATACTTTAAAATTACAAAGCCTCCTCTTCAGAAAAGGCGACAGGGCGACCATCCATCAAATGGTGCTTGATTTATCCTGCCTGGCTTTCTGCTGCTGGATCCTTAGCTTCCACTTCACCGAAAGTACACCATCACCTTTTCTGAAGAGAAGCAGAAGCAGAGTTTCTTAATAAAGACTGTGCAATTATAAAGTATAATTTGTCTTGGTGTTTTTTTGTTTTGTTGTAAACTAACAAATTTTTTAAACATTTTTTTTTGTTACTGGTCCTTAAAATAAAGGCTCCATTGCATCTCACAGCACTGCTGTTTGCAACCTAGAGTATTTCAGTCTGCACTTAGAACAAACAATGTTCTTCAAATCCAACTTGTCATTGCTATTAGAAGCATGGATGCAATGCCATGAAAGGGATCCTTGTACATCTGAAACTGTAAATGCAAAGTAAAGCTAGAAATATAAAATAATTAAAGCTCTAGCCGACAATAGCATAATCAAATAAAACAATTAGAAATTCCTACATGTATACATTATGGGGGAGTGAGTATCATGACCAAAAACAAAAGCTAGCTGAATTGGATGCAGCCATTGAATGAAAGGAAATAAAGCCAATCACAATCCAATCACAAAAAAGAATGTTTGCATTAGAACAGACTTTCTTGATATCCCCTGAAAAATTAGTTCATGGAACAAGAACCGCAGAAATAGATCCCTACACCCACAGTGTACGACGAAGCTTGAAAAGTGAGGAATTGGGAAATTCCAGCAGTTTTCTTCTTATTTTTGTTAATGTCCTGTAATCCCGAGATAAAAGCAGGCAGTTATATTTATGTAATTTACATCCCACATATCAGGTACACATAAGCTTCCAATTGCCTCAACTGCACCACAAAACCACAGCAAATAAAGCAAGAAATAGTCATGGTTAACTTTCCTTTAAGCTTATGGCTTCATATCCCTTACATTTAGCCAGACGCTTCTGGGCAAGTTTTTTGACTATAGCACAACAGCACTGTGAATCGTGGCCTGCAGTCTAATATATACTGGCCCTGATATAGATAAGACTTGTTATATTCAGTTTGAAGCATTTCCCCAAGCATGAAGGACAATTGTATTTTTTCAACTTTTAATTACGTAGGAACATCCTGCCCTTTTTAACCACAATTTGAGACCCATAACTTAACCTAAATATTATCTGCCCACTTAGCTGCTGCAACATGCATAAATGTTCTTTTTTGTTGTAAATACAGCTGAACATGTTTTTTCCAGTATTACAGTTTATTCAAATATTGAGCAATGATACTGAGAGTTCCTGAACAGTCAATGTATATATATATATCTATTAATGATGTGCGGGCCGGCCCGATAACCGCGGGAACCACACATCACTAATATCTATAGCTATATAATTATATCTATAGCTATATAATATATATATATATATATATTAGTTATTTAAAGTTTTTAAATATTTTCAACAGCTTTGCTTATTTTCATTTAAATGTTCTGAAACGATTACAGAGTTTATAGCGCTATTGTATATTTATATAATACTTCACAAAGATTATACGTAGTCCTTGGCACAACAGGGTTTACAATCCTATGAAATTCACACTATGGTCACTTTTCTTAGGAGGCAGGAAACCTGTATGTGTTTGAAGTATGGGAGGAAATCGGGTTACCTGCAAGTCGTGTTGCCAACGCTGGGGGGCGGGAACAAAAGGGGCGGTGAGCGTCGTAAAAGGGGCGGAGTCATTGGAATGCCACACAAACGGGTCGGGGTGTGATGGTAAAGGGGCGGAGCCTGGGCATCGTCGGCAGACAAATAAGTTTAAAGTGAAGGGCCGAGAGCTTTTTGTAAAGGTATTACAAATTACCGGCAACTGCATTGCCGGTAAATTTGTAATACCGGTCCTGGCCCTTGCAGGTATTTTACGGGCTAGGCCGGTAAAATGCCGGCTGGGTGGCAACACTACCTGCAAGAAAGCCATGCAGAACATACAGACTCATAGCATATTGCCCTGGTTGCAGTTGAACTCAAGACCCCATCACCTCTGAGTCACTATACACAGTTCTGGATTTTCATTCTATATATAATATTCTAAATATTAAAGGGGAACCAGCGCTGATTCTGCCTGAGGTGGCTTCTGAAATGCCACCCCCCCCCTCGCCGGCTTACCTGTCGGGAGGGGAGGCAGGAACACTAGTACGGAGAACACAATTGCTCTCTCTCACACTAGTAAAGCCGAATTTCCAGTTTAAAAAAACGAAATTTGTCTCTTAAAGGTACCAGGAGCGGCTTTTTGCCGCCCCTGGAAAGCTCTCTGAGGGGAACTCCAGCTTCAAACCAAAATTTGATAAAGAGGCCCACATAACACTGAACCCCCTAATATACCCATCACAGTTACCTGTTTCTTCAAAAAGTATGAATAAATGCCATTTTCTATGCTGAAATTTAACTGTGTAACAGTTCTTCTCTTTCTGCATCATTTGAAATCCTGGCAGGGAAGGAGGGACTAAACACTGATGTTGTAACAACTTCTCCAGTTTACAGACAGCATGCAGGAACTACTTAACCCACAATGCATTGCACTGTGATGTTCATTTCCTTACTGAAATCACATGTGCAAGGAATTGTGGGGTTTGGAGGATGCAGGCTAAGGACAGCTGGCTGTTGATACAAAGTAACAGTAATCAGCCAGCTCAGCAAAGTAGTCAGACAAATCAGCAGGAGAGCAGGGGTCTAGGCTTAGTGAACTGCCAGAAACCATTCAAAACCATGAAAAGTCTGAATATTTTTAATTGATGTATATTGCAAAGTTGCTTGAAATTATGTTTACCTTTCAAAAAGTTTAAATTATGTTTTTGTGGAGTTCCCCTTTAAATGTCATTATATAATTATGTTTTTTGCTGACTATGGGACATTGGGGCATGCTTCCCTGTGCCACCAGGCCATGTCCTCTGCTTGTAAGGACAATAGATTGAATAAGAGGAATATGGCAGCTTAGTGCAATGGCACAGTGGACATTTTGTAAATGTGCACTACTGCAGGCAATAAAATGTCCATAGTTTCCTTCCCACCAGCGGTAATATTCATCATTGGTGGGAAAACATAAGAATAGCTTTCCAAAGGTGCCTGAAGTTGCCTCACCACTTTGCAATGCATAAGACTGACATTCATTTATACTACTCCTTGGATATCAAATGTAACTCACTGGTTACTCCCCACTACAGCAGCTCCCTCTTTCATTTAAGGGGTGCAAGTGGGAGATGTTAATGGAACACACTTCACAACATGGAACCCAGCAAATGTTATATACACATTGCTAATTTTATAAAGAGGGTTGCCCTTGAAACATTGTACTGCTATTAGAACACAGTCAAAAGGTTCAATCTGTCAGTGGATATGAATTTTGTTACCCTATTAAAGGGCACCTGTTGGGTAAAAATGTTATCCCCAACCAAAGGTGAGGGCTAATGGAGCCCCTATTCTGGTTGGGATAACAGTAGTTTTTTTGTTTAGTATGCCCCCACCAGTGTTAGGCTACCCGCACCAAGAGGGAGCTCCCGATGCGAGCAGCCATGTCTGGTCACTTGCACGCTCATAACACCCATATGACGTCACACGTATCAGCGTAATGAGCAATTCTTGGCAGATTTTCATTATGGACATGGCTGCTTGCACCGGGAGCTCCCACCCAGTGCGGGTAGCCTAGAGCTGGTGGGGGCATTTTTTTTTTTTTTAAACTACTGTTTTCCCCAACAGGAATGTGGGTTCTATTAGGGTAGGGACAGACAGGGAGATTCGGGGAGATTCTGTCGCCTGCTAAAAACGCCCTACCCTTAGTCTCCACTTTTGGTTGGGGATAAAATTTTTACCCAACAGGTGCCATTTAACTGGTGTCTGCCTTAATCAGAAGGTTAAACACTGTGGGGATTATTTATCAAAATCCGATAATATCTTATTATTTTCTGAAATCTACTTCGACCAAATCCGCATAGGTTATTTCCCTTTATTTATCAATACATTTTCCCAAAAACTTCCTGTGCAGGAAAAAACTGAAAATTTTGCGAAAAATTTATATTGTTCGTATTTTTTCGGATTTTCCACCCAAAAAAATAATTTTGGTGGCGATTTTTGTCCAAAAAAAACACAAAATTGTTGAATTATTGTACGAAACCCATCACAGATCAGGATATCTTTGGAACTTCTCCAACTGACTTATATACAATCTCAGCAGTCTCCATCCTTGGAGTATAATAAATCCCTGGAAAACTTGAGTTTTATTTTCTCACTAAAAATTCTGATTTTACTGTAAAAAAAACAGAGTTTTTAGCATTCAGACTTTAATAAATAATCCCCTGTATGTGTGGATGTCCCTGCTACTCCTATTCGTGACCTGTCTTTCTATCTCTCTATCTCTATCTATTTATCATCGCTCTATCTCTCTCTCTCTCTCTCTCAATCAATCAATCAATCAATCAATCATCTATCTATCTATCAGTTTCCATCTATCTATCTATCTTCATGCAATTACCCATTGATAAAACTTATTTTGTTGAACACAAAATATTTGCTTTCAGTCTTTTTTTTTTTTTTTAAATGGAGGTGCAAAGTAGTTTGTACTGTTAAAGAGCTAGGCACGTTGTGTATGATGGGCTAAGAACTGTGTCCTTGTGTCTTTTTTTGCACTTTTATCTCCAGTTATCTATGTTATCTGATGAAATAAAAAAAGTTGGGTAACCTTCAGCATTAAAGGGAAAGGAAAGTCTAAAATAGAATAAGGCTAGAAATGCTGTATTTTGTATACTAAACATAAAAATGAACTTACTGCACCACAAGCCTAATCAAACAAATGATTTATGCTTTCAAAGTTGGCCACAGGGGGCTGTCATCTTGTAACTTTGTTATACATCTTTGCAAGACTAGACTACATACACATGTTAAGTGTGGTCTATGTATCTTAGGGATCGTCATAAATGATAAAAAAACAAAGCTACTTGAGTTCTGCATGGCTGGTAAGTTAGGCAGGGGCTCCCCCTGCTGTTCATAAGTATGATTGTTTCCCTGCCAGAAATTAGGGACCATCTGAAAATTCCTATCCACAACAGTAAATGAAGGGAGAATTTCACTGCAAACAGTCAGGTTTCTTATAAAAATGGTACATATTTTTTAATTAAAGTATATTGGAGATAGATTTCTTTTTCATTAAAGAAAGTAAAAATGGGATTTTATTTCTTTGCCTTTCTTTGCCCTTTAATGTAGGTTATTGTGACACTATAATGCAAATCAAGACAACATGCATGGTTTTTAGGAGTATATGAATACACATCGTTGAAATGGTGTTATATCTCTTAATGGACAAGCAGCAGGTCAGTAATTCTCAGCTCTGTTATTTCAAATTAGAATCTGAAACCAGTAGGAGACAGCGGCTGTTATGGCAAAGCCTACTTGATGACCAGTGGAAGTGAGTATTTAATATGTCCCTATGTACAAGAGGCTCCTGTTTGGCTTTAGACATTTAAGATATCCCAGTAGATCTCTGGCTGTCTGCACATTGGAACGTTCAGCTGATACCATATAAAAGTGTTACCTCATCTAGACTGGTCGCAGGCAAGGAGATAGACTACACCTGTTCTTGAAAATCTCACTAATCCAATGTTCTAATTACCCTTTATTAACAAGTGCATCTGCTTTCATTATAGAAAGTTTGAAGGCAACGTAACAGGCTGTGGCATTTTTTACATATGGAAGGGCTTATACATAGATCCCAAAATTACTAAGTCTGGGAAGTTTAAATTCTAGCCAGCCATTCTTGACAGAGACATTCTAACAAATATGCTGCTATCCAGGGACCTTTTCTTTTATAATTTGATTTAGTGTGATCAACTTTTATTAGCCAACTGGACAAGCATTGCTCATGACCAGAACATTCCTCATGCAACTTTACATCATGGACTGCATTTCTTTCTAAATTACTGGCAAGTCTTATTTATGCAATATAACCTATTAATTGTAATAATTATGTGGTGTTAAAAGAAACCTGAGTTATACACTGCAAATAAACAAAAAACAAAATAGAACAATAGTGTATATTTCATTGTAATTGGGATGCAGTTCTGTTTTTGTATAGAGATAGTGAACACATAGTTCCTCATAAAAAGTGCCAGAAGTTCAAAATTAAGATTACATGGTAAGGCTTAAGGGATGACATATCTCTAAAAATACAATTTGCAAGTGCCAATGCACCCCCAACAGCCTGCTCTTGTTAATTACAGACAACTGCCCTCATGGAGATAAAGATATATGAGATTATCTGGACTTGGTGGTAATTCAAGGGTTCTATTGGCAGCTTTTGCCCATTGCAAACACTGACTATTGACAAGTAAATTGGACACTTATGATGCTTGCAGACCGTAAGCTACTTCTACTGCATGCTGATCAATGGACCACCTACCCCCCACCTGAGATGCCAGTTTTTGTAGAGAATAATCAAGCAGTAGGGGAAGAGTTTTGTTTTTCTTCCCCGCAAAGGTTTTTTTTTTTTTAACCTTATAGACATCTAAAGGTTGCTATCTTAAAGCTGCTGCCTTAGGCAAAGGCCCTTGTGCACAATCCTTCAGGGACAAATGTGTCTCATGTATTGACACTAGTTCAGTGGGAAGCTTGGAGCTATTGCGCTTGGTGCCGAAACTCCCAAGTCCAAGAAGTATGTTTGGACACCTGTATGAAGAAATGTGGGCAAATGTGAGAGAAAAGCAGCACACTAAAACAGTAGTGGCAGAAAAGGGAATACCAAGAGAAAAGGGGAGAGCAGTGAAGATAGGCATATGGCAATATGCTGGGGTGCACGTAAGCTTCCATCAGAGAGAACAGGGTTCACAAGTACTGTCATTCTGTACCGTTTGATGAGCACTTCCTGTTACTACTACTTCAGTGATTCCCACTGCTCATTTCTGCTTAAACATGAAGGATCTGTGCGGTGACAGTTAATATTAGGTTAAAGAAGTAAAGGGTGTTTTTTAAAAAAAAAAAAAACTTAAGCCTCTAGGGCAAACTCACTAAAGGGCAAATTTTCACCAGTGAACGATCCTCAACAGTTGGCACCAATTCACCAGGTGCAAATTCGGTACTAGTATTCTAATTCACTAAAATGCTAAGTTGTGTCTCAGCAGCCGAACGCAGGCAAAGTTTTGCTATCGTTATTTCGTTGACGAAACTTCATTAGTACTCTTACGCTTAGGTCCATATATATGTATGGACGTCTTTACTAGAGATGTTGGTGCAAATGCTTGAAGTGGCCACTTTATATTACAAAAGCAAAATAAAGACAAACGGCACCCTCTAACGCCCTAGAATAGAGCCCACCCTAAAGCAAATGTGACATGCCCCTGAAATGGTTGGGAAAAATTGTTAACCTAAATACCTTTAATAGTTAAGACTTTTGAAGGAAATCCCACTTTAAAAAATGAAAAAAATGCCATAGTTTTTTCACAACTTTTAGGACTTTCCGGCATACAAGATATAATGTCATTGACCTAAGATTGAGGGGGATGTAGTTTCATCTAAGGTGGCGAAGGAAACTCAACTTCAAACTTTAATAACGAACATTCAGCTGGAGATAGGGCGCGAAACTGCGCTAGCAATGGTCTATTTCGCTAGCAAATTGTCGTTTATGCCTGCTAGTAAATTGTCAATGTCCCTGCCGATCAGATTTCTGGCAAATTTTTGCTAACAATGGTCACTTCGCCCTTTAGTTATATTTACTAGTATACTAGTACACTAGTACAGTATATACTATTACTAGTATAGTATATATACTTTTATATTTGTAATGACCACGTTATCAGGAACCTTGTTCAGCTAAAGTACCTGCGGATGCACAGATGAACCCTGTGGTTCCAGGGTTCACTGACGCTCTTTTGGGGCCCCTGGCTTTCTGCTGCAGAAGCCAACAAGGAAGTTCGTAACAAGTCTGTAAGCGAGGAACCAGCAGGGAATTAGAAAAGACAGGTGAAGAGTTCAAGGCAGGCGGCAAGATTCGTAGTCGAAGATCGGACAGGAGTCCAACAAATGCTTCAGCAGGAAAAGTAAACTGGAACCAGCTTGGACACTTAATGGAAGACTGGGCCTTTAAGGAAGATTCAAATCTGGCGCCTATTCGTGAGGTCACAACGTTTGGTGCTGTGACGCCGGCGTCATGATTCTCAGCTTCAAAGTGGCCGTAAACAAGAAAGCGCACTCCTGCACACAGACTTCTTTGAAGAGACGCTCTGGGAGGTAAGAGAACACCGGAATCTCCAGGTGCATCTTACAATATTTCTCACCTGATACATCTTTCTCTGGCTACAAAATGGAAGCAATATTATTAAAAGCTAGATGCCATTTTCTTGAGGTATGATATTCCATAACTTAAACAATTTCAGTACCTTAAATTGTGAAAATCATACAAAATACATTATTTTATGCTGTAGTGCCACCTTCAGGGAATAGTTTGTGGTCAAGGAACTGCACTTATGCAATGAGAGCAAACGGTCAGAACATCATGTAAACTCCCAAAGCCTTTCCACAGTGTATGTAGGATTATGGCAATGCATAAGAAATGTACTTGAATGGTTTCATTCCAATGATACAAGAGTCAGAAAGTACCTGTTAAAAAAGCTTATCAGCTGAAAATAAAAGGTACAATTTTTCTCTAATCCTTACACTATATTTGATCAATTATTGTATTTTTTTTTCCAAAAAATGATGGCACAATGGGGCCCAATTTTATTTCCAACCACTGAAGAATTGCCATGGAGTTTGTTTGTTCTCCATGTGGCTGGTTTCCTTCACCACTGTTAGGGCACACAGAACACTTGGCTCCACTGCTCCCAGCATGTGTATTTTTTTGCAGGCTAAGAGAGGTGGATCTGCTCTTTGATTGAATAACTGAATCTTGAATAAGAACTGCTTGTGTGCAGTCACACATTGTGGATATTGGTCCAAATACATGAAAGCAAGCATTTCCAAGCAGTCCTCTGCTGTTTGTTATTGCATGCAAGTGGGTCTTCAAATTAATGGAGATTGGGCATGGAGCAGAAACGCTTCTCTCAGCCTTAAAAAAATATGCAGGCTGAGAGCAGCGGAGCCAATGCTCCATCTACCCTTGGCCTTAAACATGCAAGAAGGTCGATTGGCTTCCAAAACGGACTATAGTGTATACAGGACTAACCTTTTCCAGAGTAACGGTAATCCATTTCCAAATATATGGTGTGTTTCATTGCATCTACCATATGACCCTTCTTGCATGGTCAATGTACTGGCTTCATCAAATGTCTGCCCTCAATCTATTGGTAGATATTTGGCACCAGGTAACCTGCAGTACATATGTTACCAAGGACACAGAATTCTGTCCAAACCGATGACAATTTTTACACAGAGAAGTCTGAAATCATAAAAAAACAACAAATACTGTATGCCTCTACTGAAGGATCTTATAGCCCAGAGAAGCCTGAATTAGCATAAATGGCATGGGAATGACACAGAGTTTAAGCGTGGCTAATGTGGGTATAGGATAGGTTGATGTGGGGCTATAAGACCAAGGAAATCGATTTATCAAAAGATCAGTAGTCCAGACAGGGAGAGGGATCATTGTGTGCTAATTTAGCTGTAATGTATAGCAGTTCATTAAAATGCACAGTCTTACAGAAAAAGTCCCAGGCATCAGTTCCAGACTCCTACAGCAGTTATATGCAGGAACCAGGGATTGCACATTCATGATTCAATAGAACCTGTTCAATACAATGTGATGGATGTCCTTCTCAAAAGCCCTGAGTACTTTGGATGCTGGCAGCATTATTTCTGTTTTTGTTTTCCTGACAAATGCTTCTGCAAGCCACATAATGTTTAGGACAATAGGCAGCATTGAGCAAGTTAAGCAGATGGATACATTGGTGCAAAACTGCTGCCGTTTGCTATGCTTTTTCTCTAAGAATGATAATGTGTCAGTTTAGCAAATGCTTTCAATTTCCATTTGTTCCAAATCTTTTTAGATTTGATTTAAATCTTTTTTTTAGCCAGATGCTATGTGTTGTAAAGGATTGCACAGTTAGAAATCATAGTCTGAACTTTAGTTCTGATTAAATGGTATTCTGAAAGTGTGCCCCAGCTTTGAAAATGAAAAAGGCCTTGGATGGGGCCGAAACGTCAGACTGAAGTTCTGTACATAAAGACCAATTTTATTCATCTTTAAGTCCTGAGAGTGCGGATTCTTTTTGGAGGTAATATATATATATATATATATATATATATATACCTTGAAAAAGGTCCCGATGGGGACCGAAACGTCGATTGGGCATACCATGCTATAATGTAATACAATATTTTTTCAACAGAAAGACCCATGGTGCTGTTTTTTCCCTTTTTTTGATGTATGTATCACTAATTACGTGCACATGGGCAGCTATGAAGTAGCTTACTGGTAGGTGGTGCTGTCCTATCAGGAATTTATATATATATATATATATATATATATATACACATACATACAAGTAAAACCAAATGATACTGTATATACATAGTAATAGAGGATCTCTAGATCCTAGATGGCTCCAGTCTTATTCCATGCTTTACATGAACACATATTAACTGTACAGTAGAATCCTTTGCCTTGTGATAGAATGTTTAGATCTCCTTATCCAATCAATTGAAATTGCACCCAGCCCCTGTTATATTTATAACACAATAGGAATGGGGGATAGGACAGAACTTCAGTGAAATCAGTTTTTAAACACTTTTCCAGATGTCCCTATAAAGCACTCACTTTAGAATCATAGTGCTATGTGTTGAACATTCATATTTAGGACCCCCTGATTTCCTGTAGAATTAACTCAATCAGCCTTGTGAATTCTGTGAAGAAATACATTTCATGTTTAAAAGCCCCCTGGTCCCTTGCCTGGCAGATGAAGGAATGGTCGTGAAGAAGGATAGGCTTGATAAGATAATAAAAACTGTAGAGAGGAGGAGGAAATAGATCTCTAGACTAAAGCCCAGCATGAGATCTGCATCTTTTCAGTAACCTTTTCCCAGTTAATTATTGCAGGTCTCAGCCTGCAGTTCCAAGCCGGTGCTCCTCAAGAAATGGCAATTAATTTAAGACTAATAGGATTTTCAATTCAAAACAATCCAGAGATAGATTTTATGGGAGAATGTGAATACACTTAAGAGACAGACAGCTGTGGGTGGGTAGACAGTTAAGGAATTGGCAGTGTGGATAAAGGAGTTAAGAATAAAGGGAGGCTACTGATCTTAAATCCCTTTTAGTGGATTGAGATTGTTGTTAAAGACTCAATTTCCACTACTTCAAAAGCCACCAAAGTGTTTCAGAAAAGGCGATCATACTCTTTAAACTGACAAGATAGAGCTATAAATGATAGATTAATAGTCTGTACACTCAGATTGAAGTTAGCAAATGGCTACAAGAATGCCTGGAAACAATACTGTTTTATATTTATCTAGCTGACATATGGCCTTATACAATATGTGATACAATATATTTACTTAGACTTTGCTAAAGCATTCAATACTGTGCCACACAGAAGGTTACTGGTTAAATTAAGGAATGCTGGCCTGGAACATAGTATTTGTAACTGGATAGAGAACTGGCTAAAAGATAAACTACAAAGAGTGGTGGTAAATGGAACATTTTCTAATTGGACCAGTGTTGTTAGTGGGGTACCGCAGGGCTCTGTACTGGGTCCCTTGCTTTTCAACTTGTTTATTAATGAACTGGATGTGGGCATTGAAAGTACAGTTTCTAGTTTTGCAGATGATACTAAATTGTGCAGAACTGTAGGTTCCATGCAGGATGCTACCACTCTGCAGAGTGATTTGTCTAAGTTGGGAAACTGGGCAGCAAACTGGAAAATGAGGTTCAATGTTGATAAATGCAAGGTTATGCACTTTGGCAAAAATAATATAAATGCAAGTTATACACTAAATGGCAGTGTGTTGGGAGTTTCCTTAAGTGAGAAGGATCTTGGGGTTTTTATAGATAACAAGTTGTCTAATTCTGGGCAGTGTCATTCTGTAGCTACTAAAGCAAATAGGGTTCTGTCCTGCATAAAAAAGGGCATAAACTCAAAGGATGGAAACATAATTATACCTCTTTATAGACCCCTAGAAAGACCTCATCCGGAATATGCAGTGCAGTTTTGGACTCCAGTCCTTAGGAGGGATGTAAATGAGCTGGAGAGAGTGCAGAGACGTGCAACTAAACTGGTTAGAGGGATGGAATACTTAAATTATGAGGGTAGACAGTCCAGATTTGGGTTGTTTTCTGTGGAAAAAAAGGCCCTTGCGAAGGCACATGATTACACTTTACAAGTATAGAGGACATTATAGACAAATATCAGGGGACCTTTTTTGCCGATCATCGCACCAGAGGCCACCCCTTCAGACTACAAGAAAAGTACTTTCATTTGAAGCAGTGTAGGTGGTTCTTCACAGTCAGGACAGCGAGGTTGTGGAATGTACTGCCGGGTGATGTTGTGACGGCTGATTCTGTTGATGCTTTTAAAAGGGGCTTGGATGATTTTTTGGACAGACATAATATCAAAGGCTATTTTGATACTAAACTCTACAGTTAGTATAGCTATGGGCATATATGGTTTGTGTGAATGGAGGGGTGTGTGTATGCTGGGTTTTAATTTGAGGGGGTTGAACTTGATGGAGTTTTTCAACCCAATTTAACCATGTAACTATGAACTTCTCTGTCTGAACTCCACTGCCATGATATAAATTATTCAGTAACATTCATTTATTTTCCATGAACTTACTCCTGTGAATATTTGTAGACTTGACAACATGCATTGTGATTTTTAACTACATTATTACACTGTTTTCAGTTGTCTAAAATGTCCTAAACAAATTTCATTTACTACAAAATAAATAAAACATTTACTCTCAATTACAATGGCTATAACTATAGAGGTATAGTCAAGATGCATATTTTAAATGAATATAGTCAACTTCATAAACGTTCTTAAAACACTTTCCATTTTTTCTAGGAGGATTGTATCATTTGGGAAATTAATATAATTGTTTTCACACTTTGGGAGGTTTGGTGTAGTTTAAAAAGTTTTATGTTTGGTATTTGTCCGTGTTATGAAGCCAAATCGATAGTTTACAGCCCTTCTTGAATTTATCACTGCTTTGGATTCCTTGTGGCTAGTAGTTAAATAAAATTTCATTCATTTTTTCAGCATAATTCAGTTGTCTAGGGCAATTTTAAGGTCAAACAATAATTGAAAGTTCTATTTAGCATACCTAAGCTGAACACGTTTACATTTTCTCCATAGGGAGCCACTACAACATCAGGGTTAATGTGTGCTGACTTCTTGTTGTCCCATGGGAAACATAAAGGGATTATTACTAAGCACTCTAACTCTTACTCAGGATAAAACTGCCTGCTGTTCCCCTTTTTACATACTATTTTAACTTAACAATTTGGCATTCACAGAGGCTTGTTAAATTGTTAAAATCCATTGCAAAGGTGGCAACATTGCCAATGCGGTGGTATAATTAGTAGGAAAAATATAAACATGCACCTGTAGATTTACCTATTAAATATTCTTTGATCTTATCAGCCTTTCAAAAGTTATTCCTGTTACTGTTCTGAGCATTTTGTATTACTTTATAGCTATAATTACAGTAAAGATTTTGGAGAGGAGAAGGATTTGGCAAGTTTAGAAAAATATTTTGTGTTTTTTTTTACCACTGATACAAAACATATAAAAAATATATAAATGACCTAAAAATGTAAATGTACATACATATAACAATCTATAAAAATTAATATTGTTCATAAGAAAATGGCATTGATCACCTAATAGTGAAACAAATAGAGGTAGGAGGTGGCTTTTTCATGGTTCTGAAATTCTGGTTGTTGGGTCATTTATATAGCCTCTAAAATATTTCACATTGTGAAGCATGATACTTATGTAATAAAAGGAAAGGCTTCATACCTGGTGTTCATTTGTATTAGATGAGATAGCACAACCTCTCAAATAACTACTCTCCAGGGGACAAATTCGCTAAATGGCTCATTTTCACCTCAGAAGGCTCCGTCATACTATCCACCTTTGTTATCAAAATGCAAAGTCTCTTCAGACGAACGCTGGAGAAGTTTCGCCATAGAAAAATTGTCAGCGCTGGCATTTCTGAGAAAACTTTCACTAGCGATACTTTCTTCCTAGTTAAACTTCGTTAACATACTTACAGTAAATTTAAATTGGTATATATATATCATATAGTATATATGTCTTTATTAATGATCATATCTTCTATTGTCCTGGACATGAGCCCGCCCAGAATTGTATTTAGGTCTGATTCTGCCCTAGGCATTGTACCTAAATACACCCCTACGCACGTCATGTGACATCACTGCGCCGGAAGTGGCATTGCATGCTGCGAACAGCTGGCCCCCTGCCCATCACCCCCCCAGCACTTCCATTGGATTACCTAAAGAAATCTGTGGAAGTAGCTGGGCGATTTTTTGTTTTTAAATTAAAAACACATCTATAGGCACCAAAACCTGTCGCCCTAGGCACAGGCCCTTAGGTGCCTTAATATAAATACAAAATTGAGCCCACCCTAAAATAAATGTGGCATGACCCTCAAATGGTTTAAAAATGTTCCTAAAAATATATTTTTTAGAGTTACAACTTTTAAACATAGTCCCACTTGATGATAAAACGCCAGAGTTGTGTCTTTTTTTTATGATTTTTTGGCATACAGAATATGATGTCACTGACATAAGATTGTTGAAGATCTTATCAATTTGCGAGGTATAACCTGGCAAAACAAACTCTGGTGAAAAGGGTAACGTATTAGAAAGTTCACACTTTGATGAATTTGTGTAGTAACGATCGTTCTCCTGAGCAAAAATTTACCTGGTGAAAGGGGAGTGAAACTTCATTAGCGCTGAGTTCTTTCACAAGTGAAACAAACTAAACATTTACCTATTTCTTGGTACTGCATTAATGGACTCGCAGTATTCAACAGCCATTTAACACATACTGTACATTAACTCTGTTTCTCTAGTGTTAGCTGATGTGATTTCTAAATTTTATAAATCAAGTCCTGTCCATGAACTGCACGTGTATCAAAGTATCATTTGCACTACACTGTTCAGCCACACACGCCTCCCCCCATCTGCTCTGAACTTCCCTAGGTTGTCTCTCTGTAGACTCTGCAATAGAGACATCAATATTTCCAGAGTAACCCTCCCTACAAAGTTAGATAGAAGTGGCAGCTAGATAGAAGTGGCAGCCAAGTGGTAGATGAGATTCGATACCAATAAATTTAAGGCTATGCACTTGGGATTAAAAATATGCAAGCTACACTCTTAATGGGATAGTTAATCTTTAATGGAAAAAGATCTAGGCCCTAGTGTATAATATACTTAGCAGAAGCAGGAATGTCAGTCAGCAGGTCAAAATATTGTCTTTTATTTAAACTGCTTATGCCCCATCTAAAAAGTACAGCTTAGTTCACAGAACTCAAAAGGGAACACACAACTATTTGTCTTCATGCGGATAGTAAGCACAAATATTCTACATATATACAGTATATATAAATCAAATCTAAATTTATTGGCATATAAAGTTAGCTTTAAAGGTGGCACCGTTTTCTGTGGTTTCTCCCATCACACCCATAGAACAATGTGACCCAATGCTTTTGAGTCTAATTAGATGTGTGAAACACATAAAACAAACAATATACCATCCAAAGTAGTAAACACAGAAGAAATATTGCAGATATAAACAATGTTTTTGTACAAATTGTCACTTTCTATAGTTCACTTTAACATAACGAGCTTGGCAGGGGTGTTCAATCTCTAAATATATTATATATTTGTTTATGTAAGGAAATAGATCAATCACAACATGCCATACCACTGATATCAGGTGGATACTACCTCCATAAATATTGTTTAGTAAGCACAGTCTCACAATTTCCAGTGTCACCAATACTATCAAAACAGTTCGATTCAACTCTCAAAAATCTAAATTCTCAAAAAACATTTCCATGGCCATTTGAACAGTGCGTAAAATAAGGGAAAGACTACAAATGATGGTGCAAAGACCTTTGACATGTGTGAGAGGTAACAATTGACTCAATATCACCTTCTTAACATTGTATGTGAGTGAGTCTTCTAATGATTTACAAATTATGATAAAACCTACTGAGGGTAGGGAGACCGACATTTGCTTGCATATATCTGATATAAAAGTCACATCATAGGAGTCATATGAGACCTACAATACTGTGGAGGCTGTCTATAATGTTAGTATAACAGGAGCCACATCATGTAGTTAGGCAATGCTATGCTCTCCCTCTAATCCTATAGCTAGGAAACACTGATATCCCAGAAGTAATACATTAAAAGATTAAACTGTATTGCTGTGTATCTAAATGAACTGATCTTTGGTCATATGACTATGAAGATTTTCATTCATTCAGGTCATGGAATATCAATTGACTAGCATGGGAAGTTTTCGGCATATAAACTCTTCCAATAATCCAATCACAATGGCACATTGTAACTCTTCAAAGAGGTGACATCTGAAGTTTACAGAGTTGTTGATTCAGTAGAGTTACTGTGATAGGATTATCAATGTGTCATCCAACTCCTAGACAAAGGTGTTACTTGTGAGAGTTGCATGAATGGATGTGTAAAGTCTTATGAAACTGCTGGGGTACAGATGTGAGAACAGCATTGTATGTAGCAGACAGGTGGTGTCAAAAGCCCCCACCTCTATTCAGAGATGGTTTCTCCACCTTGACATGAATGGCCTCCTTCACGCTTCGTTCAACCCATCGGTCTTCTTTATCCAAGATATGTACTGTACCTTTCTATCTTCAAAGGTGTGCCCCTTGTCTTTAAGGTGTAGAAAGACAGCTAAAATGTTAGCCAATAATTTTGCAATGCTGTACGTAATTTAATTTATGCTGCTGGCAATGGGCCTTAGTGGGGCTCCTTCTTTGTGTATCTTGGGGAGTTGTATAAGCATAGTGTGGCTTCTCTGGGGTACAGGCGGCGGTATAAAAGTCGATCAATGGCTTTCTCCTTTTCCAGTTGTAGACAAGCTATCATGTTTTTTTTAATGCATCATTTAATAGTGCTGCTCCAGTAGGCTTGCACTTGCACTGAAATCCATTTCTCAAAAGAGCAGACAGATTTTCTGCAGTGACATCTGATTCTCAAAAGAGGAAACAGATTTTTTTATATTCAGTTTTGAAATCTGACATGGGGCTAGCCATTTTGTCAATTTCCCAGCTGCCCCTGGTCATGTGACTTGTGCCAGCACTTTAGAAGGGAACTGCTTTCTGGCAGGCTGTTGTTTTTCCTTCTCAATGTAACTGAATAGTACGCAGTGGGACATGGGTTTTACTATTGAGTGCTGTTCTTAGATCTACCAGGCAGTTGTTATCTTGTGTTATCTGGTTACCTTCCCATTGTTCTTTTGTTAGGCTGCTGGGTGGGGGAAAGGGAGGGGGTGATATCATTCCAACTTGCAGTACAGCAGTAAAGAATGATTGAGGTTTATCAGAGAGCACAAGTCACATGACTTGGGGCAGCTGGGAATTGACAAAATGTCTAGCCCCATGTCAGATTTCAAAATGAAATATAAAAAACTCTGTTTGCTCTTTTGAGAAATAAATTTCAGTACAGAATTCTTCTGGAACAGCACTATTAACTGATGCATTTTGAAAAATTTTTTTCAAATGTAGTGCTATCATGGAGTAGTGTGATTATCTTGCAGTGATAGTCAGTTGTGTTGAGCACCATTTTCAGACCATTGCCGGTGTCGAAAAAATGGATGCCCACGTCCAAAACGAGACACCAGCGAATTCTCGCCAGGCAAAATCTTTCTGGCTTTTCACTAATTTATTCACCTGCAGCGAATTTGTGGGAATTTGCCCCAGGCGAATAAATTCGCCCATCACTACAACTGAGCAATTAGCCAGCACCATGTAAATACAAAACAAAGAATGCCAAGAATCTGCCACCGCTGTAAAATAATGTGCATGGACAGATGCAAGTCAAGTCAGGAACCTTCTAATCAGTTTTGGAGAGTTCAATTTACAACTTTTCCAGAAACATTAACAACATGCTTTCCAATACTTATAACTGTCAACAGTGTTGATATAAAGAAGGCTCCAGATGTTGCACATTTAAAAGGGGATACTGTAAACTCATCACAAAATATCCCATTTTATTGAAAATAATGCTATATCGCTTTTTTTTGTGCTTTTAATTAATGCTGGGAAATTGTCTGTTAGTAAGTCTTTTAGAAATTAATAACCTTGTTTATCTGCACATATAATAAAAGTTTGTTTGTGTGGTACTCTATAACTATCTGGTGATATATGTCAAAAGCAATAATTAGGCCTCAGAGTAATAGTGAAGGCTCAAGCTCATTATAGGAATGGGCCAATTTTTTCATCTTGTTTCGCCGCGGAAATTACGCTAATAGACTTGAATGGCGTCATGCGTAAAAAAAACATGACGTGTGTCAAAATTTTTTCGACGCCAATTTTTCGTGATGCGAAATGCGTCAAATTTGCCCATTCCTACTCTTTAACAACGTCCATATTTCCTATATGACCATTTCATAGGTACCATTCTGTATTAAGGGACTTGATTTTGGCTTTCTGCTGAAGCTTGGAGTTTTGTGGTGAACTAACATTGATTGGCCCTTAGACAAAGCACTGTAGATATTGGAAACAATGGGAAAGAGAAAACAGATGTGAGTCATGGCTAATTGCAGGCAGCTATTGTTCTGCAGCAGTGACCAGGCTAACTCAGTTCTACTTGGCCAAATGTCACACAAACAAATCAAATCTGCACAAAAGACATGGACATCAGATGGGCTTGCACTGTGTATAGGGACAGTGGGGAAGTGTTCCAGTGATGCTTTGACTCAGTGAGATAAAGTTCCTCCCTTCTTCTTTAGTTGATGTATTATATACAATGATGTAAGGTCCAGTTACTGTATTGCAGCAAAACAAAAACTATAACATATAAATCCAAAGACAAGTCCCCTTGATACTCCTAATTAGAAAAAGTTTAAGTCAAAGTTCAATACTAACACTAGGCTCCTATCCAAGAGCTCTTATTAATCTACACGTATCCCTATCTTGCTCATATCACTTTTGCTTGATGCAAAACAGTTGCCCCCACAAATCTGATCCTCAGTAAAGACCTTAGGCACTCATTTTAGCTGGTTGTACTCCTGTTAGCTAACTCTCTCTCTCTGTGCTCTCATGGGCTCTTTTATTGGGGATCTCAGGCAGCTACATTGTGATGGCACTCTCAACAGTTCTACAAATTTCACAGCACCCTCACCCTCAAGCTACCAAAGCTTGAGAAAAGACCGAGAAGGGTCTGAAACGTTGCCGGGTGTTTGGGGTCATCTCATCACATCTCTCAATAAAGGCATTTTAAGACAATACACTGCTGACTGGTGCCGTCAATTACTACACTCTCAACAGTTCTGCCAGTCAATTCCTGGGGGTACTTTTTGAATTGGTTGGCCTATGCCTCAAGTCATATTTGGGGATCCTGGTATCTGCTCCTTGTTCACCAGGGTCTTCTTTCTCCTTGCATCCCTAGATGCCTTCTTCATATGAAGGGTGTTGGGGGCCTTTATAGTCATAGTAGTGCACCTCCTATGTTACTATAGAGTTAAATAAAATCAATGTAAAAAGAATTTATAATTATAAAAAGGGTGAAAAAAAGGATTATCAATAAAGGCTGATAAGTTTATCAGTCCTTATGTTTTAACTGAGACACTTCCTTGTAAAACTTCCATGTGCAATGCATTGCTATAATCCTTTATAAAAGGAAAAGGTCCGGTAACCTAGGTTCACAAACCAGCTTCTCGAACCTGAGATGGAGCGAAAAAGACAAATAGCTGGGTAATTTAAATAAGAAAATGGTCACATATTTTATTAATTGTTTGTCAGACTTTAATGGATACAGTGATGACTGCAACAGTGTTACAGCAGGAAGGGACTTGATATATGGCCCCTTTAAAGTTGAGATGGGAATTTTAACTAGTGTGGAACAAAGAAAGCATGGAAATGACAGCATAAAGAACCAGAGGGTAAGAAAAGGCATGCAATAAAAGGGTCATGATGGGTCAGTCAGGGAAGTATAATGGTAATGACAACAGAATGGTGCAATAACAGAATACACAGCAATCAAATACAGCCGGGGTTATGGGCAGCAATGCAAGAATTACATGGGAACTTGAGGAACAAACAGGATTCATAAGGAAAAAGGGCAAATGTACTGTAAGATTAATATTTAAAGGTCAACAAAGGTCAATTTTTTTAATTCGAATTGAATTTTAGGGTATTTATTAGTCGAAGTAGCCAGAAATTACTTTGGAATTTGAATTTTCACTTCGACCCTTAGTAAACCTAAGGTTTTCTGTTTTGCAATTTTGATTCCATGATTTTTATATTTAAAAAAAAATTTGGGCCAAGAGATCAAAGGTTGCTTATATAATCGCTCTTCTCTGGGGAAAGCCCTTGTTTGGGCTTTACCGTTAATGGACCGTGACGATCCCCTGTACATGATTCTACTGCCTTCCTTGCAACTTTTCGACAATTTTTGATGTTCAGAGTCATAAGCTGAATGCCTCTAACCAGCTCATGAAAATCAATCAGGGATCCAAAACTGCCTCAGAATACGCCATCAATTTCCGGACTCTAGCTGCGGAGGTCTGTTGGAACAATAAGGCGCTCATCGCAGCTTTCTGGAGGGGGCTAAATGAAGATCTCAAAGATGAGCTGGTAACCTGACACTTGCCTTCTTCTTTCGATGATTTTGTCGTCTTCATTGTCAAGATTGATTCTCGTATGAGAGAGAAGTCTTCACTTAAATTTGTGTGTTTGCAAGTCTACAACTTTTCTCAGATCTGAACTCTCCGTTCCAGTTACGCTCCAGCCTAGGTGTGAAGGGGTAGTCTCCCCTAGGCAGGATTTCTGCACTCCCAGTTCCCTTCAAATCTCGTTTATTCCTCAATTTTTACCTTTCCACCATGTCTGGTACATTTTTCTGCCATGCCTTCTTAGATTCCGGAGCAGCAGGAAATTTCATCAATAACACTTTTGTTAAGTCCTGTGGCCTAAGTTCCATACCTCACAAGATTGCTCTTTCCACCCAGGCTGTAGATGGCAGACCAATTTCACCTGGTGTTCTTTCTTCCACTACTGCTCCAGTCCTGGACTGAATGGGCAGTCTTCATGCCGAGGAGATGTCCTTCCTGCTCATTGATTGCCCTGAGACGCCAATCATTTTGGGATTTTCCCTGGCTTCGACTCCATAATCCATCCATCGACTGTTACACTGGGGAACTCACAGCCTGGAGTTTGTTCTGCCGTTCAAACTTCTCGACCTGCGCGGTGCTTACAATCTTGTCAGACAGCTTTCAATACCCGGGACCGACATTATGAGTACCCTGACACGCCTTTCGGTTTGTGCAACGTACCTGCAGTTTTTCAAGATTTTATTAATGATGTCCTTTGTGAATTTCTCCAATCCTGTGTTATTGTTTATCTGGATGACATTTTGGTGTGTTCTTCCTCTTTAACTGAACATGAATCCCAAGTTAAACAAGTTTTACTCAAGTTATGAATGAATTGATGCAAAGCTTGAGAAGTTTGAGTTTCACAAGACTACTATTTCTTTTTTGGGCTACATCATCTCTTCGGCTGGCTTTGAGATGGATCCTGCCAAGGTCTCTGCTGTCCTGGATTGGCCTATTCCATCGGTTTTGAAAGCCATTCAGCGATTCTGATGTTTTGCTAATTTTTATCGGAAGTTTATAAAAAACTTTTCTCAGACCGTGGCTCTTACAAAGAAACCTTTTAAGGGTTCCTGGACACCTTAAGCACAGGAGGCCTTCTCGAACCCTCAAGAAATTATTTATTTCAGCTCCTATTCTCTGTCATCCAGATCCTACCAAGCCTTTTATTGTGGAGGTTGATGCTTCCGAGGTTGGTGTTGGGGACATTCTGTCTCAACGGGCAGAGTTCCAAGGGGCCCTTCATCTTTGTGCCTACATTTCTCACAAACTGTTTCCTGCTGAGAGGAATTGTGATGTGGGTAATTGGGAACTTTTGGCTGTCAAGCTTGCACTGGGGGAATGGCGTCATCTGCTTGAGGGAACTGAACTGCCTATTACCATCTTGACAGATCACAAGAATCTAGAATATATTTCCTCTTCTAGAAGACTCTATCCTTGTCAGACCTGCTGGACTCTGTTTTTCTCTAGGTTCAATTTTTTTCATCTCCTATAGGCCTGGTTCTAAAAATACAAAGATTGATGCCTTGTCCAGATGTATGGTGCAGATGGAGGGTAATCCAATCCCTCCCACTCCTATTATTTCTCCCAACTTGTCTGATTTGTCCAACTTGGAGTCTTTTCCTGAATTTCCTCCTGGAAAAGTTTTTGTACCACAGTCAAGGGTGGCCCAAGTTCTAGAATGGGCTAATGCTTCTAAGGTTTCTGGTCATCCTGGCATTAAGAAGACTCAAACTCTTTGTCTCTGTGTGCACAGTTTGTGCACAACAGAAGTCTCCTCGTTCCTTACCCTGTGGCCTTCTTCAACCATTACCTATTCCCACCCGACCCTGGCTAGATGTGGCTATGGACTTTATTGTGGACTTGCCTAGGTCTTCTGATATGACTACCATTTTGGTAGTAGTGGATAGATTCTCCAAGATGGCTCATTTTCCTTCCGCTGCTGGGTTGGCTCAGGTTTTCATTAAAGAGATCTTTCGCTTACATGGGGTGCCTCGATGTATTGTGTCTGACCGTGGGGTACAGTTTGTATCCAGATTTTGGTGAGCTTTCTCAAAACATTTTTCTTCGACCTATCATCCACAAAGCAATGGCCAGAGAGGACCAATCAGGTTTTGGAACAGTTCCTGCATTGTTTCATTTATCAAAACCAAGACAATTGGGTTGAACTTCTCCCTTGGGCTGAGTTTGCCCATAATAATCTGTTACATGAGTCTCTAGGAGTTTTCCCATTTTTTGCTGTCTTTGGCCATAATCCTGTGGCTCTTCCTTCTGACATTTTGAAGACTGAAATACCTGCAGCTGATGCACTTGTTCGTGATTTTAATGCCATTTGGTCTCAAGCTCACCAGTCTCTACAAAAGGCCATGTTTGTCTAGAAGGTTGCGGACGACAAACATCGTTATGCTAATCTTCCATACCAGATTGGAGACTTTGTCTGGCTTTCCACTTAGCACATCAAGCTTCGGTTAACCTCTCCCAGATTTGGACCTCGTTATGTGGGACCCTTCAAGATCAAGATCCAGGAAGGTGAGAGTCAATATCTGGTCCACTGGATCCGGGCCTTTCACAAAAAGTTTCCAAATAAGTTTTGGGAGTTCCCGGAGGGTATTCCTGAAGGGGGTACTGTAAGAAGCGCTGGGAGATTGCCGGTTTCTCTTACCTCCAGGTGCGTCTCTCGCATCAGAAGTTCTGTGCGCAGGCACGCACCTCCGGGTTCCCCTGTGCATTCGCAGGTACTTCACTTAACAAGGTTCCTGACAACGTGGTTGTTACAATTTACATATCAATGGGGCAACTCCTAGTAGTTCCGTCACTAACCTAACTGGGGATAAATACTGTCACCTGTAGTTTCCAAACATCTGGAATTCTGCAGATTGCCAAAGATTGCTAGAGCCTAAAGGTGGCCATAGACGCACAGATAATATCGTACAAAACTAATTTTCGTACGATATTCGGTGCGTGTATGGTGGGAAATGAGCCGACCGATATCTTAATCTTCTGACGATATCGGTCGGCTGGTTGATCGGGCTGGACAGAAAATTTTGATCGGATGCCTTTGAAAGAACCCTTAACATCAGCCATTGTTATTGCTGAATCGTCAGATACAAGTAGAATTCTATTGTTTTTACCTGTATATTTGACGATTCAGCTCTACACGTGTGTGTTGAAACGAACGATCTTTCTTGGAAAGATTTTTTCCAAGAAAGATCGTAATTGTTACGTCTATGGCCAGCTTAATGTATATCCCTGATATGCACAGAATATAGGAGAGAAGCACAGCAGAAATATAGTTTAAATACCTTATTTATGCATCTGTAGCCCTGGAAAAGTGCAGTTAGAATATGTTTTGTTACTCCAGAAGAAGTAATGTCTTTCTATACTTCCACATAAGTTAGCTATCTCTCTGGGGAATAATCAGCCTCAATCCTGTAAAAAATACACAATTTGATCACTTGGGGAGTAGTCACCCAGCATGTTCCAAGAAGCAGATGGTTTTGGCTAAATCCTTCAGTTTAAAGGGCAGTTTGCCATAAGCCTTTAAAAAAACATATTTCTCTATTTATTTTTTATATAGCCCACTGATGGTTGGAACCAGAGCTACAAGCATTTTCTGCCTACGCAGACGGCTAAAGCAAAGATGTGCATGCAGGTGCGATAAAATAAATCATATTATGTTTACTGAGGCTGGCAGGAATCACGCTTTAGTAAATTGTCTAAGACAATAAATCCTGATTGTATAATTATCTGCTAAAAGACATTTTTTTGCGGAACAAATTTGCACTAATCAGAATTCCTAACACCACAATTTCCACCAAATTTGCCTTTTCTTATGTGAAATATGTTAAAGGTAAATACAGGTAGGTGAACGGTTATCCAGAATGCTTGGTACTTGGGATTTTCCAGATAAGGGATGTTTCCATAATTTGGATCACCATAATTTTAAGGACAAGGAAAGCCTAAAATATTTTGTGCAGGTAAAGGTGTATCTCAATACAGGCTAATAGTGCAGTCATTCGCTGGAGTGTGAATCTGTTTTGAAAATCTGGAGCTGATCATTTCACAAAAGAACTAAGTACAGAAAGAATGCTACCCAAAATGCATTGCTCTGCCCTCAATACCAACACTGGCACATATACTCAATAGGTATTCTTCTGATTCATATTACTTGTGAGCGTGCTTTCTTCTGTGGGATCTGTATCGCTTTCAGGAATTTTCGCACATGCACAAACCATCAGAAAAGACACACTTGATGACGTAACATGGTGCACGCAAGATGTTACTACAAGACAGAAGTATTGAATTTAAAATGGTATTTGGAAAAACACAGTTAGTGAACTGGGAGAGCAAGAGGCTACTACTTAAATGGCCCAGGAAGTGAAAAAGGATTTCCTTAACCATTAAAGGAAAACTTTACCCCCAAAATGAATACTTTACAGATAGTTTATATCAAATTAAGTGGTATATTAAAGCATCTTACCAAACTGGAATATGTATTTAAGTAAATATTGCCCATTTACATCTCTTGCCTTGAACCACCATTTCGTGATGGTCTGTGTGCTGCCTCAGAGATCACCTGACCAGAAATATTTCAACTCTAACTGTAACAGGAAGAAGTGTGGATGCAAAAGACAAAACTCTGTCTGTTAATTGGCTCATGTGACCTAACTTTATAGTTTGTTTGATATGTTTGTGTGCACTGTTGATCATACGATCCCAGAAGGCTGTCCTTATTTTTTAAAATGGAAATTTTCGATTAGCCAGTGGCACATGCTAATAAAAAAGTATATAATTATGAAAATGGTTTATTTACATGAAGCAGGGTTTTACATATGAGTTGTTTTATGCAATATTTTTTTATAGAGACCTACATTGTTTGGGGGGAAATATATTTCGCTGGGGCGACTAATCTCCCCAAATCTCCTTGTGTGGACTGACCCTTAGGGAGTAACAATATGTGCTAATTTGTTAAAGGCCTAGTAATTCACAGCTACCATCTTATATTTCCTTTTCATTATCTTTTTGTTGTAGCTTACTAGAAATAGTTATGGCTCAATAACTAATTACATGGCTCAATAGATATGAAGAACTGAGGAATGAAATCAATGACTTATTGAGTCAAAAATACAATGATGTGTGACTTACAGACAGAATTTGAATTAGTGAAAGATCCTGAAAGATTCACAAAAGTTTTTTAAAAAAAACTTTATTTAGAAAAAATTAAATAACACTTCTAACGCTTCACTATTAGTGACAAATGTGAAAATTCATCATTAAGCAGTTCACCGCCATTCTGACTCTGGGGTGTTATAGCTCATCAGAAACAAGAGCAGACACACCCACATAATGTTTATTTTCAGCATGGAAACAAATGGTTACATATGAAATACTTTGTATTTTATTATTGAACAATAAATTCCTAGCCCTAAATGTACTAAAAGGCACAAAGTTTGCCCAGGTGCAGTAACCAATAGCAACAAATGAGATTGTTTATTTTTACATGGGTGAACATTAAATTTGACTTGCAGAATGGTTCCTATAGGGAATAAGAACTGTAGCAACATGATCATGCAAGTCTTGTTTTTGCATTTTGCACACTGCCTTGCATGCTAAATTAATTGATATGTCTCTGCACCTCAAAACAGAGAAAAAAGACCTGTATCCACTCTCTTAATATATTACTGCATACATGTGACCGTACTATAGTCATGAGAACCATGCTCAGGGAGGGGTTCCTCACAATTAGGGAGATCCTGGGGGTGTAATTTGCTATGGAGACCTGTACCCGCAACTTCTGCACCTTGTCTATGAAGGCTTTCATAAACCATTGTGATTGGATTATTGGAAGAGTTTATATGCTGAGGATTTCCCGTTCCAGTCAGTTGAACTGAAGAAGCTGCTCTGATGAGCAATGCTGCAATGCCTTCCATGATTAATCAGCAAGTCAAGTTGCTCTAAATTTACTTCTACTAGATGCTTTGCACCAAGGCACAAAAGGTTCTGATTGGAACATTGCCCTGCCACCAGTACTTTTGTGCTCCTTAAAGTTCTTGCACTTGTGCAGAGACAATTGTAAGTGATTTGACATTTTAGTCAAATGCAAAAAGTAATGCACTTTGACCACCAGTGGTCTGAGTATGGATGCTTCAAGTTTGCCCATTTTTAGCTTATTAATGCACTCATTATTCCATTGCCAATAAGCTTGGTAGTGTTTTCTTTCTTTTTTTTATTCCCATCCAGACATATAAACTATAACCCCCAGTCCAGAAGGCACAGGTGCATGTGTTTGCCCACCCAGCTTTTCTTCTCATTTCATTAGAAAACACAAGAGCCTCCACACCCATATGTTCAGAGTGCTTCATAATACCTCAAGGCCCCAGTGCCACTGCTCCGAACATGCTGTGAATAGTTCCACCCTTGCTTTGATCACTGATCACCTTATAAAAATAAACTCCACAACACGAAAGAAATGTTAGCACAATTGCCCAATAATTTCCCATTTTACAGACCAGTTCCTCTACCTTGTCTGTAGTATTAAATATAATTAAATATTTGGTCGGGCAAACAGCTGTCTTCCAACAGTAGGAGCTGTACCTAGGTCCACATATTATAACTATAAATAACTTTCAAATATGTACAGCTTCATACTGAAAAACATTTATTTGTGCAATCTCAGCAAAAAATAAAATTACAAACACATCTTTTTTACAACATCCACAGTGCAGTGTTACCCCTCTGTCTGCCTACCTGTGTTAGCCACTCCCTCCTGACGCATTTTGCGCTACTATTGAAGCGCCCAATAGCGCGAAACGCATCAGGAGGGAGTGGCTAACACAAGTAGGCAGACAAAGGGGTAACACTGCATTGTGGATGTTGTAAAAAAGATGTGTTTGTAATTTTATTTTTTGCTGGGATTGCACAAATAAATGTTTTTCAGTATGAAGCTGTACATATTTGAAAGTTCTCTACCTTGTCTAAAGCTGGCTTCTTGTTGATACAGAATTCAGATTCTGAACAAACCATCATTTAAAACCAATAGTTGCCTTAAAGAGTTTGCAGGACTTTATATAGACAGGCAGTGATGCCACTGAATGAATCTGTGAGTCAGTATCAGAGCCACTTGTCTTCCCACGGTTGCTCGGAAGGGTGATCTGCTTGTGTGCCATTTGCACTTCACTTGTGAGTAGAGGTTTCCAGATGAGTCGATGCTTTCACACATAACTTGAAGTAGTGAAAGGGCTGATTCAGAAATGCTTTTGATATGCACAACACAGGATTTTAAACACTAAAAAAGCCTGGTTCAGTTTTATTACCCACTTAAAGAACAGCACAAAAGCTAGAACAATCCATTACTTACTGCATTAGAGCACTGAAAGGTCAGGTGGAAAAAAACTTGTCATTTTTATTTTATTCTGCTACTAAATAAAAAAAGCTTTGGCTTTTGCATAAAAATAGTGTACATAAAAACAAACAAAAACCTCAATTTAGAGTTAGATTTTTCCCTTCCCTTACTAGCTTGTATTCTATTGCTAGGTTTATGACAAAAGTTTTCTTTTAGCGTATGCATATGCATGCATATTACATGAATACAAACCATATTTGAATGTCACCTTATTATTAATAGTACAGTGAAACCTCAATTTTACATCCCCTGATATAAAATTTAAAGATTTCCCTTACTTTACCTAATTTGTTTGTGGTCCAGCATATAATAATTTTCCCTGATTTAACATCTTCATGGATTTTTTTCCTGGTCCCCTGATAAATGTTAAAATTGGCCATCTGCTGTAGTATATAAGTTGAATTAAACATAGTAGGGGAAAAAAGAGAATACAATGGGTGCCGGCATCCAAAAATGGACACCCGCGCCCAAAAAAAGATGCTGGTGAATTTTCACCAGGCGAAATTTTTCTGGCGTTTCGCGAATATATTTGCCTGCGGTGAATCGCGGAAATTCGCAGTGAATTCGCCCATCACTCGACACTACCCTTTAACTTCTAAACCAAATGTGATTTGGATGGCCAACATCATGTGCATAGATTGTCCAATCATTCGGCCAAGAACTATCCTAGCCATTGTGACATTGTGACTGTTGTCCCAGTAGAGGGTGAATGGTATATGCCCATCCATGACTGAGGACCCTAATGAGGACTTACTGGAATCCCAGTTGGAGACTGTGTTTTTATTTACACTTGCCAAAGTGCTGTGATAATGTTAAATCTATAGCATGTGGGCATAAAGTGCATCAGGACTCATCTACCTACAGCCTGCTCAAGCCAGTAAACTGAATTCTTAAAACTAATGTGCGGAAACAGCAGGGCACTTAAAAATAATTGTGCCTACCCATAATCAACCAGCCCTTACATCACATCTTCTGTATATACAGTATCTGACGGGTATAATGTAGGAGCATGAAACAGTCCTTATGCTTTAAAAGAGCAAGTTGTCTGATGCATAGTGTACTTAGGAAAAAATCTACCAGTGCTAGGATTAAAAGATTAGTTTCATCAAGTGGCCTTTTCAGTCTAAAACTAAAACTTTTCAGTCTGACTACATCTAATATATCAGCCTCTTCAATTTAAAAAGTCTGAAATCTAATAAATCACATCATGTTGCACAATTTGTAACACATTTATAAATCTACTGTAATAACAGGACTAATAAGGTCAATGGCCCATGGGGTATTCTGATCACTGCAAAGTAAAGTAATTGTTCAGTATAAAAATAAAAGCTGGGTAAATAGATATTGTAGGCTGCATAAAATAAAAAATGTTTCTAATATAGTTAGTTAGCCAAAAATGTAATGTATAAAGGCTGGAGTGACTGGATGTCTAACATAATAGCCAGAACACTACACTTTTTGTTTCCACTGATTGGTTACCAGGCAGCAATCAATCAGTAATTTGAGGGAGGGGGGCACATGGGACATAACTGTTGGTTTTGAATCAGAGCTGAATGCTGAGGATCAATTGAAAACTCACTGAACAGTTATGTCCCATGTGCTGCCCCATTATCCCTGCCTAATATTTCCACTTTTAATTTAGAAACATATAACTTTGCCTTCTATTTGCATATGGACCACCACCACTGAAGAACTATGTTTCACATATAACATAACTTCCTCTCAGTTCGAGATAACAGAAATAAGTTGAATTTTAAGAGCTATTATCAACTATGGTAAATTTATTTTATAGTGTAAATATTAGATATCCTACTGTCATAGCTCTGTTTTGAATATTTCTCATTTACTAACACAGTTACATATTTGAACCAATGAAGTAGCCCAAAGAAGTTATGTTTTCCCAAGAATTCCTCAGTGGACATCTCTAACGCTTGTCATTAGGGATGAACCGAATCCAGGATTCAGATTCGGCTGAATCTTTCTGCACAGCCGAACCGAATCCTAATTTTCATATGCAAATTAGGGGGGGGGAGGGAAATCGCATGACTTTTAGTCACAAATTTTAGTCACAAATTAGGGTTCGGATTCGGTTCAGGCAAATCCAAAAAAGTGGATTTGGTACATCCCTACTTGTCATAGGAATGGGAGGCAGCTGCAACCAGGAAAAGGCATGAAAAAGTAAAGCATTAGGATAGAGAGGATTGAGGTAAATGAGCTTACTTTTACTGTGAATTAGAAACAGCAAGAACAAATAAAAGCTTCATTTATTAATGTGTTTCCATTTCTTTTATGCAAAAAATAACATGTTGTGTGTTTCTTTTAAAGGAGATGGAAAGGCTTTTTTTAGGCACCTCCAAGTGATTGCATTGATTTAACTGAAGCCCCCGGGTCAGTGTTCTTATCAGCAGAAAACTGCACCAGCCCATGTTATACCAGTGAGCACCACAGAGAGATTGATTTCCTTCTTCCTCTTTCTCTGGGCAGCTGCGCATACGCAGTAGAAGCCGAGCTTTAACTAAAAAGTCGGCTATTTCATTCAACTGCGCATGTGTTGAATCTCATACTACCTTCAATCTGACTAGTCTTTTGTTTGCTGCCTATGAAAATAACATCACTTGCTCTTACCATAATGGTAACAACACACTTCTTTATATTCTATGTACTTATAAGTACTTATACAAGTACGACACTGGTGGTGTAAGCCAGTGCAGATAAAAATAATTTCCTGTTGATAGCACAGAGATTATCAAATGGAAACTTGTTAAGACTTTCTGCTCCCAAAATATAATTGAAAGGGCAGATCTGACACTATTTAAGGCATTGCAGAAATAATGTTATTTTATTGATCTTAACCTCTCCCAGCATGAACCTTCAGGTATTTGTAGCGAGCATTCATGGTTTAATCCTCTTAATCAGCCACAGTTAATCTGTTTTAATGGCTGACAAATTACATTCAGACTATCTTAGTGGACTTGCAGTGGTTTAAGTCATCCTCATTGATGCAATTAATGGTCCCATAATGTTTTTGTCTTTTCATATTTTTGTGTTCTGAAGTGTACGACTCAACTACTGTATATAGGCTGATGCAATGACTCCATATACTTCCAAGTCTAATGTATTCATATGGATTAAAATGGTGTTAAAATGTCAATAAAACTTTGCACTGTCCAAGGGACAGCCACAAACTTTTTAAAATATCTGTGCTTGTCTAATTTGACTCGTGGAGAACAAGGTTTGATTCCTAGTTACAACTTTTGTTGCCTTTTTCATTACAGCAATAGGTAACTCTTTTACCTTTTACAATCCTGGTTCATTATGATATGACTCACTGGGACTGATTTAATCAGCAGTCAATTAATACCCAAGTAAGAATCAACCTCAGAAACCCAATGCTCCAAGGCTACTGTGAAAACTGCAGTGTCAGATACCATCCAGTATTTTGGACCAGATTCAATTCAGTGAGAAAAAAGTTTATCACATGAAAACTCATGGACGATATTCAATTTGAGATGCAATTTATTTCAGCAAAACATATATCAATGACTGAAAATTCTATTGAAAAATTGGAACTAGGAAAAGTTTGTTCTCCTCCGGCTAAATCTTGTGCATGAGATTTAATGTGATAAACCACGAGATAACGTTTTCTCTGTGTCCACAATAAAAAAAACTATAATAGTGTAGCCAGTTTTGGAGTCCCAGACATAATCTGGAATAGCTAAGGGAGGAAAACCCATCTTGCATAAAAGCGGTCATTCTTTAAGCCCATGGGCGCAAGTGCAAGCAGCTTCCCCCATCTGCCCAAATTGCACATTGAATTCATTGTTTTCTAATGCTATTAATGTTGTTTTCCATGGAGGTTAACTCAACAATTAGTGTAACACTGCAAAAAGTGAAAGGATTGTTTTCTTTCTTTTTTTTCATTCATACTTTAGAGCAGAGGTCCCCATCCTTTTTTTACCTGTTAGCCACATTCGATCGGGGAGCAACACAAGCAACAAAATTTCCTGGGGTGGCAAATAAGGACTGTTAATGGCTATGTGACTTTCCCTATTTGGTCTGGCAGTCTAAATGAGGCTCTATTTGACAGTACACTTGTTTTTTTATGCAACTAAAACTTACCTCCAAGCCAAGAATTCAGAAACAAGCACCTGCTTTGAGGCCACTAGGAGAAACAGCCAAGTGGTTTGTGAGCATCATGTTATTCATGAGCCATTGGTTGGGGATCACTGCTTTAGCATAACCTGTACTGTTCTATGGCAATCCACCATGTTTATGTCAGGATGTTCCACTGTTACAAACAAAAATCAGAGGAAAATGCCTTGCTGCTCTCTTAGGCTCTACAGACAAACATGTAACCCATTCATTGCCTGCCAACCATAAAAAATAACTATGATTCATGAAAATGGGAACCAGGTTGTTTGAAGAGATTTCAAGGAATTCTGTGTTGATTGAGGTGGCTGGCAATAGTGAAGGAGAGTTGCAGTATAAAATTGTTACTGGCATAAGATGTACAGTTTTAGAGTACTTGTAGTATATTAAATTGTACTTGTAGTATATAAAATTTTACTAACAGATGTATATTAATAAATGTAATTCATACATTGACATTAGCTTAAAAATGTATGTATAAAGCAGTCTCTCCAAGATAACCCATAGGGCATCTGACACACTATTTCTATCTCTGGCTGTTAAAGCAGAAAAGTGCTCTAACGGTTCCAGTTAAATCAAATAAATCTGTAAATGTGAAAGTGTAGCTATGAATTCTACTAATGTTTTTTCTCTATAATGCCACTCTCTGTCTCCCCAGTCTTGTTCTTTTTTTTGTTTTTTGGAATTTGTGTCTGGTTAATATTTTCTATTTTTATAGAAATAATTCACTTTAGTCCCGCACAATTATGAACTCTTAGAGGAAATAATTTGAATGTTTAGGAGCTGGCAATTTGGTTATGATGAGTCAACTGCCTGCCAGCTGGAATTTCTGACATCAAGAAAATATATCCCATTCCACAGCGTACCCATTTCTATTTAAGATTATACCAATCTCACTTGTAATAATACATCATGTAAAGCACATCTGTTACTCCCTTGAGTTCCACCAGGAGTCTAGAGGGACATTTATATTGCAGATACATAATTCTTGCCAACTGTTCTTCCGGATCTGAGTGACAAGTGGTAAACTGCCAGTTAGCCACAAAGAATGGAAGTGAAAAAACTATTTGGAAATAAATGTACTATTTCTTCTGTTTACACAGGAAGAAATAAAGTGGAGCTATAAAAGCTGAATTCTGCATCGTCAAGCACATGTTCAGGAGCATGCCAAAAACAAAATCATTTAATTTGTCATTTCCCAAAACAAAATGCAAAAATGCTGAGGCAAATGAACTAAATACTGTAGGTAACTGGAAGAAGCCAGGGCAATTTTTTATTCGACTTGAATCTTAATTAAAACCCAATTTATTGTGGTGGCATAGTCTGTTATCATATATACGTAAGAGTATGAAAACCAAGAGAAACAATTTGTTTAAAAAGAATAAACATGTTGCCACAATGGCTAAGGATGCGCCTGTCATGTTAATAGTTGCAGAATTGAGTTATCAGGCACGAACATGTCAACAACTTCCAGCAAAAATGCACTACAAATAATGTGACGTTTCTGTGCCTTGGTGCTAATATGAAGAAAAGGCTAACAGTCAGGACGATGAGTAAGGTGAGAATGCAATGAATCAGCTAACACAATGACAGATCTACATATATATATATAT
This sequence comes from Xenopus borealis, assembly GCA_024363595.1. Lineage (NCBI taxonomy): Eukaryota > Metazoa > Chordata > Amphibia > Anura > Pipidae > Xenopus > Xenopus borealis. The sequence continues at coordinate 74,362,714 of CM044444.1, forward strand.
TTTTTTATTTTTTTTTTCTTAAGATAAACAAGCTTGTCCTAGCTGATAATACCTTACATCAATACTAAAGCCACATGAGTCTTCATATGGTGTTAATTTAAAACTCCCATCATACCCATAATGCCAGTGGGGGGAAATGGAAATTGTAGCTCAGCAGCAGCTTCAGAGAGCCAGGCAGAAGGTACTTGTTTTTTAAATAGAACACTCAACAAGGGCCAATAACCAAGTAACAAGAGTAACTTGCTCAAGGGATTCTTCCCGGGTTTAATGTCAAAACCAACAAAACAACGTTTCGGGGGTGTACCCCTTTGTCTGGTGCACCCCCGAAACGTTGTTTTGTTGGTTTTTGACATTAAACACGAGAAGAATCCCTTGAGCAAGTTACGTGTGCTGGAATTACTCTTGTTCATTGAATTGTGGAGGGGCCGTCCTCCTATACCCCAGGCACCGTACATAATTGATGGAGATGCCAGGTGTGCGTGTGCAATTTTCTGCCCAATAACCAAGTATTCCAAATTGTGTATAATAATTAGAATATGTAAACAGAAATGAAGTTCAACACTGACATTTTCATGCAAAAGCTGGTGTGAAATGCATCATCGTTATGTGACAAGTAAAACTATGTTTAGGGACTACATTCTCTAAAAACCTTAATGTGCCTATTCCTAAAAGTACTGGAATTTACTGTCATGGACTGTTATTGTTCACTATAGTGAGTGGGGACAAAGCCACAAAAGTGCAGTAAGTTTGCATAAAAACTGCCTTGATTAGTTATCAAGCAGAAAATGAGCTTGGCCTGTCATATGAGCTGATGTTACAGGGCTGATTATTAAATGCAGATGCTAGTTGCACTGGTTTATGTGCTGCCATGTAGTCATTATCCATATTAAGTATACTGTGACATTTCTATTCTATGTGTACAGTATATTGTGAGTGGGTCCCTAAGCTCAGTAAGTGACAGCAGCACAGAGCTTGTGAATCAGTAGAAAAGAAGATGGGGAGCTACTGGGGCATCTTTGGAGACACAGATTTTTACTGCTAAAGGGCTGTGGTTGCCAGAAGCCCAAAACATAATGTACAGCATTTCTATCCCACTTCTTTAATTTAATTTTTCTTGTCCTTTAAAGTTTCGCAGCTACAGTTTTGTGTTTAATATTTATACACCCCTTATACCAGTGATCCCCAACCAGTAGCTCATGAGCAACATGTTGCTCTCCAACCCCTTGGATGTTGCTCCCAGTGGCCTCAAAGCAGGTGCTTATTTTTGAATTACTGGCTTAGGGGCAAGTTTTGGTTGTATAAAAAACAGATGTCCTGCCAAACATTCTCTCCTGTAGGCTGCCAGTCCATATAGGGGCTACCAAAAAGCCAATCAGAGCTCTAATTTGACATCCACATGGCCTTTTTCATGCTTGTGTTGCTCTACAACTATTTTTTACATTTAAATGTGGCTCACAAGCAAAAAAGGTTGGGGACCCCAGCCTTATACACTTCAACTGACGGTGTAAAGTGGCACAGAAAATTGTATCACATTTTCTACCCCTGACCTATTGAAATATATTTTGTATTGTAAAAAGAAATACTGAACCATTGCTATGAAGTCAATAGAATACTGCCAAGCTATGGTTTGATTTTATGAATTGTGTCCCTGTATTTGGGCTACTATAAACTGTGTATAGTTAATATGATGTGATGTTAGGTTAGGGAGTGCATTCTTTTTGAACGCTGATGTTTTAATTTATTTTACCTGTCATTTGTGCTGGTTGCCAGTGGCTCAATAACATTTCCCCATCAGAGCCAGAGATAATCAAGAAGGCGCCATTGACATAAGGAAAGCCTAGAGACCCTGTTGTTCAATTAAATTATGTCATAATAAATAAAGAATTTTGCAGCAAATTACTGCTTGATGGTTGCTCTCCCCATCACCTTATTTGAAGGTATTGTGTGATTAAGTGCAACATACAAATCCAAAAGAGGTAAAACCAGATGATAAACATTCTAATAAACGCATCACTTCACACGGTTGGTGCCCCAGACCTTCAGCTTAAAAAGTATGCCATGTACAGATCATAGAAAAATAAGGCTGGCACCAACCAGACCACAGGCAAAATCTGCTGCTACATGTTTCATGCCTTCATGGGGCCTTCATGCCACATGCAGACACAAAATGCGTAAGGCTTTTTGTTTGCATTATTGAATCGGGAACCCTTTATACTTTATACAGCCCAATGCAAATAACTGGCAAGAGGTGTGTGTATACAGACACACGTACGACTACTATTCAATACAGACTCATTTGAGTGCATGTATGTGCTTTGTGGACTTACTTTACGGTGGAAAATGTGCCCTCTTGAGACTCCCCCATGTAGGAGGAAACCTACACACCCACTACACAGTTGTTAATGAACCCTCCACATTTTTCTGTGATGGTATTTATAGCATCGCCGCAATAATTGAAACAAAAATGGGTGAGACTTCACCCCAGTTACATCTCTTTTCTGCTCACAGTTTTTCCAATACGTCATAGTAAATTTAGAAACAAAACTGTATCATTCCATAACAAACACAATTTTGCAATAATAGCCTCAAATGGAAAAAGGAGCGTTTCTGTCAAGCTTAATTGCACAATGCAAAACACTTAAGCAAACTGTAAGAATACAGGCACCTGATAATAACCATACTCTTGATTTCACTAAGCTGAACAGCAGCCCACAATGGAAAATAGAACCATTATGCATATGTATTGTTACAATGCTTACTTGTCCAAACACAGATTAGTTTAAAGTAAATAGGAGTGCACTTTGTTTTGACAAATTCCTGTATGTAGATAGTTGTCATTAGGGCTACGGCTGTTTATAGGGATAGAAAGGTAACATGTATCAGCATAAAACTGTCCCTTTTGTCCATTTTAACCTTAAATATATCAATCGTATCACTTTTGAAAACTGTATTAATCAGAGGTGAATCTTATCATCTTTGTCAGATTCCAAAGACTGTTACGCATAATTTACAAAACCAAACCATGACTGGGCAATACAAATATAAAGATTAAAAAATGTAAGTGTACTTAGCAGAGGGATTCTTGCATTACAACTCCTTGATTACCAAACCATGGGGCTACACCACTGGATGGAGGGGCAAAAACACAGGAAGGTGGGTCACTGAATAAAAGGCACTGGTGTAGGTCACTCCTGCCCCCCCCTACAAGTTCTACTACTAAATTCTAATTTTATTACAGTTATGTAGGGTAGCACCCTAAAGATCAATTACAATCACAAGCACAACTGCTAGGTTTGGAGCTGTTTTAGAGTAATGCTTGCAAGTGGTGTCAATAGGAATTATTGATTCACACTAAGCAAATTGTACACTAATGAATTAACACTGTGTGTTAATGTGACCCCCATCTCCACTCTGAAAATGTCTACTGTAACTTGTGTGGGCTTAAAAAAAGTGTTAGCTTAGCATGTGCACACAAATTTGTTGCAGGTCTAATGAAAAAAAAAAGCTGCATTGTGTGCAATAAACATGGCAATTTTCATTCAAATATTTTACTTTACACCATGCACTATGAGCCTGTCCATTTACATTTTACCGGTGATGGTCTGTCTTGCTGGAAAGAAAATGTAAAATGCAGATACCATTATTATCCTCACATCTTCTATCACATCAACCCTCCCCTGGCTATCTAAGGAGCTGTACACGCACCATGTTTGGAAAAAGCTGCCAACAGGGGAACATTTTATCTATGAAAAACATATAGCATATTGGAAAGGAGTTTCTCCAACAAGGTAGGGCAATGCATATGTTATTGCAGAGCTAAAAATGCCTTAAGAGGGCCAGGCCAAGCGGACAGGGCATCCTAGGCACCCAGGTCGGCTAACCCTGCCCCCCCCCCCCATGTAAGTGTTCATGCCCCATTAGATGGAAGGGAAAGCAACGAAGGGCAGAGGAAGGAGAGAGGTAGGGGGGAGTAACAGAGGGAGGGAAGAGAGATAGTGGAGAGGGATGCAAGAGCAGCAGGGTATCGAATCACTAGGTATAGGCAGAAGACCTTTGAACAGGTAACTGCCCAGCACCCCCACATCATTGTGCCCTAGTTAGGCGATCTTCTGACTACCCCTAGTTCTGGCCCTGGCCATAAATGCAATGTAGTTTCAACTTCCCATTGGCTCCAATCCATTTCAGCAAAACTGGGCAATTTCACAGGATTTTCCAGGGTTTCATGAACCATTACATCTAGTGAAATGCTGCAAGTTTGCTTATTGCTATTAACAAATCAATAGGCAATTTGGTTATGATAGAACTATACACCAGGAGTCCCCGACTTTTTTTTACCCATGAGCCACATTCAAATGTAAAAAAAAGTTGGAGGGCAACATCAACAAGCAAAAAGTTATTGGGGGTACCAAATATGGGCTTTGATCAGCTATTGCTATTTCCTATATGGACTGGCCACCTACAAGAGGCTCTGTTTGGCAGTACACCTGTTTTTTTTATGCAACTAAAGCTTGCCTTCAAGCCAGAAATCAATAATATGCAATAGCTTTGATGCTACTTTGAGCAACACTCAATGGGTTGGTGAAGAACATGTTGCTCATGACTGGTTGGGGATCACTGTTATAACAAAAGGGATTTGGTCATTGACTTATGTTCCTTAGCTACAAGCATTGGATATCTGACACCAAAGATCTGAGTTTGAGTGTGATTTCTGATCTGTGATGTTCCAAGGGCTGGAAATGCTCCTCTTGTACATAATGTGATATGTTCAAATCTGACTGGTAGGCACATTCACCTCAATATGTAAACAGAAATCCCACTCTATAGAGTTAATTTAACATTGGGCAAAGTTGTGACCCTAAAGGCCATGCATGAGCAGTTGTACCCATGGTAATGAATATAGCAGAATGCAGCACTGTTAGAGGATCTCTGTACTTGACAACTTCACCAGCATCATCCTTAGCTTGCATGTCTGAAGGACACCTGTATTTGTGAGGTACGGCAGAGGGCTCTGTGCCTTTTATTTAATGTTGTTCCATGCTTATTGAATAAATGTCAGGGACAAAATAGCTGTATTATTACTTCTGGTTCTTATAATTTCAAATAGAAGCTGAAAGAACATAGCTGTAATGATGCCTGGTAGGCTAATGGGTACAGGGACACCTGCTTCCTCCAGCGTAGTTTTCAGCATGTGCATCCTCATGTGGCCCTTACTATAAGGATGGTGTTGTTCAACCGACCAGGCTCATGTAGTAGCTACTGCAGCCCAGGAATAATTTAAGCCACGTATAACACAGTGTAAGTAAACACTTTCAATCAGCTGGCCTTTGTTGCATTGTATTCAGGAGTGAGAACCAGCAGTACAGAAAAAGAAAGTGACAGAGAGAATCAAAAAAGGATAAACAGACACTGTTTTCAACTTCAATTACAAATAACTGAAAATGTTTAATCAATGCATAACAGTTGCTTAGAATTACATTTTCTTTCATTGTGCAAAGAATTTGGGTGGCCACCCTGTGAAAGGTCAAGTGAAAAATATCTAGTATTCATAATACTTGTGTTTTTTTAAGTGCTTGCGTGAATGTTCTACCTTCTGTTTGCTGTATAGTCAGATAGTTTTGGGGATTAAATGCTGTATCCAAGCAAACCATTTATAGGCTTTCGCAAAGTACTAAAATTAAATCAGAGTTCTGCAGAAACAAGACAGTTTGTTATGCACCTATAACCGACAGAAACAAATGAACTACACCAGTAACATACAATTGCTGAGCTTTTAGTTATAGTGCCTTTGAATGGGAACTGCTAGAAATTGTGGTGAGTGCATGTTATATTTTGAAACCACAGGGATTGTTCAATGCAAACATAACAGATTGTCCATAACTGATTTTGTTGACAAAAATCACTTAGTAGAGTCATTATTGTATGCCAGGCATATTTGCTACTGCTTTTGTTTTTATGAGTTAATTCCCTATAGGATAAGAATCTATAGCTAAGTGATAAATGCTTAGGTAAATGGTGTATATGCAATAAAGCAGTTGAAAAACACATGAAATGTGGCATTTTATTCCAGTTAGTCTTGGCAAATTTTAAGCTCAGTTTATAGTCACTTTGATTTGTAGTATTTCCTCTCATAAAACATGATGAATACTGCTTACAAACCTCATTACCTTGCAGATAACATGATTTTTCCATTTATATATTGGGCTCTGGTGAATTTATCCTGAAATGCAGTATGGTTTAATGTAATATGGAAATATTCAGAATCCTTAAAATTCAGCTTACTATGAGTCCCCTTAGGAGAATGTGCTTGATTGTCAGTTTCACACTATTAGGGGCAGATTTACAAAATTCACGTGAATAATTCGAAGTTCGATCGAATTTAATATAAATTCGAATCTCCGAATATGCAAATTAGGCAAATTCGACAATAATTAAAGTTCAAACAAAATGTTTCAGAATTGCAGGAGATACATGGGGAAAATTCACTAAAGGGTGAAGTTTCACCTGCAAAGGCTTCCCCACACTTCCCGCCACTTCGCCAGCCATTAACTTCGCAAGCCATTCACTACCACTACGATAATTCACTTAAATGTAAAGTTGCGTTTTGGCAGCTGCCAAAGTTTTGCTAGTGTTCTTCAGCGCCCACATTTCATAGTGAACTTTCGCTAACATTCATTTCTTAATAGCTAAACTTCTACTGCTAAAGTATGCATACGCTTAGGCCAATTTGAATAAGGTGAGTACATATACGTTGTATATATCTTTATTAGAGATGTTGGTGTAAATGCTTGAAGTGACCACTTATTATTAAAAATGTCAAAGGAAGGAAAACAAAGGCAAAAGAAGGAGAAGGAAACTCTTGCGAAAGGGGTAACGATGTGGAAAATTTGCACTTCAGTGAATTTGAGGGGTAACGATCTTTCACCAAAATTAAAATTCACCTGTCGAAAGAGCGCAAAAGTTTGTTAGAGATGTACTCTTTCTATTGAAAATTGTCCTCAACTACAGTTAGTAAATTGACGATCTCCCTGCGTATTGGATTTCTGGTGAATTTTCGCTAGCGTCGGCCACTTCGTCCTTTAGTAAATCTTCCCCATAGATTTAGATTCTATGTAGATAAACACATAATGGTTTTGCAGAATGCTTGTCCTGAGCCCTTTACCCCTAATTATGGGGTCTGTAACTCACATTTCTTGGTGGTAAATCATAAAAATCATTAAAAAAAAAAATTCTGAGGTTTTAGCTTTAGCATGCAATATTACAAAATGCAATGTTATTCAGTCCCCTTTCCAGAAAAAAGTGTCATTAAAATGCCTGTTTTCTTTTACATTTCTGCCTCATTAACTTTTATATACATGCAGCAAAAAAAGCATGAAAATGACAGGAATAGAGTTTTTGTAACATGACAAAATCTGCTGGTTCTCAGCAATTCTTTGACAAGTTTCTCAGCAGTTTTTAAAGGATGAAGGCACCATCAAACATCACTTATTTGTTTGAGATTGCTGCATTCATTTATCTGTTTCTGCGGACAGATCTGTTTTTATTAAGTTGAGGTTAAGGGGATACAATGATCATATTGCTTAAGAACATATAATATCCCCATTGCATTTTTTAAAAATATTTTAGAATATTTGCAGTGAACAATAGGAATGTGAAAACTTTAGAAAATCTCAATAATGTAGTTTGATTACAGAATTATGTTTCTCATAGACTTTTTGCTTTTTAAAATACATAGGGGCAAATTTACTATTATTCCCCAAAAATCATTTGTTTCTATTCAATATTCGATTAGCATTCGATTTTCTAATGTTAATCGAATAGTTCTAGGCTACCTTTTATTCGATATTCGATCATTCGACGATCGAATACAAATTTATTCGATCAGTCGAATAAATCATTCGACTGAATGAATAAATCATTTGATCATTCGAATGATTCGTACGATTCGAATGATCGAACACTTCGGGAGTGCTCCCATAGGCTTCAATTGCAATTCGGTAGGTCCAATCTGGCGAAGTAGGCAATCGAAGAAACTTAAAAAATAAAATCCTTCGCTGATCGAATATTCGTCCATTCGACTCTATTCGAATGTATTCGATCGTTCGACCATTCCCTACTCGATGATCGAATATGCCAAAATTCACATATTCGACCAAATGAAGAAATCCTACGTTCGAAATTCGATCGAACCTAGTAATCCAAAGAAACAGGAAGGATTAACTAGGCCCCCTGTTTCAAAGAAAACGTCTATTTGTTTATTGAGCAAATTCAGAGATTAACCATTTTGGAGTATCTACAGGTAAAGTGGGCGGCTTTATATTTGAGAGCCAATGACTAGCTGTCTCTTTGGATTGTAAGACAGGAAAACTATACTACCTAAAAGAAGCAACAAATTGTTTATATTATAGTGGCATATTAATGAAACGTACAAAACTGGCATCTATATATATATATATATTTAAAGGGATACTATCATGGAAAAAACATGTTCTTTTTCAAATGTATCAGTTAGTAGTGCTGCTCCAGCAGATTTCTGCACTAAAATCCATTTTTCAAAAGAACAAACAGATTTTTTAATATTTAATTTTGCAATTTGACATGGGTCTATGCATATTATCAGTTTCCCAGGTGCCCACATTATGTGACTTGTGCTGTGATAAACTTCAGTCACTCTTTACTTCTACACTGCCAGTTGGATTGATATCACCTCCCCCCCCCCCCCCCCCCCCCCCCCCCCCCGTCTGCCCATCAGCAGAACAATGGGAAGATAACCAGATAACAGCTCCCTGGTAGATTAAAGAACAGCACTCAATAGCAAAACTCCATGTTCCACTGTGACTCCTTCAGTTACATTAGGGGTAGAAACCATAGCCTGTCAGAAAGCAGTTTCATAGTGCAGCACTGGCTCTTTCTGAAAGCACATGACCAGGCAAAATGACCTGAGATTGCTGCCTACACACCACTATTACAACTAAAAAATACACTTGGGTTTGGAATGAAACTGTACATGGTAGAGTGAATTATTTGCAGTGTAAACAGTTTCATTTGGAAATAAAAACTACTCCATAAAATCAGACAGAATCCCTTTAAGTAAACAATGTAAACTTTATTAAATTTTATTAAATTTTTTTAAAATGCCCTTTAACATTTCTTCCCTTGTTTCCCCATTTTGTGATGCTTTCTGTGCTCCCTCAGAAAATCACCTGACCAAAAATACTGCAGCTCTAATTCTAAAAGGAAAAAATGTGAGTAAAAGAACTATGTACAGTAATTGGCCCATGTTATCTAAAATGTATGTGTGCTCTTGGTTTGTTTGTGTGCACCATGAATCATATTATCCTAGGGGTGGTCCTTAATTCCTAAAATTCTCAAGTTCTTAAGTTCCTGCCCAATAGCGCTGTCTCCTACAGCACCGTAGTACGGTTGCTAACTTCGTAGTGCAAGGCCGATTGTTAACAAACTAGTTGCGTTCTGGGTTCTTTTTAATGATTTTATTCAGCTGAGTTTTATAGATTTACTTTTTCATAAATAAGCACACATTCCAGTTTTGTAAGTTCAGTTTTGTTTAAACTTAATAAAACCCCTTAAATTCACAAATTCAAATTTTGATAAACAGGCCTCTATATATGGCAGCACAGTTTTTGTTTTTACAGATTTTTCAGAATAATTCAAGTAGCAAACACAGAGCACTGAAAGGTGTAGATAAGTGACCTTTTTAGAGTAAATCTGGTACATTTCACTAGAAAGGTAAACATTGCAAACAAGTAAAAGTCTATTCCTACATACTTTAATAGATAAAAAATATAAAGATAACATATACCTTTAGAGCACATTATTTTTTTGCCACTTACATTATACAAAATATATTCAGTTTAATCCTAGACAAAATTTCTTTAAGTTCTAAATGATGGTTAAAATAGATTGGAATTAGTAGAGATACATAATTCTTTTTTTTCCCCTTGCTATTGAAACAGCTGTGTAATTACAACCATCAATTGATACAGGAGGTTTTCAGATTAGATGCACTTACTGCCCTTGACCTCTAAATACACATCTCATTATAGTATTGTGGTTTATATTTTACTGCCTTGCATTTACAGTTTTCTTTTGGCAAAGAAAAATGCAGCCTTCTATGGAACATCAAACTTGTTACATTTTTAAAGTAAACTGAGATATCTATTTCCTTCTGAATAGTAGTCAGTGACTCATCCTGAATTACATGCCTCTGGCTCATATGCTTGATGGCTGACCTACCAGCCACTAATCATAAACATCCAACAGTTTTAATAAAACTTGACATTTTCTCACTATAGCTACAATAAATTAAACCAAACTCCCAAAACCGGAAACCCATTAATTTACCTATAAAACTTCTCAAAAGGATCAAAGCGAGAGACGGTCACAACAAAATCGTTTGACAATTCAAATTGTGCAACTTTTTCTAATTAACGACCTGAAAACTTGACCTTATTGAGTTGTCGCAGCTACAACTTGAATTTATCAGATTATTGAATGAAAACCAGCGCAAACAGCCCACAACTGTTGAGAATCCTGACAATAAGAAATTTTCCATCCAATCTGCCATAGACTTCTACATGATTGTGCTGGAGTATTTTTGGATACGGATTTTTAGCAGCTTCAGAGCATTATAAATCTAGAAAAACTTGAGTTTTTTTCCTCAAAAATTATAGTTTTTCCCCTTTATAAACCCAACCTTAGTGCAAGGACAAAGATTTTTTCAATAAATAAAATATATAAAATGTACTGCATTTTCCCCTAAATGTAATGGATGGATGATAGTAATGGGCGAATTTATTCGCTAGGGGCGAATTGTCGACGAATTCCCGCGATTCGCCGCTGGCGAATAAATTCGCGAAACGGCAGCAAAAATTTGCCGCTGAAAATTTCGCCAACAAAAATGACGTGCGACTCATTTCGCGAATTTGTCGCCATTTCCCGAGAAATTTGCGGATTTTTCGGCAAAGCGAAACGCGGGAGATTCGCCCATCACTAATGGATGATGGTTAAAGGGGGCCGTCACCCAGGCATAAAAAAACTGTGCAATGAAAGACCTTTTCAAATTAAACATAAAACCCAAATTCTTTTTTTAAGGAGAAGTAGGGCTAAAAATGCCAAATTTTATATACTGAACTTATTGTACCAGTATCACTTTATTGTAAATTTTCAGCTTGTAAAGTTCAGCAGCAATGATCTAGGACTGCAAACTTGTCGCAGGAGGTCACCATCTTGAAAAGTGTATGCGACATGGATATGCTCAGTGGGCTCTGAGCAGCTTTTGAGAAGCTAAGCTTAGGGGTCATCATAGTGATGGGTGAAAAATTTGAGAAATGCATTGAATTCAATGGGCGTCAAAAATGTTGAGTTATTGGGCATCCAAACAATATTGATGCTCATACATTTTTATGCATGTGAGAATTTTCACATGCGCAACTCTTTTATTAAAAATGCATCAAAGGCAATGGGCATTCAAATAATTTTGATGTATGACAATTTTGACAAGAAAAATGTTTTATGCCCGAAACAGGCCAATTTTCGTGCCAGCTTCGCGGACATTCTCTGTCTGTGAAATAAAGAAATTTGCCATGAATCCATGCCTGGTGAATAAATTTTCCCATCACTGGTCATCGCAAATGATAAGGAATTAGGTTTTGTTTGTATTATAAGCTGATGCTACATGCCTGATTATTACATTCTGATGCTAGATGCACTGGTTTCTGTGCTGTCATGTAGTAATTATCTGTATTAATTACTAATCAGCCTTATATTGTGACATTTATATCCTATGTGTACTGTATATTGTGAGTGGGTCCCTAAGCTCAGTAAGTGAAAGCAGCACAGAGAATGTGCAGTGAATCTACAAAAAAAAAGATGGGGAGCTCTGGAGACACAGATCTTCCCTGCCCAAAACATAATGTACAACATTTCTAGCCTACTTCTTTAGTTAAACTTTAGTTATCTTTTAATTAAAACATCCAAACCTGTTATCAACTCATTTTAAAATCTCAGTTGTCATATATTACCTGCCCCTCTATGACCATATAATAGCATCTACCTGCTTGATGTGATTGTGAATTCCAAGACTAAAAGAAACAAAATTTAATGATTTATATATTGCATGTGAAGTTTACTTTGCTTGACCAACATCATTAAATAGGATTTGGAGTTATTTAGGTTAACAGGTCCCCTTTAAGGGATTTGCAACTCTTTTTTAAGCCCACCAACTACATTTCGCTCCTTAAAGTGCTTCTGTTTGATACACACACATGCAGAAGCTACGGGTTATATCAATATATAGTTCATATTAGATTAAATATGGTAATAAAATTGTTGAATTGCAAATAAATTCTGAATCAGTATTGGGTTGATAGGATTTATGTCTTTCCATACTGGCAAGTACTTATTCGCATGAACCGCCTGACAGCCCACACAGCTCATCACAGCCTACACCTCATCATGCATCACTATGCTCCTAATTGTTGCTACACAGTTTTCTTCATTATATTTACATGGTTGATAGGCATAGTTAACATTCTTTCCAGTCACAGTCAAGTGTCAACTTTAATATTTTTTTTTTACATTTCTGGAAATAATGACATGGGTTTCAGCAGTGATGAATATGAGCTTCATGATAGAGTTTTTCTTCAAGGGCTCACCATACCTTTGATTAAGAAACAATAGTGGCGGCTTATAATGTCAACTAATTTTACCAGGTAGATATTTTTGCATTCCTTTCAGTGTACAGACATGCAAAGTTACACCCATGTTATCTTTATCATCCACAGATTTTAATGCCTTATGAATGGAGTGTAAATAAGAACTTTGGAAAGGCAGCTCAGATCTGGGTCTGAGGATGAAAAACTGCACAGCAAACAGGATTAATGTTTAAAACCTGTCGGAGAATAATATGTCAGTGTTGTGCATATATGGGAACTCTTTAGGTTAGACCAAAATTGTGAAGGGTCTTATAGCTAATTACATCTTCATTGCAGACTGCCCATGAAATGACTATACTATATGCTATATGAGGAAAAACTAGCAGCCACTGTGAATAAGTAGCCCTTGATATTTTCTGCATGTTAAAATATTGCCCCTGTGCATGACATGGGCTCAAAAATAGTAAATATTTAATTTTGCCGTTCCTGTGCAATAAACAGGAGGGAGAGTATATGGTCTAACTTCCTTTTGCTGTGTGAACTAAAGTAAATTTTAATTTGGTGAATATATTTTTTAATGCTTAGCACTTGGGGGAGTGATTTTTTAAAATAAAAAAGTCAGACCAAAACTAGATTTGACCTTATTTTTTAAAAAAGGACAATTTAATCGGATAGGGGGAAAACTCAATAATATCGAGCAATTTTTTCAGCCTTCTTCCAGAAAAGTCAAAATTTTTCAACTTTTTCCCCCCGAAAAGCCGGAAATTCCAGAGCAGACTACAGAAACTTCCAAATAGGACAGGGACCTTTCCCATTGACTGATATACAACTTTGGCAAGTCTGAGATGGTAAATTTTCGGATTCTGACTTTTTGCATCCTTGCGTAAAATAAATCTTGAAAATTTCCCCTAAAAATTTGTATTTTATAGTGAAAAAAATAGAATTTTTACAAATTATTATATTGGTTCACAATGCAGAGTTATTTTCTGCAGTTCCATCATCATTTTGGGTTCCAGTAGCACATCAGAAACATTTCCAAATGATTTCTGATGATGATGTGATCTCAAACATTCTTATATGCTTTTTCCCAGCTATTTGCAAGTTCCAAATCGGATAAACATTATAAACCTTCAACTTTACCATTGGACAGTGAGCAGTTCATAGATCAGAGAATCTTTCTTGACAACCATTTTGTTCTAGCTCATTGCTGTTTAAATTCTGCTTTCTATATTAGACCTTTAATAACTACACATTGGATATCATTAACAGAAAATTTACAACATTAATATGCTGCACTACAAAAAAAAGTATAATGTTCTCATTTTAGTGATTCACAGATATGAAGGCCAAGATCATTATATTTCAAGTTCCAGAAAGCCAAATATTCTGAGTACATGTGCCTAGCCCATGGCAGTCATGTCAACCTTTTAAACAAGAAGAATAAATTACATGTTGCTCACATACTTTCGAGAAATGTGGTATCCTTTGCGTTAATTTTTTGACTTGAGGGGAAAAAAAGACTAAAGCGTTACCAAATACATAAAGAAGCATAGTTTGCTGAAATCTCTATGCCACACAATTATTTGCTGTCAGTAAAAATCTTCATTTTCAATTAGATATAATTCAACAGACTATAGAGAAGTTCAGCATGATCTGATATCTTCACAGGAAATGTTTTATCTGGCTCCTAAACCAGATGATAATTTTGACAGAAAATAATGCCATATATACTGTAATTTTTCCTACCAAGGAAAGTTATGGCTTTCCATAGAATGAGCTAAAACACTAGGTCAACAATGTTTTGTGTTTCACACTTCAAATAATGGGAGACAGAAGCTTATAGCTAGGGATGGCGCGAACTGTTCGCCGGCGAACTAGTTCGCGCGAACATCCGCTGTTCGCGCTCGCCAAAAGTTCGCGAACGTCGCGCGACGTTCGCATTTTGGGTTCGCGTCAATTTGGCGTAATTTTTTTTGGCGCATTTTTTTGCCCTCTCACCCCAGACCAGCAGATACATGGCAGCCAATAAGGAAGCTCTCCCTCCTGGACCACCCCCACACCCCCTGGACCACTGACTCCCCTTCCAATGGAAGCTCCCTTGGTGCTCGCTCCTCCCTTGATCAGATTGGCCAGCCCAGCACTGATACTGCCCTACAGTTCCCTGATTTCAGCACAGGGAAAAATAAAAAGGAAGGAGCTGCTATAAAAACACTGCAGCCTGCAGTCTGCTCACCACAATCCCACCAACATGGTCAGTGGCTCTGCTTTTCTATTTTAGTTGTGCCTGGATGATGTGCTGGCTACTGGTCCACTTTCCAGTTCTAGGGGTATTTATACCTGAACTGGCCAGTGGCCACTTTGCCATCTTTGTGTGAACTCTGGGGGCATTTATACCTGAACTGCCCACTTTGCCATCTTTGTGTGAACTCTGGGGTATTTATACATGAACTGGCCAAGTAGTAGTGTGATTTCTGCCCTTTACAGCACAAAACGCAGTGCTGTGTTAACAATGGATTTTTCAGATACATTTTTGCCCTTGATCCCCCTCTGGCATGCCACTGTCCAGGTCGTTGCACCCTTTAAACAACTTTAAAATCATTTTTCTGGCCAGAAATGTGTTTTTTAGATGTTGAAGTTCGCCTCCCCATTGAAGTCTATGGGGTTCGCGAACTGTTCGCGAACCGTTCGCAATTTTAGCGAAGTTCGCGAACCTGTTCGCGAACTTTATTTCCGCGGTTCGCGCCATCCCTACTTATAGCAAGAACAACAAATGGCTGGAAGCAAAAAGGATCAAATCCAGGTTCCACCTACCTACTTTCCTACCACAAGGCTTGATCTAGTGTAAATATGACTTGTCTGCTGGTTCCTTCTAATAATATGCCATATGTGACAACTGCCGTACAGGCTTGGGACGTATTATCCAGAATGCTTGGGACCTTGGGTTTTCCAGATAAGAGGCCTTAGCATAATTTGTATCTCCATACCTTAAGTCTACTAAAAAAATAATTTAAACATTAAGGAGCCTATTTATTAAACCTCATATTTTCTGGTCAAGTTTTTAAAGGGGAAAAAGACTTGAAGGATTCTGGATAGTTTGTTAGATGAGCTGGTTTTTATTCATTAATAAATTAGATTTTTTCAGGAGACAACTTGAAAAAGTCATACGATTCAAATCGTGTCATGATTTTGTCATGACTTCTTGCATTTTTTTTTAGATGTTTTGAGAATAATTATTGGTACATTATTGTAATTCGGGTTTGGGCGTTGGCTGATTTTTATTTATTTTTTTGAAATATAGAAAGAAAAAGTTGAGTTTTAGTAAATAGGCCTGTAAATAAACCAAATAGGATTGTTTTGCCGCCAGTAAACATTAATTATATCTTAGATGTGATCAAGTACAAGGTTGTGTTTTGTTATTACAGAGAAAAAGGAAATAATTTTTTTAAATTGTGATTATAATGCAGTCTGTGGGAGATTGCCTTCCTGTAATTCTCAGTTTTATAAATAACAGGCTTCCAGACAATGGATCGTATATCTGTACCTTTCCTATGCATAAATATGAAAAGGGAGTATGAAGAGAACCTCTAAGCAATTGTTCAACTCACTGATGGTGTACTATATGCCATTTATACATACTAATTAATTTCCTGTTTATTTCCTCTGGTGCATTGTGCTTCCATATACAGAAGGCATTACCTGTTTAATTGATTTATGTTTCCTGATGCAGATCATTCAACAAATGTTGTTTAGGAAAGAAATATGTAATATTGCTGACTGTCTTTCCTTTCTATTTCTACTATATACCTCTGTACCTAACATTTCCAGTCTCTACTTTGCTTACTTTTTCCCATTTTGCTCTTTCATAAATCTACTGTGCACAATTCTGGAGTCATACATACACATGATATGGCCATCTCAACTAGAAGGCCAATCCTCTCACTGGGAAAACTGAGAGGTTTGAAATATACATTGCTATTTAATGCATATAAAGCACAAAATCTTTTGGAGTATGGGAGCAAAAACTACATGGATACCCAACATTTCATATGATACACTCTCAGCACTCACTCTTCTTATTGTCAGTCTGGGCATGGACATACAATAATTGGAGCATTGCACTCCAGGTTAAGGCCGTTCTGCTAATTATAAGTTCCCTTTGGGAGTGCTTCCTCCCCTAAGTCATGTAAAAAGTGTATCAGCCCAAAGTGACACCAGCCCCTGACACACATAAACATGTATGAACCTCGTAAAATAGAACAACAGCCAAATTAAGGACTATCCCTTAAAGGATGATTAAGGTTGCGAAATTCATGCAACTTATTGTCCACACTCAGTACTAGCCATTACCTCTGTATGAAGTGCATGGACACACCAAGTTTAAAAGTATTTCTTCACATAAATTAGCAAGGATTTGATGCATCAAACTGAGTAAAATAGTAATTCATCTTACCCACTGCAGCTTCTCTGCATAGACATAAGGCGTAGAGGGATTCTGACATGATTTTTTTTTCTTCTGATTTTATTTTTTATTTCTAAATTACACTTGTTTACACTGCAAATAATTCCCTCTACCATGATAAATGTTATTCATGAACCAACAAGTGTATTTTTTTAGGTGTAATATTTCAGTTGTAATATTGGTGTGTAGGCAGCCATCGTCTGATCCTGTGCTTTCAGAAAAAGTCAGCACTTCATGATGGAACTGTTCTCAGACAAGCTATAGTTTATCCTACTCATTGTAACTGAGTTACAGTGGGACTTGGATTTTTACTATAGAGTGCTTTTCTCAAATCTACCAGAAAGCTGTTATCTTGTGTCAGGGAGCTTTCATATTGTACCTTTCCATTGTTCTGCTGATGGGTAAAAAAGGGAGGGGTGATCTTGCTCCAACTTGTACTGTAGCAGTAAAGAGAGAGCAGTAAAGAGAGACTGAAGATTTTAAGAGCACAAGTCACATGACTGGGGACACCTGGATAATTCACATTATGTCTTGTCCCATGTGATATTTAAAAATTAAATATTAAAAAAATCTGTTTGGTCTTTTGAAAAACAGATTTTAGTGCAGAAGTCTGCTGGAGGAGCTCTATCAACTGCTTTGTTAATAACAGAGTGTTAATAGCAAGTACCAAATTGTATTCAGAATAATAGAGCAGGCTTGCTGTTCTGGGAAGCACAAGAGAGCTGCTCATATCCAAGCTGCCACTTGCACAGTAAAGGGCACATTCTCCCACCAAGAGCAAGAACTTGGTGAAGGTGCACTCAGCACCCAGGGCTGATCCATTTTATAAAAGGAGTTGAGGGAAACAGGCCATAGATTATAGTCACTTGGGAGTGTGCAACAAATAGTCACCCCATGGTAATTTTACTGTTTACCTTCTTTTAAAGAAAAAAAAACCAGGGCTAGTATGGATGATGTGTGTGTGTTCAGCAGCCATCAATAAAAACTGAAATTGCCCACATTCCATACAAAAAAATCCATGTTATACAATGCCGCCTTCAGGAATGTTTAAGTTCGAAGACTGTTTTTTTCTATGGGATTTCATTTCTGAAAAATGAGCATGTTGTTACAGCTACTCTGTCATTTCAATTAATTGTGCCTGCATCTCAGTGGGATCAGCAAGTTATTTGCTTAGTAACAAGAAGCCACAGGATAGTGCAAAATGTATTATATCACTAATCTCTACATGATCAGTTACATCTTTGCCATTAAAAGTCACTGGACTCTTTATAGCAAAAGGGGTTAATATCATTGCACAGTAAGACATTAGGCAAATTAAATAAAAATAGAGAGGTCTAGCATAAAAGTGAATTGTTTCTAAAATTTCATTATATGCCAGTGCCATCATTAAAATGTTTTATGACAGTAAAATGCTTGAAAAAGCTATTCACATTAATTTTTTTCCGGATCTGCCTCTAGATTTTGCTGTTAATTTGCCCCCTTTAAAAAGCACAGTCATCTAAAATATTAGACTATGGTTAACAAATTGGAAACATTGGAATTGAGGATTGAGTGCTAAGGGGCAAGCCTTAAAAAGTCCTTGTTAAGTGACAACTTATGAACCTTGAATCACTATTTTAAGAGTTACATTTGGATCACAAGAATAAGGAAGGGCTATTAAGCTAGTGAATTTTAAAATCTCAGCAAAAAAAAAAAAAAACTTTTGTGCTTATCTGCAAAACCAGGACTGGTACCCACTGGGCTGTATTTAGCATGGATATTAGTGATCTGTGGGATGGACCAAAACAAATGAGGCTTGTAGTTTGCATGAGTTTGGGTTAACAAATATGGCATCAAAATGGTTTTACAGTGGATAGCAATACAGACTGCTGGCATAGTAAAGTTGATCTATAATACAAATCCTCCTCATTTGAAGTTAATGCTTTGGTCCCACCTCATTTGGATCATTTGGTTTTGAGTCTGGTCATAGAAACTGACAAAATGCTTTGGGTACCAAGAACAGATATTTCTTAAAAGAAGCAGGTAAAGGGGTTGTTTACCTTTGAGTTAACTTTTAGTTTTAGCATTTTGTTTTGATTTTTCATTATTTGCGTTTTTTTGGTTATTTAAATTTTTATTCAACAGCTCTTCAATTTCACCAGTCTGGTTGCTAGGGTCCAAATTATTATAGAAGAGGACTGAATACAAAGATAAGCAATAAAAAGTAGCAATAACAATACATTTGTAGCCTTAGGGTCAGGGCACACACGAAGATTCAGGCAGATTAGTCGCCCCCGTGACAAATCACCTCTTCTTCGGGGTGACAATCTTGACTTGAATCTTGGCTTGAATGAAAAGTCGCCAGCGGGATGGGACTCGATGCGCTTCATTTTACAAAGTTGCCCGAAGTTTCCTTGTGAGGCATTTTCGGAAAACAAAACGCCATGAGTGACATACCACTAGTGATTATACATTCAAGCAGGCAGGAAGGCAGAGAAAGGCCCTTCGAGAGATTGTCGCCCCGAAGAAGAGGAGATTTGTTGCTGGGGCAGCTAATCTCCCCGAATCTGCCCATGTGCCCTGACCTTTACAGAGCATTTGATTTTAGATGGGGTCACTAATCTCCATTTGAAAGCTGGAAACATTCAGCAGAAGGCAAATAGTTAAAAACTATAAGAAATTAAAAATGAAAACCAACTGAAAAGCTGCTTAGCACTGACCATTCTATAACATACTTAAAGCTAACTTAAAGGTGAACCAACCCTTTAATTAATATGTCTTTTTCTGTGGCAGTAAGACTCAAAACTTAATACAGGAGATGAAATACAGATAAAATGTTGGGGAAATAGTCTACTTTCCTGGGCCTGCACGTGATATCTGTTTACAGGGAAAACAAGCAGAATAGAACAAAGCACAGGTCACTTTCATGTAAACAAACCTGTTTGAACATAGACTAACTCAAATTGTTTATATAGGAAAGATTAAAATATAAATGTGGTATTTCTTAAAGAAGTTAGAAAAAAAGTCTGGGAACAAGAGGTTTCAACTGCTGCAGAGCATCCCAAAAACATACTATGCAGTCATTTTTCTGTTTCTTGGTATCACCTTTTCCCAGGAGAACCTTAGTCCCTGCAGGGCTTCAGTTTCTGGCTTTTCAAATAAGTCAGAGTCAATGAAAGCTCAAGCCTGGAGGGCATTTTAAATAAAGGAACATTCTTCTACAAATCTGGCATATTCTGTTACTTCTGATGCCTGAAGGAGCTACAAGGTACAGAAATATTTTTTCATTTTTGATTAAAAAAAGTAAACTGTTAAAAGACAGTACTCCATTTTATATCTAGAAGTTGAGTTTATTAATTGCTTCTCAGACAAAGGAGCATAACACAGGCCCCCTGAATGGGCACTTGGTAAAAGTCACCATAGCTCCCCCTCCTATGTCATTTCTTGAGCACATATGCTCACAGTCACATTAATACTTTCCTAAAAATAACAATGAACTTTGTGTAACCAGTCAGGACTCCTGTTTTATACTATGAAATTAAATGGACAATAAGTCTGCCTTTTTTTAACAACAGGCTTACAAACATTGCTGTTTGTTCAAAAATAGAACTATGCAAAAGAGCTATATAAAATGTGCTTTTTATGACTATTTCATTGAGTATAACCATAGCTGGGATGGGGAGTCCCCTAAACCCTATGTTATTACAATACGGTCACAGCTATGGGCATAAAATGTCAAATTCTTGCTTAACTGCAAGATAATGACGCAATTGTTTTCATGCTCAACTGGCATTCAACCATAATATAGCTAGACAGGTAACCCTGCATTATCTGTTTGCTGTCACTCATGCTCAGCAGTTAAAGAGGATAGTTGATCATCAACCAGAGTTTGGGATCTCCTTGTTTTTTGCAGATGGAAAGTAGGACAGCCATGCAGGTTCAGAAAACACTGTTAGTTCTAAGTGGAGTTGGACTTTAGGGGGAGTACAGACAGAGCAGCGACATGAGGCCAACAATTAAGCAGTGTTATGCACTATGCTTATATAATTGCCTGCAAACAGGTGCATTCAAATGCACAACAAACTGAAGGCATGAGAAGATTGGCACCTACAGTTGAAATGTGCAGAACAAGAACCACAAAACATGTGCATATGTGCATTCAAAAAATCATGTTGTTCAGAGGATTAAGGATTTTGTTCAGGAACACTTCTCTTTAAAACAAAAGGGAAATGAAGAAGTGTGCACTCCACAGACAGCAACATGTTTCAGCACATCACTGTGTAGCATAATAGTCTTGCTTAGAGGCAGGAACAGTTGCCTCCGGAACTGACAGAGGGTTTAATGCACAATCTCTATTTCCCCAGTTCCCTGTGAAGATAAATGTCTAAATAATGTCTTATTGTTAACAGCATATTTTAAATATACAAGTTCTGTGAAAGCTACTGACTTATGTTTTCACAGAAGATTCAAGGGTATCCTTTGAGCTTCCAAGAAAAAATTATAAAGATATAAATTTAATTTCTTTCATTATACATCTCATGCACTTGGATTAGAGTCCTGCAGCAGGTCGGATACCTCCGGTTACCCACAAAAAAGTGGGTACCTTGTGGGATATGGGTAAGATTTTTGGGTGTGGGTATAGGTGCAAGTATAGATGTGGGTCTCAGGTCTAAGGGTCGGGTCTCATTTATATTTCTTATCTTATGTTTTAAATTTGACTCCTTTTAAAATTTTACAAAACTTTTTCTGTCTCTGCCCACTTCTAATGATGTCACTTCCTGTTTGAAGCAACAAAACTTCCTGTTTAGTTGTGGTTGGTGGGTTGCAGAATGGATTGCAGATAAGGTAATTGCAGTTTGGGTCAGGTAGCGGTTCCAAGCAGGTAAATATGGGTGATGGGCTGTGGGCTGAGGGTCTGGTCCAGGACTCAAAAATTGGTTCTGCCCCAGACTTGGATACAGTGGAATTCTTTAAATACCAAGGTTGTCAATGTTTTAAAAACTGAAACACAGCTAAAAAATCTATGGTGTTATTTCCATAAACTCTTAAGCAAATAAAACGGTGTGTAAAACTTACATAATTTAAAGTCACAAAGAAACGGATAATGAATAAATGTAATGTGTGCCTAGCACCAATAAGCTTGTTCCGCCTGCAGCAGCATTACTTTCAGGGCTTATTTAGTGTTTTGCACCTACACAACCAGCTGACTTGAACAAACTGAATTATGTAGTAACACTGAGTAATACACAATGATGTTCCAGATATTATGCCGCATTGAATAAGAAAAATGAAAAACAATTCGCTCAACTTTGCACAAATTGCTGCACATGCCTTAGGAGACATCCATAGTGACACTGCAATTCTGAGAAACACGTTACAATGTGGGTAAAAACGTTATGCTTTGCATATGTTTTTGCACATTACACCAGGTACTTGTGTTCATAAATGAGCCCTAAAGAGTATTACATTAGCCTGTTATTTGTACGCCATTTCTGTTTTCATTTAGAGGCTTTGTTAGTCCTTGTTTTTATTGTTTTTGCAGGTAAGCTTTTGCTTCTATCATATTTTAATACTTGTTTTGCTTTCTATAGAATGTTTTTTCTGGTGTGTGTATAGCTCAGCCATCTGTGTGTGTTTTCGTTTCAAATGAAACTAATTTTCAGGGTTGTTTATAACTAAGTAGTGTCTAATTTGTTAGAGCTGCAGTTGCCTCTCCTTCATGCAGGCAGATAAAATAGGCAAACTTAGCCAAATCTCAGACAAATTGGCAAACACCCTTGTGTTTTCCTGAATATGAGCCACTTTTTCATTAGAACCTGATCAGAGCTGAGGTTACTCCTCACATGTTGGTGATCTGTCTGCCTGATAATCTTGTCATCAATGATAAAATAATATACACGACTCCCTCTCCTAGTCTGGTCTGTCAGGAGATTGGCAGAATGTCAAATTGCAACCAGATCTAGCCTACTATGTATGTATAGTAACTAAACTGTACATTGATATGCTCATTCAGATGTCAACAGGCAGACCTGCTTATGAGTAGCAGGTTTAAAAATATTGATTATGTGCAGGTGCATACAATATATATTGCAGTGCACAATTGTAGCTGCAATTCGTCATCTTTTTTGCCCAAAATTCCTTTCCTATATTCCAGCATAATTATGGCTAAAGTATATCCCCTTGATCAATAAGCACACTTGCCTATGATTTTAGGAGGCATGGCTGCACCAAGCTGAACTATGGGGAAGCGCAATGGGCATCCTTAGATGTACGTACCTTTAACAAATGGTATCAATAAGACATACATGATAGAATATGTGGCAGATGTGATGGAGTACTGATAAATGTATGGTTATGCTCCTGGTATTTAATAATCTGCAGGGTATGTATACCCTTAATGGGACTAAATTCACACGTCAAAAGCAGAAGCAAGCGCTTACAAGATATGGCCCTGTATTAAAAGACAGCATACTCACAGGAGGAGAATTTTATTTTACATTTTAGAAAGCAACACAATGCAGTATTAGTCCAAAGTTCTCTAAAGGGACATTACTGAAATACAGAATGTCCAGAGTCAAGAGAATTGGGTAATGAAAGATCAGTTATTTGTTGAATTATTATTACTATTAACGTGTTTTTACATGTATACATCACAAACATATTCCACAATGCTGTACAAAAGCGTGCATACACTGAACATATAGATAACATACAAAACCAACTGCAAAAAGAAAAAAAGAGGGCTCTACCCAAAAGAGCTTGTAATAGGTGATCTACATACCTACTAAAAAATTGAAAGGTTCATTAAACTCAGTAGAATTATATTTTAGTCTGAATCTAGTACAAGGTACATTTTTAGCTTGAATGATTTGATCATAATGGAGTCTATGGTAGATGGCCTCCTTGTAGACCTCCCTCCCTGAACTTTCTCAATAATGGGTTTTTGAATAACGGATTCCATACCTGTATTTTAGAAGAACACCTGCAAGACTGAAGGTATCAATATATAATGGGCCAATATAATAAACTTTTTGATGCCTTATTCACCAGTAGATCTTTCCTGAGGGCACAAATGCATCCCTTGAGATTAGAAGATAGATGGTTTCATCTTAAGGTAAGAAAAATATGTAAATGAAAGTGGTGGAACGCTTTCCTTGAAGCAGTTTTACTTGCAAATACAGTAGATCTACCTTAGTAGAAGTGTAGCAATATCTTGATTAAATGTGCATTTGCTGTTTTCTTTCATTCCTTTGAATATTTATAGCATAGAATGACATGGTACATGACATCACTTTAAAGTGTCTCAATATATCTCACAATCAGATTACACAAACACATGCTCCATGGTGCACTGCATGTGTATAATGTGTAGAGAAATTTGCAAAGACTAAAATAACATTAAGGTAATGGAGAAAAACTGATCCATATATTTTGAGTACCACTCACTAATGCCTTAAACCTAGCTATTCTAAAGAGAGGCTTAAGAGTACACATTTATTAGCCCCAGCAATGACTTCTTTATATGGTGGCTAACAGGCACTATGCAAAGTTCCCTGCACTTCACTGACTGTAAATTTCACAATCAAGGTTGTAGAAAAGGGACCGCTGCAAATATTGTTGATCTAGCATTTCTGGTTGAGTGGCTATGACTAGACTTTTCTAGAGCCTGTTTACCTAGAGTTGTAATTGATTTCAGTAGCGAATGTTTATGCCAGTTCCTTCCAAGGAGTTTACACGTAATCTAAAGCTTAGTCCAATATTTATATTGCATGTTATTACAATTTACAGTCAATGTGCAGGCAACAGATGCGACAATAAAATATGTCACAATTTACATCACTACATATTTCTGTTTTACTTTGAAATTATGACGCAGTAAATTTCATAACTCCTAGTCTTTGGCCCATAACAGAAATCTGAAAGTCTAAAGTACCTCTTGTGATAGGTTAGGAAAGCTGTGCCTTATACACATACCCCTGGCACAGCTAATTTCAGCCTACTGATCTGTTTTACCTCTTTTATATGACCAAGCAAATTGTACTGGCATCACCTGCTGGGTCGCAAATAGAATAGATGAGTGGGGTTTAACCTTTTATCTTATAAGCATTTTGAGAACAAGAGAAGAGTCAATCATAGGGTTGTGCCAACAAACAATATATATTACTTATGTGTACATATTTGTAATAAAGAGTAACTTGGGTAACATCTATTGACCTTCTTTGTTTACATTAAACAAGAGTGTAATTTGGGTTGAACAGGCCAACAATTGGATCACATGTGAGAAGTGCAATGCAGAATAGTCAACTGTAGACTGCATCAAGGGCCAGCATGGACATTTCTCACATTTTTACTATAAACTTTGGTTCAGACTGAAGGTTCAGCTGTAACATCCTGTGAATAACTGTTTAAGCTTGATTATCATCTTGGGCTTTAATCTGTTTTCGCTTCAGTATATGGTTGCTGAACACTTTGCAGTACCTTAAATGTGAATTTCACTTTAAGGGGCAGATTTACTAAGGTTTGAAAGGTAAATTCGAATTTTCTAAATTTATTTTTTGGTCAAAACTCACAATTTCGAATTAAAAACATCAATTCAAATGTGAGATTTATAACACCTCAACTATGGAAACAGTTCTAATTTGATACTTCTCCAACCTGCAGAGTTCATGAAGAAGTCAATGGCAGAGGTGTGTTGAACCCTTTGTAGATGTTAATAGCCTTCCTGACATTCAAAGTTTTCATTTATGAAAACTCGATTCAAACTCAATTTGAATTTTTGCATCGTTCCTATTTGATCGAATGTTAGATGTTCGAGTTTTTTTACAAATAACGTATCATTCAAGTTAATTCAAATTATTATTATTAGACTTTAAAAAACTCACATATTGTAACTTCAAAATTCGATATATAGCATGAACTAGATGTTGTCCTCATTCCTTGCATCAACCAAGATATCACCAAGATATTTATTTACTTCCTTCTTCTAGGGTTTGTTGATGGTTTCAGACCAATAATTGCCCTTCTGCTCCAGACAATGTTGGCATTCCAATCTATAATATGCTGTCAAGCAGATCTACCTCACAAGCCTCACCAGTCCTTCTGGTTTCAACTTCAGAGTTAAAATAAAATTTAAAGGGATACTGTCATTGGAAAACATTTTTTTTTTTTTAAATGCATCAGTTAATAGTGCTGTTCCAGTAGACTTCTGCACAGAAATCCATTTCTCAAAAGAACAAACAGATTTTTTTATATTCAGTTTTCACATTTTATTCACATTTTGTCAATTTCCAAGCTGCCCCGGTCATGTGACTTGTGCCAGCACTTTAGGAGGAAACTGCTTTCTGGCAGGCTGTTGTTTTTCCTTCTCAATGTAACTAAATAGAATGCAGTGGGACATGGGTTTTCACTATTGAGTGCTGTTCTTAGATCTAGTAGGCAGCTGTTATCTTGTGCTAGGGAGCTGTTATCTGGTTACCTTCCCATTGTTCTGTTGTTAGGCTGCTGGGGGGGGGGGGGGGGGGGGGGAGGGGTGATATCACTCCAACTTGCAGTACAGCAGTAAAGAGTGATTGAAGTTTATCAGAGCACAAATCACAGCTGGGAAATCGACATAATGTATAGATCCATGCCAGATTTCAAAATTAAATATATAAAAATCTGTTTGCTCTTTTGAGACATGGATTTCAATGCAGAATTCTGCTGGAGCAGCACTATTAACTGATGCATTTTGAAAAAAAAATGTTTTTATCCCTTTAAAATACCACTAACCTGCAAAGTCTTGCATTACACTTTAATGCACATTTAACAATTATACTGCTCCAAATCCTCTCGCAATTACTCCTTGGATTCCACCATCTACTTTCTTCTTTGCTTCTAATTTGTCTGTAATTTTACATATATTGACAAAAGAGAAACACTTTCTATGGGAGTCATGATAAAATCAAATTTCAATATTGCACAGTTTTCCACAAACAGTACCACAATCTGATGACCAATTAGATTGATATTTACTGTGAATTAGAGTGTCCAAGATGCTACTGAACCCATGGTAGGATAAGTGATATATTAAATTAACATGTTGCAAAAGGCTGAGTTGTTTCCAGTATATTCAGAGATAAATGTAATGCAAATCTGTGATTCCCATCACCCTGGTGCCTTTAGTTGCTGTAATCTATTTGGAGATGCAGTTTGACAATAGTTTTCAGATCTAAAGTTGGTTGTTGTTAACAATCCAGAAATATTACAAAATATATAACCGATAAACATATTTTTGGAATGTATTGATACCACTTGTTAAAGGGGTTGTTCACCTTTGAGTTAACTTTTAGTATAATGTAGAGAGTGATATTCTGAGACAATTTGCAATTGTTTTTCGTTTTTTATTGTTTGTGGTTTTATAGTTATTTAGCTTTTTATTCAGCAGCTCTTTAATATGCAGTGTCAGCAATTTGGTTTCTAGGGTACAAATTACCCTAGCGACCCTGCATTGATTTGAATAAGAGACTGGAATATGAATAGGAGAGGCCTGAATAGAATAAGTAATAAAAAGTAACAATAACAATATATTTGTAGCCTTACACAGCATTTGTTTTTAGATGGTGTCAGTGACCCCTATTTGAAAGCTGCAAAGAAACAGAAGAAAATTGCAAATCATTAAAAAACTATGAAAAATAAATAATGAAGACCAGTTGAAAAGTTTCATAGAATTGGCCCTTCTACAATATACTAAAAGTTAACTTGAAGGTGAACCACCCCTTTAATGGCTTTCATGTCATAACAAGCTTAGCAGTCTGCATGAACCTCTTAATTAAATGTAATTAAGCATAGCTGACATGCCTACCTAATACTTTAATAATGTGGAAATTTGAAGAGAATTAATTATATGTGTTAAATAATGTAATTACTTTGGGGAGTCTCCTCTTCACTTTATACTTTGGCATTTGTAATCCAATAATGAATCAGTTGCGGATTCTGGCTACAGTTTTTCCTATCTTCCCATGCCTTAGTCTAGTTTATAAAATGTTTGTGGTCTTAAAATTCAAAAGTGATTTTTCTTTCTATAATGTTTTGTAAAACTGTGGCTTACCAAAATGTCCTTATATAAAGAATACATAGACTCATAAACAAGCAGCCATACAGAGATGATAGATCAGTAGACAAGCAGACAAAGCAGAGAGATAGACTGAAAACACGGATACATACAGTATATGGAGGGGACAATATAATCTAAACACCTACGACACTGGCTTGCTTCTAGACCTTTGAGAGAGGTAGATCATTCTTCCATCATTTTGTCTGCTTTTCATGGATAGATAGAGACAGACAGAACGATAAACTGAGAGAGAGACAATAGATAGATAGATAGAAAATATTTATGCTTAATCATTGTTGCCTGTAGATACTTTGGCTTTTGGCAAAAGCAAAACTGATTACACTCTCGTACAAATAATTCCATGCAAGTAATATTTGTTTGGCATTCAGAGAAATAACTAAGGAGTGCTTGATACTAATAGCAATTCTTGGGGATCATATAGAACTTTGGAAACATCAGGGGGTAGATTCATCAGAGTGAAGTGAAGAGTGAAGTTCCGCCACTAGAGGGAAATTCCGCAGCTCTCCATTCATTTATATGGGATTTTGAAAGGCGTATTTATCAAAGGGTGAAATTTTACTTCACCCATTGATAAATAGGCCTTTCAAAATCCCATAGAAATTAACTGAGAGCTGTGGAATTTCCCTCTAGTGGCGGAACTTCACTCTTTGATAAATTTACCCCCAGGACTTTATTTTAATTTCAGTTTAATTTTCTCAGACAAAACAGCTGGCAAAAGTTACTTTTAGTGATGGGAGAATATGTCCCATTTCGCTTTACCAAAAGTTCACGAAGGGGCAAAAATTCATAAAATGCATTGAAGTCTATGGGAGACAAAGACAAGTGGCAATTTTTCGATGCGCAGCAATTTTTTTCACTTAGAATGCATACTCATTGGATAAGTACATGCAAAGTTTTGCTTATATTAAAAAGAAAGTTTACACAGCTGCATTGGGTATATGCATAATAAACTGTCCAATTAGAAATTACACGAGTTTACACAGATGAAGAAATAATGTAGTCAAAAACATACAGGTTCAGGTATTAATAAATCTTTTCTACTCTCGGAGTAGCGGAATGTACAGACAAAAGCAGTAATGGGATGTTATCTAACTGAGAAAGCAATTATTTGAATCCCCCTGAACTCGCCCTATATTTAAAACTAACAAATAACATAACATAAATATTATGATTTGATTAGCTCAACTTGTTTTGAGAAACACCCAACTAAAAAGCATCTTGAATAACTCCCAAAGGAAATCTTCACTTCACAATTGACATTTCAGTCAACACGTGCAACATTTGTCAAGTAATTTGGGGTCTGGACTATCGTGACAAAGGTCGAGAATGTCAGGTGAAAGGACAACTGAAGAAAATAGATTGAATTTTTTCCCCAAGCGGTGACTTCTGCTACAAGTTTATTATTTTCATATAGTTATGGTATAGAGCATACTGTCAGAATAATGCTAAGCCCTAATGTTTTGCTATTTGCCTAGACTAAAGCCATATAAGCCATATATAAGCCATAATGTATTTGTATCTACCATACTAATAGCATGTTTAAGCTGTTGCTTCCTAGGTACTGTTTTAGGTTTCTTGTAGTTCTAACTACATGTGATACTACAGCTGTGTGATGCTCTTATTGTGAACTAAAGCCTTAAATGAGAATTAAATGCTAAAAATTAATATGGTTATTAAAGAAGAAGGAAAGGTTAAAAAATAGGTAAGTGTTCTCTGTCAAAAGAAACACAGCATTTTTTCTATTGTGTACACATGGGCTTCTGTATCTGATGTTCTTCTTTCAGCTTTAGGGTAAAACTCTACAAGCAATTTTCATCATGGGTCAGATTGTATCTGATGCTCCATGCAGCACTACGCAAAGCAGCACAACAGCAAAAGATTTTGTAGGATGCTACAAAATCTGATCCCCCTAGGCTAGAATGAAACATCGAATCAGATAAAGTCAGATGGAGTCCTTTCTTCATGTGTATACATCCAACAGTCAATATATTTCAATGAGAAAAAAAAAGTCTTTGTGACACCATCCCTTTTTAACTAGTCAGATGCAGACACAGCATGCAGCGTTCACATCCAACAGTCATATCGTCATATGGAAAATTTTATATGTAGTATACGCATCCGATTTTTGTATCAGTCACATTTTATTTTTGCCCATGCAACTACATCCGACTTGTCAGATACGTTTTGTGGTTCCTACAAAAACGCTTGTGGAGTTTTACACTAAACCTCCAGGAAATGGACTTGAGCATGCTCAGCTTCCTCCTCTCTCAGTTCTCTGCTACAATCTGAGCCCAGAGCTATGAGAAAGCAGGGAGCGACTCTGGCAGGAAGTGATGACTCACCAATCTAATATGGCAACTGCTATCCTAAACAGAGATAGCTTTTAGTGTGGTTTGCTCAGGTATGGTAAATAGTGATGGGCGAATCTATCCCGTTTCGCTTCGCGGAAAATTCGCGAATTTCCAGCGAAATTTACGAAGTGGCGAAAAATTCGTTAAACGAGTCGCAACATCGTTTTTGACGCGTGTCACAATTTTTGACGCATCGAGTCGTTTACGACGCGCATCGCGTCGTTTTTGATGGGCGGCGCATCATTTTCGTCACGCAACTCGTTTTTTTTTTTTACGTCAGCAAATTTTTGACAGGCTAATTTTCGCTGGCGTTTCGCGAATTTATTCGCTGGCGGCCATCACTAATGGTAAAACATTCTTTAGAATAAACAAAGCTTGCACTATTGAGTGTAATCTATTAACTTCCTTGGTAGCTTTCTTTCTATGTTAATGCCATATTTTATCTTGAACTAACTGAACCAGCATAAAGGTTCACAATCTCTATAGCTGCAATGATCCATGCCTTTTAAGGTGTCACAGGAGTTTTCAATCTTAAATTTTGTTAGGAGTATCAGTGGCACTTCACATGCTCAGTGTGGTTTGAGCAACTGTTGAGAAGCTAAGCTTAGGGATCGTTGCAAATCATCAAGACAAAATGACATTTGCCTGTCATCTAAGCTGATGCTACAGGGCTGATTATTAAACTCTGATGCTAATCATGCTGGTTTCAGAGCTGCCATGTACTTATAATTATTTACTAATCATCTTCAGTCTTATATAATGAGATTTATATTATATATAAAATATATTCAGTATTGTGTGTGTTCGTCACTAAGCTAAGTAAACGACAACAGTACTCTGTACACTGCATGGGCAGTGAATCAGCAAATGGGAAGCTACCGAGGCATCCTTGGAGACACAGATCTTCCCTGCTTAAGTGTTGTGGTTGCCGTGGGATGGTACAGAAGTTCTAAACATAATGTACAACATTTTTGCCCTACTTCTTTTAAGTTTTAGTTCTACTTTAATTGTGCTGAATGGATGCTTGCCAAATGTCTGTGTATTAACTTGTAATGCAGCAGTCTGAAGAACATTTTATAGGTAATATTTGTGGTAACATTTTGCACAATTCACAACTTATACAAGAAAGTACCTCAACAGTTTGAATATTCTTAAGTATTGCTTTTGAACATAGTATGGCTTTTGAATCATAGAACAAGCTGAAAACTCCTTTCAGTGTTCTGACCAAGTTAAGGGGGTCATTCTGGAAAGAGAGCTTTGCCGTTCTCAAATTTACCTAAAAATTCAGAGGCAATGTCCCGATCCACAATATGACAAGCTTACAGCTCTAAAAATACTTCCCAGCTGAGCCATAAACACTTTCATGACACACTTAACCATAAAATTACACCCAAACCACATCAGAAACTCTAATGATAGTGTCATATTCCTTCTTTCTTTAATTGAGCTTTGCAGAGTTTGCCATTTATTCTAGACGTGAAGATTTTGCTGATCTCAGGAAAATCACAACATTTCAGCCAACTGTTTGGCTCTATGATGAGAAAAGCATCTCTGCACGTCTATAAAACCTATAAAAAATAAATTTATATGCTTGGCCAAATATTTCTCTATAGTACTGTAAAGTAAGCCTTGTGTTTCCTGTATGTTTATTATCATACAGGACAATATCTGACCACAGGATAGTGGCAGAATTCTCCATTGGGCTTTCTTATTAAATCTTCATGAGAAACATCATTAATGCTGCTATAAAAATGCTTCTACAAAAGTTTTTAACTTTAAGAGCATTTTTTGCCTAAACTATTCTGGGGGGGAGGGGGGGTAATCAGAAGCCAAGATCTATTTAACAATTACATCACATGGAGGCCTACTTAACAATTATGTAGTTTTAGAGGTTTTGTCAACCTTGACTAAACTCAAATTTTTTTAATTTCTATGAAGGTTCTTATTAATCCAGGTCATGAAATGCAGTATCTAGTAGAAATAAGTCAATTGCAACTGAACTTTAGAGTATGGATTTGAAGAGTCTTGAAACATCCAAGCTCATCAGAGTTGCTTCTTTAGTTCACTGAGTGGTAGGGAATTCCCCAGCATTTCAACCTATATGGAAAGTAAGTCACAGACATCCAAATGAGCCTTGCTGAAGTTCAATGGAACCATTGTGACTGGATGTTAGTGACTGTACTAGACTTAAAGGTTTTAAAAATGAAAAAAACCTGGAACCAATTTCACCAACTTTTACATGGAGAAGTTTTGTAGTAGAATGTTTTCTAGCACCAAAAATAATAAATATATTTTTGTGCCATGGACAACTTGCTTAGCAAACAAATTAGCTATAGCAGCTGAGATGCAACCTGTTTGTACTGGATATGTCAACTCAGTCTCACTAGGGAGCAATAAGAAGTATTTAAGTAACTGATGGAAAGTAACTTCTGTACAATAATATTTTTTATATTAAAAATAAGTTTAATCAATTTATGTTGGCAGTTGTAAATATAAAGACTTCAGATCCCCAAGATGGTGAACAAATGAGTCTATACCCAACTGAATCAAATTTGTGTTATAAACACACTTATTTATCAAAAGAACAAAATACTTCTGCGCACAGCCAGGCTTTCTCATGTGGGGATGCTTCTTTCCTCTTTAAGACTTCACGTGAGTCTTCAGGTAAATGATCCAAACAAATGAGGAGATAAAGGGCGTATGTGGCCCGAAACATGTCGTGTATTGTAGTCTAAAATAAACACTTTG
>CM044444.1:74397920-74410752 GCA_024363595.1 Xenopus borealis
CTAAGGGGATATAGAAAGTTGTAGTGCAACTACCTACACAGGTTACTGAACTACAACTCCAAGTACCAACACCCGGATAGCTACAACCTTGCACCAGGGTTAGTGGGGCGAGAGATGAACCTGCTCCTGGAACCCCTTAAGGGACCCCTGTGAAAGGGTCATTCGACCCCCAGGTTGAGAACCACGGATCTAAATATATATAACAGTTATGAACATAATATGTGCAATACTTAATACTCTATGGCTGAGATTCTAGATAAGTTTAAAACACATTATTTCACATTTCTACTGCTCCTCTCTGATACCCAAGCATCCCTGACCTGCTTTATGGCTGAGATTATAGCTATTATTCTATTTTCTCTCTGATATAACCAACTGTGGAGGATTAAACATACTAATGGAATGAATGTCACATTTAAACTACAATCCCCATAATTCATTGCAAATAGCAGGCTTCTGATAGATGGCTTGTCTTGACATGTCTATGACATGATCTTGGTGGAGGGGGGGAATCAGCCTGATTGGCTCCTCCAGGGGGTGCAGATTTGAAATCATGTCAGGGGAGTGGACTTTGTCAGGAAGGAGGAACATACTGGGAGCTGTTTTTGATAACACTTTGTCCCCGACTATGCTGCTTTTGTGTTTGGCTGCATGGGATTAGTAAAAGCTTGGTTGAGGATGTATAGGTGATATAAGGCTATTTTTTCATTAAGTAATAGGTTTAACTCTGAAAAAACACAGTATTTTTTTTACTGTTAACTTTACTGTGTATAACTTAAAAGATAGGGAACACTATATTTCATGACTGTTCCCCTTTAACTTGTAATGCAGCAATATGAATAATCTGAAGGGGTATGTAAGAACATTTTATAGGAAATATTTGTGGACAATTATACTGACAGTTTGCACAAGTCACAACTTATACAAAGAAAGTACCTCAACAGTTTGAATATTCTTAATTATTGCTTTTGAACATAGTATGGCTTTTGACTCATAGAACAAGCTGAAAATTCCTTTCAGTGTTCTGACCAAGTTAATCGGGTCACCAGTGCATGCATTCTGGAAAGAGAACTTTGTCGTTCTCAAATCTACCTAAAACTTCAGAGGCAATGTCCTGATCTCCACAATATGACAAGTTTACAGCTCTAAAAATACTTCCCAGCTGAGCCATAAACACTTTCATGACACACTTAGGAGGATTGGTGCTCCATTTTATTTTGTTTTTTCATTTTTATATTAAAAATAAGTTCAAGCAATTTATTTTGGCAGTTGTAAAAATAAAGACTTCAGATCCCCAAGATGGTGAAAAAATGGGATCCACTTTTGTTAGCATGCAACATTGGAGGTAACTTCCAAGATTTGAATGCTTCAGTCAAGCCTGTGTACAAGCTTCTTACTTTAACATTTGCTGAGCAAAGTCTACACTCCTCAGGACAGCATTCTGCTTATAGTAAACAATAAATTTACAAAAAATGTATCATATCTGCTATAGTTAAATATGGTTGGCTCAGAAGTTCTTCTATAAGTATCTACCACCTCTCTGAAAGCAATGAAACAATGGTAAATACTTATTGTCTAACTTTAATCTTAGATGTCTGTCTTAATAACCTGGCGTTCTTGTGCCTGAGATGTATATCACGTGTGTAGATTTGATCTGCTAAATGTTTCATATGTGGCAAACACAAATCCACTAAGATTTTTGTCAACTCTATTCCACCAGCCATATTCATCAGTGCTGAGGGTGCAAATACATGGAGGCATAATTTATTAAAGGCAACATTTTAGTGGTTTTAGATGTTTTTGAAATAGCAATGAAACTCTATTTCTCGAATGCCATAAAAGTTATTAAAAGATCTGAATTTTAAAATTACGAACAAAAAAACACTTAATGCACTAACTGATACAAAAACCTCAAACTTCTAAGAATCTGATTTTTTTTTTCTGACAATAACTAAAAATCCAATAGGATCAGCGCAGCCTATTGAATTCTATAGGCTCTCAACAGCTAATATTGTATGTGGTTTTTACATTTCTCTTCAATTTTTTGAGTTTCAGATAAATACAAATATCTATGAATTATCCATGAATTTTTAGAGAAAAATTATGAAGAATCAGAACATTAGCAAATCAGCCCCATAGTGTGTAGACTGCTTTTAACAGTGCAATTGAAGAACGGTGAAGTTTTACATGTACACGCACCACCCTCACTCCCTTTTAATTTGTTCTATAATAAACTTCTCCTTATATGTTACTCCTATGACTAACTAGTAGTAAACTGTTCAATACTAATTGCTGATTGTGTACTAACACAATTCAGCCCCATATACAGGGACCTCAGTATACCTTAAATACCATGGGAATGTGCTTATTTACACACTTTCCCCTTCAAAACTTCATGTACACCTAACCAATAGAAACAACACTTAAAAGGGGCAGATTTACTAAATTCAAGTGAATGATTCGAAATTTGATCAAATTTTCAAAAAGATTCGAATTCGAAATTTTTTGTAGCCACTTCGACGATCGAATTTTGAAATTTCGATTGAATCGAATGATTCGAATAAAATTCTATTTGAATATTCGACAGTCAAAGTGTGCAAACCCAATATATGGAATCATATCAACTGGCTTTACAAGTTAAATCTGTGGCTCAATAAATTGGTTAAGCACTGTAAAAGTCTAATGAGTGCTGTTCCTATCTTCTATACTTTTGTGTTTAATTTTCAAAACCATTTGTCTTCTTTACAGTTTATAGTATGTCTATAATTTACACAATTTTTACCATTCTTAAATTCCATTTGAAGTGCCAGACATTACAGGGGTTATTTATCAAAATCGAAACTTTCTCACTATTTTCCGAAAATCACTAAATCGGCACTGAATTTTTCCCCCTATTTATCAATACATTTCACAAAAAGACTCAATAAACTCACGAAATCATACATATGTTTCAGATTAATCACTGAAAAACATGACTTTTTGAGTCTGAATCCCAAAGCCTGCAACTTTTTTGGATTATTTCCTCAAAACCATGACATTTTGGAGTTATTGAACGAATCCCAGCTTACATCAGGCTATCTTCGAGTTGTTCTGCCATTGACTTCTACATGAACTACAGGTCTGAGATGGGCTACTTTTTTATTCAGACTTTTAACACCATGGGTTTTAATAAATCACGAAATATTTGAGCCCAGTCAAATAGGGATTTTTTTCTATGAAAAAATTGTTTTTCCCCTACCAAATAGTTTTTTAGGAAATAACCCCCTATACTAAAAAGACAAATACAGCATAAATGTATCGCCCCAGTTCCTTTTTCACATGCAGAAGGCAAAGGCAAAAGCACCATTATTGGGCACTTTTTATTCTTTCATTGACTGGGCGCTGAAGTAGTAACCCTATGATTTGTGGTACCCCTATGATTTGTGCAAACATGCAAAATATGATTCTAAACCTACTAAATATGTATAATTCTGAAATTATATTGAGTGTATGCTCACTTCACTACTGCACTAATTAAACTCTCTGAAGTGAATTGCAGGAGTTTGAATTTGTTAGAAAAGGCTGGATTGGTTCAGTATACTGAAGCCACTAAATAGTAAATATTTTATCTTTCAGAGTCATTTACTATGTGTAAACCCGATTCACTTTCCCTTGTAGACAATTCAACTGTATAGAGGGGGATACAATGCAGGGAAATGCATTGACATGGCAAACCAATTTTTTAATGTGTAATCCAAACAGTATAACCCCAAATCATTGTTAGTGATTGCTTTTATTTTATTTAACCCATTTAATCCTTACTCATCCTTACTCATTAATTCTTAGGTCGGTTTGGAACCAGCTGACTGGTTATATAAAACCTGGAAATTGTAGAGTTTTTTGTTAAGAAAATGTAAAAAAAAAAGAAATATATTATTATATACACCGTATTCTGCCATAACAATTTTTGTAAAATGTATTAATAAAAAGAAATAAATGAAATCTACAGAAAGTGCTGGTCCTACAATCATTTTCTGATATACATATATACAAGATATTCCTTTGGGAGATCATCCTGATGAAGGCCACAATGTTGGAATGAAATTCTGGAATTCTTTCTGTTTAGTAAAATTATTTTTAGCCTGTTGAGTGCAGTACTTTTTGTTGTTTTTGTACACACCTTACCTGCACTCAGATATATATATATATATATATTTTATATATATATATATATATATATATATATATATATATATGACATTTGCATGTTGAGGTAAATTAGATGATGAAATCCAATAGTCTGCACGCTCACTAGCACATAGGTATAATTTAGTAGAAAGTGGAAAATCTCGTTTTTGCAGGAGGAATGTGATGCAATCAAAATAATTGTATGGGGGGTTTCCAGCATCAGTCTGGAAAAGGAGGGCAAGACATGACACGAAAGAGCATACCAAGGATCACACTTGACACATGAGGAGGCAAGGACTATTGCAAGACCCTTTAGGGGACTTGGGTATGTTAACATGATTTCTGTTAGAAGTAAGGTTAGCCCACTAAACAGCTTGTACATTGTAGTTGTCTACATTACAATGAAGTCACTGGCTTTTCCTGATAAGTAACATTTTTCTATACGCTGTAAGGTTATTGTAAGGTTGATAAGTGCAATAATACAATCAGATAGCTATCTACTTTTTACTGCTTTTCCTGGTTTCAGTACATTACAAACAGTGTTAAACAGTGTTAGCATGGAATTCCTTAAAAGAGAATTCAACCGTAAATTTAAAAAACCCTACCCCATCCCCACCAAGACTCCCTTCCCTCCTCCCCCCAGCCTAAGTGTCACCCCGGGCAAATACCTCTTATGTTTTACTTACCCCTCAATACAGATTCAGGTATCGTGCCATGTTCAGCCACTTTGGTAATTTTCAGGGCTTCTTCTTTCACTTCGGAAATGTTCATGGGCTTTGGCACATGCGCAGTTGTCACGAAACAGAAAATAGTTCCATCTGCGCATGCACCACCATGCCGATCTCATTCCAAAGATTACCGAAGCGGCTGAAGATGTCGCCCATGAAGTCCAATGCCTAAATCTGCACTGAGGGGTAAGTAGAATGTGGGGTAACACTTAAGTTGGGAGGAGGAGGGAGGGGGTCTTGGTGGGGATGGGGCTAGGTTTTTTTTAAATTTAGGATACAATTCTCCTTTAATGAAGCTATAGGATATAACAATGCCACCATAATCTCTCTAAGCAGTCATCTTACAATATACTAGATTGACACCGGGGCAGATTTACTAAGGGTCGAATTCGAGGGTTAAAAAACCCTTGAATTCGACTATGTGAATAACTGGGAATAGTGAGGGAAGTAAAATCCTTCAAATTCAATATTTTACCGCAATTCGATCGAATAGAAGATATTTGATTGATCGATCGATAAAAAAAAGATCAAAAATAAAGAAAACCAATTAGGTAGGTTGAAACTGGCGAACTAGGCAGTCAAATAAAAATTTAAAGGGGAAGTTATTCGACTGTCTGGGGCACATTTACTAAGGGCCGAATTCGAGAGTTAATTAAACCTTAAATTCGACCATCGAATTTAAGTCGAATTAAAGCCCCTCGAATTCGAGCCTATGAGTAAGTGCACCAACAGGCACAAAACGTGTTAGGCCATTTTTAAACTATGTCCTAATAAATATTTTTGCTAAATCTTGACTGTTTTTGTAGGGACTCACATTATTGTTGAGCTGTGAGTATATCCCCTATACAAAAATGTCAGCAGAACTTACTGCATTTTTAAAATTCAGTTAGTGCGTATATATATATATATTTTTTTTTTCTTGGAATCTTTTGTTTTGTTTTAAATGATCAGTGCCAGAGGCTGTGAAAAAAAAAATTACCTAGCACAATGTCATAGAATTTTAAGTGGTTGTGCACATTGAGTGATTGTTTCAGGTGGAGAAGCACACAAATAGTTAAATATACTGTGCCTTCAAGTTATCCAGAGAAAGGAGCTTCAGTGCTAACAAACACCCTTCATGTCATACAAGTTTTTCTATTTTCCAGGAAAATAATAATCTATGAGTAAGTGCCCCAACAGGCACGAAACACGTTAGGCCGCTGTCTATTATGTCCTAAATAAATATTTTGTATTTTTATTATTTGTGACTTTTCTGATTTTTGGAAATAATCAGGGAAATAATAACCTATGAGTAAGTGCCCCAACAGGCATGAAACGCGTTAGGCCTCTATTATGTCCTAAATAAATATTTTGTATTTTTATTATTTGTGACTTTTCAGATTTTTGGAGGGATTCCCAATTGATGTTTTTCCTACAGTATAAATAATAGAAATGCCTACTTATGGACCCACAAACTAAGGGAAACATATCACGTCAAATCCAAACACAATCCAACAGTTCAATAGGATTCCTCTTCTATAAAGCTATTTAGACAGCAAGGGCAGTGTCCATAGTAAAATAAATTTATTTTATAATCAATACAAATATAATACAACATTGCACTTACATACACAGGTGTCTAAGTCTCTTCTGCTGCAAAGAAATGGAGTTGCCATTGACATCGGTGTTCGAACTGTTAGAAATCATTTAGGATTGTTCAGATTAAATTAAAGAAAATCTCCTTCAGTATTAAACATTTCACATAATGCATGTAACATATAGGCATTCTTTACTGCTCTAAATGGCCTGACGAGTGAAGCAGGTTAAACTCCTAAAGAATACCATCTATTGGCTTAAGGTGGCATTACAAGGAACATATACTCCTCAATATTTATCATTGTCTGTGACTTTCTGATCGAGTGAACGCTTTAAGACACCTGCAACACCAACCCTCCCCTCCCAAAAACTCTAGACTATTCTGATAGTGTTAGGAGTTTTAGTGTGCAGCAGCTGTAGATATAATTTTAGATATGTAATTTTGTGTGCAGCTTATTCTAGTGGAGCGAGCCTCTCTTACTGATCATGGGACAGCAATCTATTATGACAGGGTAGGTTAAATTCTCTGGCAACATATGTAATATGAATCATCCCAAATTCTACTACGGTATCAGGATGTTTGTATATGAGTAGTGATGGGCGAATCTGGTGAGTTTCACTTTGCCAAATTTTTTGTGAACTTCTAGAGCAGTGGTTCTCAACCTGGGGGTCAGGACCCCTTTGGGGGTCGAATGACCCTGTCACAGGGGTCCCTTAAGGGGGTTCCAGGAACAGGTTCATCTCTCTCCCCACTAGCCCTGCGGCAAGGTTGTAGCTATCTGGGTGTTGGTGCTGGGAGTTGTAGTTCAGTAATCTGTGTAGGGAAGCCAGTTGCACTACAACTTTCTATATCCCCTTAGTAGAGACTGCCATACAGCTCTCCCTGCCCATTTGAAATTTGTAAAATTAACATGGTAATTGGGATGTGGCCACAAAATGGGCGTGGCAAATATTTTTTGCTGCACTACGCATGGAAAACAAACCTTTATGCAGCCACGCTGTCTCCTGTACTTTCCTAACAATCCGCTCTCAGCTGGCAACGAAAATATTTTAATATTTTATGGTTGGGGGTCATCACAACATGAGGAACTGTATTAAAGGGTCGCAGCATTAGGAAGGTTGAGAACCACTGTTCTAGAGAAATTCTCGATACGCAGCCGCGTCTTGTTTTGGATGCGGGCTTCCGTTTTTGGATTCCGGGGTGCATTGCCCGCGTCCAAAATGAGACACCTGCGAATTTTCACCAGGCGAAATTTTCCTGCCGTTTTGCCACGGATTCGCCCATCACTATATATGAGTACATGTTTTAAACAGTGTATGTAACAGTTCTTTCAGCAAATAGATTGTGTGCTTGGAATAACAATAGCCCCATAAACACAGCAACAGTCTCCTATTTACTGCAAATAAATGAATTCAATATAAACATTGTGATTATTATTAATAATAATAATAATGATGACAATAAAGTAAACACAAGTAAATAAGGGGAAATAACCCTACAGTTAAAAATGGACTCTAACTGGCTTTTCACCTATCCGCCCCCTCCAATATTAGGCTTTTTTTTTGGAAAGGTAAACCTTTAAGAGACTTGGTTACTACCAGTGTTGGACTGGCCCACCAGAATACCAGGAAAACTCCCGGTGGGCCAAGGTGTCAGTGGGCCCTCATGCTGCTAAACTTTTTGCCTATTTCATGGCCATTCCCTATTTCTATAAGAATAAAGAGGCTAAACACATGGTATAACTGATTATAGTATGTAAAGAAAACAAACTAGGAGACTAGAAGTTGATTGAGGAGATGACGAATATTAGTACGGAGAGTGGGCCCCTGGTCTAAGGTTTTATGGTAGGCCCCTGGTCTAAGTTTTTTGGGTGGGCCCCTGCTGTCCCAGTCCGACACTGGTTACTACACATTTAGGGCAATGGCAAATGAGAAGATTATTCACATACAATAAATCTCTTCTGCGGGTGAGTAATCTCCGCCAAATGCATTCCCATTGGTAACAATGTAAATCACTGGTTGGAAAACAAAGGCAGCAATTCATTTTTGTGAAGTCACCTGAAATTGCCTTGCAAGGAACTCACTACAGAGTCTTCAGTATGGATGTTTTAAATGTCCAGCATGCCAAACATATGGCTCCCTACTGACTGGGTCTACCTTTTTCACATCCTCATTGTGGTAAGAGGATTAATATTGGACATGCACTGACTTGTTTATCAGACTATTTTAAATACTTTATTGTCTGCCCATGTGTAGTACTATGGGTATGGCATCAATAATCTGGAAACACACCATAAGGAAAGCTCCTAATTATTTTTAAGGTCATCTCCCATAGACTCCATTTTAATTAAATAAATCAGTTTTATAAAAATCTTTCCTTTTTTTCTGTAATGATACAACAGTACCTTGTACTTGATCCCATCTACGATCTAATTAATCCTTATTGGAGGTAAATCAAGCCTGTTAGGTTTATTTAATATTTAAATGATTCTTTAGTAGACTTATGTTATGGGGATCCAAATTACAGAAATATCCCTTATCTGGAAAAGTTCAGGCCCTGAGCTTTCTGGATAACAGGTCTCATACCAGTACCACATTCAGATTGAGGATGGGCAATCACAGGTCCGCTATATGGAATGCTCTGGAAGGTGGAAAATCTGATACACCATTTCCAAGCCAATATGTAGAAAAGAGATATAATGGGGAATGTAATAAAAGTAGGTAATGGAAAAACTATTTACAATGCAGAAAAAGTATGCCTCAGTGCGAACTAGTTTTGCTTCGCGCAAATTCAATATAGCTTTTGCAAACCCGGAAACTTTTTAGCGACCACTTTCGTGGAAGAAAGTTTGCGAATTTTGTAGCTTGCGCCAATGTGGAGTCAATGTAATAAAACTTGTTTCTGAAAAAATGTATGTTTGCACCAAAAAATTACGACAATTTCAAGCACTTCTTAAGAGTGTGCAATTAAAATTTGCAGTGTGCAATTAAAAGTTGCAATGCAATAGCAGTTTAGGGAACAATATTACATTGCGAGACGTGGATCTTCATTCTTATTGGTGCAAATTATTTTTGTCTTTGCAAATTTAATTACATTCCCCCAATAGTCTTAACTCAATGTTGTATGTTGATAGATCATCTTCCCCCTTTGGGATGATGAAGAGATACAGGGGATACAAGGAGGATTTTGCTGTAACGAGAAGCAAGATGGATATGGAATTTGGATAGCGTGGCTCCACACAGTCTGAAAGATGAATGAAAGGTCTTTTAACTTGGGGGTGCCTACAGTTAAAAGACCTTTCCTTCTCCTTTAATAAATTGTATTATTTGGCTTGTTTCATTTAGTGGTTTCTTCTTCTTAAATGAATACAACACCATTTGAGTGAAATGTTATTTCTATATTTATCACTGTTAAGTCTTAATATGTAAGCTGCACATGAACCTTTGTGAACCTACCGATGTGTTTCTTTCTGTCTTGTCACGTCTTTGTGTTCCCTTTGTCTTTGGATTGGATAATAATGGGACAAACCCGTTTTGGTTGTGTATAGGCCTAATTTAGCATTTGGGATAACCAAATTTACCATTTATTGGCTGATGATTGCTTTGATATGGTATGGAGAACTAAGATGCTCAGGTAAATACCATTCATATTTGCTTTAATGTATGAACATCAGCATGGTGATTAATTGGAATGGTGAAAAGTATGGATTTGTTCAAAGTGACATTGTAAAATTGTGAACAGTATTTTTGGGTCCCTGACATGCAACATAGAAGGATATTGAGCTACACTGCATGATTATTGGTTGTGTGACAACTAAGATTGTGAGCCCCCACTGTTATAAGATGAGAAGGAGACGGATTCATTATTGTTTGTTACATGTCGGAATAAATAGCATTGCTGAATATCATTTGAATGATTTTAAGAATTTCATATGAACTATATGCCGTATGATACAAGCCACCTGGCACAATGCATGTGTGTATTGGTTCAAAGAAGAACCAACTGTTTTTAAGCAATTCATGTGTCAATAACTTATCCTGAATCCATTATGCAATGACCGTCCATAGCATAGCATAGGCCTCTGTCATTATATTTTGTTCCTCATATTATCATTTGTTACCCTAGAAATATTGATGTATTAGCATTGGTCAAGCACATTTATTTTTTAAAGAGGATAAAAGTTTCATAATTATTAGGCACTCCCAGTAATTATAATCACTTGCCTGGTACCCCGGGTAACATAAAACTGCAACGACCCAGTGTACCGCTCAGCAAGTACCATGGAGTGATCCTTTCCTTCCCATTCTTCTTTCTTCAGTGTCCACAGCAGACAAATGCACAGTAGAGTGAAAAGGACAGTTTTTTTGTTAAACCTAAGCATTTATTTTCTGCACATGTGCACCTGCATGAAGAAGCAGGAAGACCATTGCTCTCTGATATTTGCTGGGAAGAACTTTGGGTGGAGCAGTTTTCTG
Organism: Xenopus borealis; assembly: GCA_024363595.1. Lineage (NCBI taxonomy): Eukaryota > Metazoa > Chordata > Amphibia > Anura > Pipidae > Xenopus > Xenopus borealis. Next base: position 74,408,867 of record CM044444.1, read on the forward strand.
CTAACAGCAGCACTGGCCTGGGGTATGAGGTAATTGATAATCATATTTGGCACTGGCCAGTGATTTAGACTTTCCTTCTACTTTAAGTGAATGTGAATACACTATTGATATAGTAGTGGTATAGTAGTTTTTTATCTCTAACATGTGTAGGGACCCATAAGTAGCATGGCCCTTATGGCTTCTTCCCTTGCCCTTACTTTAACTACCTGCTATTGGACTAAGGTCCAGGTAGCTATAATGTAGCACATTATTTGATACAGGTTGTGACCCACCCCCTGCAGTGCTGTAATAAAAGTACTTGCAGGGAGGGGCACTTCCTCTCTGGCCTGCAGCAGCTACCATTCTCAGGAGATCCATTGAGCCTGGAGTCAAGGCCCCAGAAGTTATACCATAAAGGTACTACTACCAGTAGTAAGTCGGGGAACAGGGCCCCGTGAACGAGGAATAGTCAGAGTGAGGATATTCCTGTCATAGCACTCTCTAGGAGAGGTGAGATAGAGAGGAAAGAGAGAAAGGGCAGCTCAAAGCCCCATCAAGGAGGATAGTAGGGAGTAGCTCTCCCCCAGGCTCTACCTTGCCTGAAGTGAAGGGACCTCAGAGATAGGGACTACAGGAATAGTGTTTAACCCCTGAGTCACCTTAACCTGCTGGTGGGATCCGGACCACATGGGCATTGCTAACCTGGCTGGTGCAACTACAACTCCCATCCTTGTATCCTACCTGAGGGCATAATCTACGCTGTGCCTGTGCTAAGCATTGCTGCTTTTATACTACTGTCTGTGAGTATATGATACCCTGTGCTGCTACTTGTAAATAAACCTGTTCTACTTGTTTGCACAAAGAACCCCTGGCGTCCAACACCTATTATTACACACTATTGCAGTATTGAGTTGTAGTTCAACTACCTCACACGTGATTTTCCACATAGCGAAAGCCCTACCTGAGAGTGAAAGAGTCGCGTGTAACCAATGCTCTACCCATGCTAGTTTGGTTTGGTTAATTATAGCCAAGAAAGGGTTAAATTTTTGGCGCCCAACGTGGGGCCCGAACACGTGTACTGCTGTGTAATATTGCTTTAAATATTTCTGACAAGCGCTCCGGTACACTGCCGGACGCGATAGGAAAAAGGCACTCGATTTCTGACACCCTGGAAAATTGGCCGTGGGTTCGGGTTTGGGGTTCTCTCCCGTTCCGCTATAGAGCCAGTGTGTTCCTGAAGTGTTTTATTGCCTGCCTGCTGTACTGTATTGATCGTGCATACTTTTACAATTTGGCACGAAGAAGTGTGTCTCTTACCGCCGGAAGTGCTGTAGCCGCCATCTTGGAAAAGGTACTTCGCGCTGCCGCGCATACCTTCCTAGTGCGCACCAAGTCGCGCGAGAATCTCGGTGGCCATTTTGAAAATTACCACGCGGCTATTTAAAGTTACGACACCGCTGCCATTTTGGAAAGAGACCTCGTGGAAGACGGACGCATCCATATTGGATACCGCTCTATCCAGGCATTTACCCTTGCGGCTGCATACGGGACTTAGCCTTGCTCTTTCCTACTCAAGCGGTGCTACCAGTTTCACTCCGCTTGCCTCTGGGGACCAAACGGACGGCTGTCCAGAACCCCAGGCGTTCAGTACCGCAATTTCCCCAGCACACGGCTGTTGCTGGCCCAAAGGTGCGGAGTTCAAAATTTTTTGTATTTAGCCTGCGGCTGCAGGTACCTGCTTCCATCAGTATATATCTCCGGACCTTCCTATACCAGGCTCCGATGGCAGACCAAGGCTGGGATGGATGGCCTGATCCTGAAGCAGGACCCACATCTTTCTCATTCCGGGACCCGATTCCAGCACCTTCATCACAAAGGTATTTTTGGATGGGCCCTTTCGGTGAAAA
>CM044444.1:74417702-74472751 GCA_024363595.1 Xenopus borealis
GACCCCAGAGTACTTCTTGAGGTCTCTGTTGATGATGATTTTAGCTGTGTTCTCCGCTAACGCTAGCAACTGGCTGTAAGTCCGACCTCTGTGTGTCTTACCCTGTGTCTCTATGTGCAGCACCCTTGCCTGATAGGAGACCACTACTTTCCTACACTACTTGTGTGTCTCCACGGGGCAAGCACCGCAGCTGCTGTAGAAGCCCTTTGACAAGTGTCCTCCTTCTGTTGGATGGACTGAATGTACAGACGCTTGGAGAAGTAGAAAGTCCACAAGGAGGTTCTGCAGCAGCCGCGGTCTGTGCCTAAGCTCCGAGCTGTCACACACTGGCGATAGTAATAACCGTATCCTAATGACTGATGCCCGGCAGTGTGTCCTGGCGCAGCCCCGGGAGTGTTCGGGACACACAGTGAGTCGCAAGTCTGCTCGGGAAAGTCGGGTTATTTCAGTGCAGCAGCGGCAGCCGGGCAAGGGAACAGTGATGCGCTAAGCGCGGGGTTTGAGGCTCAGGAATATGTCCGTGTCTATAGCCGCTGTGGGTGCACCGTGCAGGGATGTCATGTAACTTGCTGCCTGTCACCGGCACAACAGGTGCTCCATTCCCTGCCCGTAGCCAGCGCAGCCTCCCTCTCTTTCCTCTCATTCTGTGTGGGCTGCTCCGGGAGCTACTGTAGCACTCACATGCCTCTCACACCCAACCCTCCCACCGGCTCTGTGACACGAGGGGGAATGATGGAACATAAGCCCCATGCCCCCATCTGATAACTACTATCAACCGGGTGCAGCTTCATTTTGGGGGAAATAAATCTTTGTAACCTTTTCATTTGCACTTTTTGCTGCTGCTTTGTTTCCATAATATTTAAATATGTTAGGCTTTTACTAAACTTATCATCTATAAGTGTATCTGTCTGTTATCAATATATAATCAGTCTGCCCGTCTATCATCTATCTATCCATCTATCTATCTATCCATCTATCTATCTATCTATCTATCTATCGATCTATCTATCTATCTATCTATTTATCTATAATCATCTATCCATCCATCTATCTATCCATCCATCTATCTATCTATCTATCTATCTATCTATCTATCTATCTATCTATCTATCACTATCTATTTATCTATAATCATCTATCTATCATCCATCTATCTGTCATCTATCTATCTATCTATCTATCTATCTATCATCTATCTATCTATCTATCTATCTATCTATCTATCTATCTATCTATCCCTCTATCTATCTATCTATCTATCTATCTATCTATCTATCTCTATCTATTTATCTATAATCATCTATCAATCCATCTATCTATCTATCTATCATCCATCCATCCATCCATCCATCTATCCATCCATCTATCCATCTATCTATCTATCTATCTATCTATCTATCTATCTATCTATCTATCTGTCTGTCTGTCTATCTATTTTTTATCATCTATCTGTCTGTCTGTCTATCTATCTGTCTGTCTGTCTGTCTATCTATTTTTTATCATCTGTCTGTCTGTCTGTCTGTCTGTCTGGCCGTCCGTCCGTCCGTCCGTCCGTCCGTCTGTCTGTCTGTCTATCTATCTGTCTATCTATCTATCTGCCAACCCAGATCCGAGAATTTCCTGGCGGCTTCCTGCAGTGATTGCAAGAAAGATTAAGCGTGAATGCCAGCTTGCGCACAAGCTCAGTCGTGCCGGCAGATGGGCAGTGCGCACAAGCTCATGGTGACAGCGGGGCAGTGCTTGCAAGGGGCGGCACGGGATGGTGCGCACACGCTCTGCAGTGTGGCAGCTCACATGGGGAATCTGGAGGGGGCCCCCCAGTCTGACCCTGCTTTCGCCTATAAAATCTATTGATATATATTCTCTCTATCTGTATCAAGGCCAAAACTAGGGGTAGGCAGAGTAGGCACGTGCCTAGGGCGCAAAGCTGGGGGGGCTCCAGGCACATACCATCTCTGTCGCCTACGCCATGTCCGGTCCCTTCTTTCCCCGACTGCTGGTGAAATTACTTTGTCTATTATGACTATGAAGATTTTCATTCATCCAGGTCATGGTCAAAGTATATCTAATATAAGTAATTCTAAAACAACTGGACTTGCTGATTATTTATTGAGTCAGTTGAACTGAAGAAGCTGCTCGGAGGAGTAGTGAAACCTCTTCAATCATTACTCAGCAAGTCCAGTTGTTTTAGAATGACTTATATTAGATATACTTTGTTTATTGTGCTTCTGCGCATGTGAAAGCTCCATTTTGTGCATGCACGCATGCCGGCGCCGCTGCCATCCAGGTTGCCTAGGGTGTCTGGGTGTCTGGCTGGCTTGGCCTGGCTCTGATCTGTATGTCTGTTTGTCTTTTGGTCTATCTATCACTCTTTCTCTGGTTTCTCATGTTAAGTTTGGGAATCAGCCTGAACACCCACAAACTGAGTCAGTTATTGATTTTATATTATTAGCATTGCCATTTGTAAAGGGGATCCTTGATATCCACAGTAAACAGCATGGGGTAATTTTTTTGGGTGCAAAGCCATAAGTTAAGATTCCTTGATCATTCTTTAACTCTTTGTCAAATATCATCTGAATCTATCTATCCATCTATCTATTCATGTACTGTTGTATAATCTGCCTGTTTCTTCCAAGAAACAAAGCACCACACACATATTTGTGTGCATGGTTTCCCAGTGTTTCCATGCCGTCTGTGTACAAACCTGTGATGAGGATGAGTATGTCAAGAATACAATTGCGGCCTTTATTTTCAATTTCACTCATAACAGGTCTGTTTTGAAAGCAAATTACTAGTAATGACTGAAAGACACAGTGCCAGTTTAAATCCAGGAGAGGAAAAAGTCTTGAGAGATAATCTTTGGTTATTAGATAGAATTACGAGGAGTGACATGTAGGGACTTGCTGTCAGCATGGAGAAAGATTACACTATAGGCTGATTATGTGAATTTGGTTTCATGCAAAATGTTCTTGTAACAGTTTCTTTAAAGTATCTCAGTGCAAAATAATTGCACTGAGAATTGTCTGGGGAAAGACCCCTAGTCATAGAATTATCTAACTGAATTTGTAAAAATGTGGGACTGTACAGTTATAGGCTCCAATGTTTTATTAAGTAAATTGTTTTAAAAAAGCCTAAGATATGGGATAATGTCATATTTAACAAATGTTTAAAAATACAATTTTTATCATAGTTGCATAGTTAAATCGGGTCAAAAAAAGACAAAGGGGCAAATTCACTAAAGCGCGAATCGTCTAATGCTAGTGCTTATTCACCAGTGTGACGTCATTTAGCAACTTAGTAGAAGTAGATAGACTAGCGCAACTTCACACCCTTATGCCAGACAAAGTTGTGCACTGATGAAGGGATGTAACTAAGATGACCATGTTACCTCTTGCGCTAGACTTTACTTCGCCAGGTCAAACCTGGTGAAGTTCAATACAATAGATAGGAGTTTGAAAAAAAAACATGACATTTTTTTCAAAGTCCCAAAAAAATGCTGGCGTTTTTTTACTTTTTTTAGGGTGATAGTCTGCAAAAATAGCTTAATATTTTTGGGGGTTACCCTCCTTCCCCCCTACATTTCCTAACATATGGCAACTCAACTATACAGGGGGCACATGTTTAGGGCAATAGGACAACTTTATATAATTTATTAAAGGTTTCCTGGGCTTGTGTATTGTAATGTAGTGGCTGTAACATATACTTCTATTATACGTTTAAGCGCCGTATGCAAATTAGGCATCGCTAGCGTAAATGCACTTTGCCCGGCGAAGTAGCAGTAGCGCAACTTCACTACCGTTCCCCTACCTGAGTGCAACTTCACATTTTAGTGAATTAGCGGCGGGCTGGCTAAAATTCTCCTGCCGAAGTGCGGTGAAGCCATCACTAGTGCATTTTCGCCGCTTAGTGAATTTGCCACGAAGTCCATCAAGTTCAACCCCTCCAAATGAAAACCCAGCATCCATACACACACACCCCTCCATCCCAAAATGAATCTTTATATTTTGATTTGGTCTTTATAATCTTCTAGTAAACTATACTCATGGTTGTTTTTTTAACTGAGAAGAAGTCCACTAAATCCAGAAATGCCATGTACAGATTATAGAAAAAATGGATAAGATAGATATATTTCTATCTCTGGTGGTAATGTCATTGCTCCATCCTGTGGGTGGGAGATTAGCTGTAGTGCAAGAGAAGCCTGTTACATGAGAGCTAGAATAGGGAACTTGCTGGAAATTTAGCTGTCAGTAATCTGATCTTTAATATAAATTTCATGGAGCTAAAATAAGAGTCACTGATAATTCTAGCTTATCAGAAAATTCCAAGAGACGTCTAATGTGTTTAGATTTTACATGCAGTATCAGTTAGAAGTAAGCCAAAAAGGAGTAGACATTGCAAATATTTGCAATCGTGTAATATTAATATTACAAAGTTTCATAACTTGGGTTGTCGCTATCTGTCAGTCTATACTACCTGCCAGTTTATCTATTATCAGTTTGTCTGTATATAGGTATCTATCTGTCTGTCTAGCTATCTGTCTGTCTATCCTGCTTTTTCCCCCCTCAAATATTCATTATATTCTTACCTAGACAAGGCTATTAAGTCTTGTTAGTAATTCTTTGTAATTGTTAGTTAGCAAATAAGTAGGACAAAGGTGATGTTTGGCTAGTAGGCAAGTATAAATTACTAGCAATTGAGACCACTTAAATATCCCTTTCTGACAAATTATAAAGTGGTTGAAGAATAGTTTCTGAATGGATCAAACAATATAAAGCTGAGAGCCATGCCGCCTAAATTAGCTATTTATTTAGGGATTTTCCACCTTCTACTTTGATTTATTTCTTTGATTCATTGTTTTTTTTTTTGGTTTGTATGACAGTCGTGTTTATTTGTTGTAATATAGTTGGGATTTTAGGCTGAAACTAAATATCCAGGTAGGTCTATTTTGATTTTTGCAGAAATATTGCCTGACAATTTGGACTCAAGAAATTGCCAAAATAAAAATAGGGCTTTGTGATTTGCAACATCATGCGGCATTCATGTGGCAAGGTATTGCCATTTAGATGCAATGAACTTTTTTTATTAAGATGCAAACATGCCACAAGAGAAAACGTGCCGCATCTTCAGCCACTTCGGTAATTTTTGGAATGAGACCGGCGATTCGGCAATTTTCGTGAGTTTCTGTGTAGCAAAACAGAAAATTGCTCCAACTATGCATGCAATGATACGTGGGTCTTATTCTGAAGATTTCCGAAGACAAGAAGATGGCACCCGTGAACTCCGATGCCTGAATCTACACCAAGGGGTAAGTAAAACGTTAGGGGCTTTTGCCTGGGGGAAGAGGAAGGGTGCACTTGGTGGGGGTCTTTATGCTAAGTTCTCCCAAGAGACCTGTTTATGTTAAATTGTTACAATGACTTATTTGCTTATCTCAAAATTGTTACAAAAGCCAGTTAAGTTAGAAATTTGTATCTTTTTCTGGCTGTTCAGTGCAGGAGATGAAAGAGAAAGTCAGGACATTTCTGTAACAAGCCGGGACTGCGGGTAGAGCTGTCAAAAGTGGGACTATCCCGCTAAAACGGGACAGTTGAGAGGTATTCTACAGCCCAATGATATTAACATGTGGGAAAGAGATAAAGAAACAAAATCATTTGACTGTAGTATCCCTTTATCTTTTCTTATCTACCTGTATAGCAATTATTAGTAATTTGACATAGTGATCCGTGTATGTATGTATGCTTATCTTTATAGCATTTCATACATACACATCACTATACATTTATACAATATAGTTAAATCATTCTCTGCCGAACGACTGATCTTAGTGAAGTCCGACCAATCTGTCAAATTATCTTGCGGTTAGTGGGATTCGAATGATCGTACATCTTACGATTTTTCGTCCAACATTGGTCTGAAAATTGATCGGCCAGGTTAGAAAATCTTTATTCGTCCCCACGCAATCTACCTATGTTTGCAGGGCCAAGCAGGCAGCGACCCTTCAGTTTTGCTGGCAACATCGCCTGAAATGGCCTTTTTAGTTGACACATTGGACATTTAAACAATCATTCATGGTCTCACGATAACCACTGAATCTTTTAAAAATCTTTATGTCTATGGCCAGCTTAAAAGTAGAAACAGGGAAGATAAGCAGTGCAGTAAATAAAATAAATAAAAATATGCAGCATTACAAAGATAAAGTGCCATGTGCTATGAGACAAAGGAGGAAGTCCCTGCCGCATAGAGCTTACAGTTTAATTTAGTTATGCTTAATTTTTATACAGCCAGTTAGAATTCCATTGATTGAAATCAGTTTTGTAACCATTAATGGAGAAGTCAACCTATAATGCGCTAAACCCCATGCCCCCCTGCCCCTCTCTAGGGGCTTATGGGAGCTGTAGTTCAGGCACTGTAATAGTGACAAAGATTACCCATTCATGAAATAGTCACATTCTCAACCTAACTTACTTTTAGTGAATTACTCCTTCTTCCAAAACCCTGGGAATCATTAACATATCGCATGCAGCTACACTGCTCAAAGTCTGTCTTCATTACCAGTCTTCGGGTGGTCTTGTTAAACTACACAGAGCATTTACTCATCATTTGCTTGCTCATATTGTATATTGGGGGTGGGTCGTCCCATCTAATAGGATCATGTGTTGTTTCTAGCTGGAATCCAAACTGTGCTGTCAGCTACATAAATCCTTATTAAATCACTGAGAGAGTTTAAAATATCTATTATTGTAAACAGAGATTGTTGCAATATTAATAAAGCAGATCGCCTTGGAGTAGCATAGCCAAAACTGGTTGTATGTTAGTAAAAAAGGTCAACCCTTAGTGCAGCATGAATTAAAATCAAATGACGCCAGTACCACATATAGTAATTAAAAAATGCATCTTGGTGTATATTCACATAAATGGGACATATAAGAGTGCATTACATCTTATTCCTCTGCCAACAGGAATGGGAGCCTTTTCAAGAGCTGTTGCTAAGGGACGGTGGGATTTGTAGTTCCAGATGTAGAACCAAAAGGTGGCCATACACGGACCGATAAAAGCTGCCGACAAACCAAGTCGGCAGCTTATTTGGTGACATTGCCAAACAAGCGGATCTCTACGTGTATGGCCACCTTAAGTTTGTATAATTACAAGGCTGGCATAAGAGATCACAATGCAAGTGAAAAAGGCTTAAAAGGTTAAAAAAATGAATAGTTAAATTGGTATGTCCAACCTGTGTTGTTCTGCCTGTTTATGTTCAAGCACCCAGCATCTTCCCAGACATTTTATATCTAATTACGAAATTATAATACAATTTTTTAAGGGCATCAACACAAGGGTTGTTTACTAAAAGGGATAGTAACACTTTAATGTAGTGGCACATGCTGCTACTTGGGGATATTTGTCACCCAGCGACAAATCGCCTCTTCTTCGGGCGTCTAATCTCCCCCAACTACCTTCCCGATGGCTAGAATGGGAAATGCCGACAGGATGGCAATCGGAATACTTCCGTTTCCAAAGTCGCCTGAAATTTCCTCGTGAGGCAAGTTCAGGTGACTTCGGAAAAAAGAAGCATTCCCAAAGCCATCCTGCCGGCTGATAGGTCCCAATAGGTTGAGGTAGACAATTTCAACAACTATCAGTTTGCCCTAGCAAGTAGGTGGTTTGAATGGCAGACTGGTAGATTAATATGGGAGGGCCTGAATAGAAAGAGTAAAGTAATTATGCCAATCAATTTGTAGCCTCACAGCTATTATTTTTTTGTTGCTAGGGGTCAGTGACCCCCCCCCATACAAATATACACAGACACACACATCATTTAAAAGCTGGAAATTTAGAGAGGCTTTAGTGGAAGGCAAACCACTTTAAAACTAGATTAGAAAATGAAGACAAATTGAAAAGTTTGATTAACACATTCATACTAAGTCAAATTAAAGGAGTGGTTCACCTTCAAGTTAACTATATTGTAGAAGGGCCAATTCTAAGAAGTCCATCTCCTATTCATATTCCAGTCTCTTATTCAAATCAGTGCAGGGTAATTTGTACCCTAGAAACCAAATTGCTGACACTGCAAACTATAGAGTTGCTGAATAATAAGCTAAATAACTATAAAACCACAAACAATAAAGAATGAAAACCAATTGCAAATTGCCTCAGAATATCACTCTCTACATTATACTAAAAGTTAACTCAAAGGTGAACAACCCCTTTAAATACGAATGGCTAATATGTTGACAATTTTGTAATTTTTGTAATTTGCACATTTGTGCCAAAGACAGAATAAATGTATTGTTAGTTGAATCTTAAAAAAAAAATGATGCTCAGTAATTGCAGGGGTACAGATGTCAGGTTTTGGACTGCCAACATTTACCTGCTGAGGGTCCTGGGAGTATTTCAAATGAACACTGTAGGACCTCTTGCAGTTTATACATTTCTATAGCTAATCATCATATTGAAATGTTTGATTATTAGATATGTATGTCAAGGAGCCTAAGAGATTCCTCAATTTAGGATACGAGTGTTTAATTTTCACCAATGTGGTGTATAGTGCAGTAATTTGTGCATCTGCCCGCAGGGTTCAAAACTGCTTTCGTTACCTGGTGGCACTTAAAGGGCAAGGAAAGGCAAAGAAATAAAATCCCGTTTTTACTTTCTTTAATGAAAAAGAACTCTATCTCCAATATACTTTAATTAAAAAATGTGTACTGTTTTTATAAGAAACCTGACTGTAGGCAGTGAAAGTCTCCCTTCATTTAGTGATGTGGATAGGAATTTGCAGACGGTCCCTAACTTCTGGCAGGGAAACAATCATACTTATGAACAGCAGGGGGAGCCCCTGCCTTACTTACCACCCATGCAGAACTCAAGCAGCTTTGTTTTTTGATCATTTATGACGATCCCTAAGCAGCCCATATCACACTGAGCATGTGTATGTAGTCTAGTCTTGCAAAGACTAACGTTACAAGATGACAGCCCCCTGTGGCCAACTTTGAAAGCATAAATCATTTGTTTGATTAGGCTTGTGGTGCAGTAAGTTCATGTTTATGTTTAGTATACAAAATACAGCATTTCTAGCCTTATTCTATTTTAGACTTTCCTTGCCCTTTGCTTGTGCAAAGGGCTATGTTTACCCACAATGCACTGTTATTTCCCATATCTGCGGCTGCAACGTTTCAGTGGGTCCGATGCAATTGTGGACAATGCACAAAAAAATGATTGCAGTTGTGCATATGCATCAACATGAATCAGACGCCACTGCAGGGAGAATTTTTGGGTTCAAAAGAACACCTGTGCATAATTCTTTAGGCATAAGATTAAATGCGTCTATTGACGCATGCTGCTATGGGAACCCTGGTGCTACCCCCGAATTCCAGAGGTATCTCCAGGATTTTCCTGCTGCAGCAGTTCAATTTTCAGAGCGAATGAACAAGTGCTCAGTGAAACTATGTGGCAAGATAGGGAGAACTTTTACAATCAAATAGGGGTAATTTATGACAACTAAAGGGCACATTTTTTTTTAGTATTTTAACAACCTAAATTCCTGTATCAATAAACATCACTAAAGATAATCGAAATTGAGAATGGGAGTGTCCATGCATGCATATGAATTATTGCTCCCCCAAGTAATGGGGCACATTTATTATATAAATGTTTTTCTTTGAGCAAACTTGTTTTTCTTTGAGCAACTTCCAACGGAACCTGCTTACAAAGGTCGGAAGCAGTGTAAAATAACGGCGGCAAATCTGGTGTTCGCATGGCCTAAAATAACACACAATCAAATTTGACGTTTATTTTATACAACTTTTTACATACCTCCCAACTTTCCCGTCTTTCACGGAACAGTTCCGATTTTGACAGCTTAGCAGTTCCAAATTGTTACTGAAATGTCCCCCACTTTCTCTTTGATCTCCTGCACTGAACAGCCAAAAAAGATACAATGTTTCTAAAACTTGATTGGCTTTTGGCAAATAGCCCAGAATATGTGGCAGGTGCACTTAGATACTTTTGTAAGAATTTAAAATAAACAAAGAAACAATTGTAACAATTTAAGAAAAGCAGGTCTCTTGAGGAAACTGATTTGCAGCTTAAAGGGCACCAATCATACCTAAAATGATTTACTAAGTAAATACAATATGTGAAAGTTCAAGAAATCCGATTTTTAAAACAGTTAGAATTGTTTGTATAATGTAAATCATCAGCTCACTATACCTTCTGCAAAATCTCCCCTATCTCCACTGCAGTTCTAGCTGAGGCAGACATCTTGGATTTCACTGACTCCTCCTACCTATATCTTCACAGCCAACTGTAGCTCTGAAATCTCGCACATGCTCAGTTGAAATTCCTTGCTTGCCTAATAAACCTTCTAAGCTATTTTGAAATCTGCCAAACTTCTGTGTTAGTGCTGCCACCTTGTGGAAGTTGCTGTGTGCACTTCTCTTGATACTTCTAGAGTTTACTAAAGCTAGGCATTCTGGGTAGAATGTGCTACAATCTGAGCATGCTTGTGAACTCATTTGCATGTTGCAGTCAGTGACAAAGTATGGGATTTTTTAAAAACTGCTGTTTTTTTAAAAAAAACTGTACATGTAGTTTGATTAAACATGTTTAGGTTGTACTGGTCACATTGTTAATATGTGTTTGATTTTGGCTGTGATTGGTGCACTTCAAAGGGCAATTCACCTTCATTAGCAAAACTGTAATAAGACATAAAGAAACACAGAAATGTGTTCAAACTTTTAACTTTTGTAAAACGAACTTGGTAATTAGGGGGCATGGCCACTAAATGAGCGTGGTTCACAAATTTTCACATCAGGCAAATCTTTTTGTCCCTCTTTCCGCTTCCAAAATGTTGGGAGTTTTGTTTTTTACACCTTTTTTTGTTTTACAAATTTCATTTTACACAGATGCTGCCAAGCAAGTTACTTTTGTGGTTCAATATTTACCTTGGCTCCATAAGAAGTATAGAAGAGCATTGTCTTATCAATTACTGCTGTGGTTCCAAAATATATACTAAATAAGCACTTACCTTAAATATCTCCCTAATTGGCCTTATTATGTGAACCCTTAGCTCATATAATGGTTATGGTCTTCTTCATGGGAATGTTCATACTAGTCAGGAACTACACAGTGTTTTTGTTGGTTTACTTTTTGAGCAAGAGAGTATTAACCAACATAATATATCCCATACCCAGAATGAATATAGGAACTGTATTTTGATTGAGTAAAGCTCCCCAACGTTTTGTTTGCAAACATTTAGCTGGAATATTTTTGTTTCTAAGCATCTGCTTGCCAATAAAAGATGTTGTTAATGGAAAACAACATCTATGGCAGTTCAGATTTCTGTGCTGGTGTGGGCAGTTTAGCATATACTGGAGGACCAGGCTTCCTATCATAAACAGAGGAAGAAGCCAACTTGAAATATTACAGTGCCATACTCACTTAGGAACATGCAGCCTTCTCCTTGGCATTAAACATAAAAAGAATAGCAGCAAGAATATGTCTTTGAGGATATATCTAATGTATTTCATACCATTGGGCCCTGGATGATATGCAGAGCAGGGCTTTCTGTACATATATATTTGGAAGCTAGGGTGATTTCTGACCCAATAGGTCTGTTTCAGGTGAATGCGAAGTCACCCAAACGATTTCTAGGTGTGTAAAATTCCCGGAAATCTCTTGTATCTTGATAAATATGATTGATCAAGCATTAGCATTATTCTTGAATAACAAACTTGACATAGGCTAGCTATTACTGTAATTTTGCTGCCAGCTTTTTGGTTCAGCAATTCATAATACTGCACATAACTGCATGACCACAGGGAAGTCAATGATTAACTTACATGTGCTTTAGAGGGATATACCTTTATATACTAGTATGTGGGTTTTCCCTTACCCTGGGTGTTTGAGCCTGGCATTGATATAATGACGCACTTAGAAGCAGCATGTTCCCCCACCCCACCACATTATATTCCTCTCTCTCTGTACTGTAAACTGAACATAGCAGTTAATTCACATATCTGATAGCCATGAACAGTGGGATAATTTTCAAGGACAGATGTCAATTAACAACTAAAATTCACCTCCCTAATGTGCCATTTGCACCTGTTCCCTTCCATCTATTTAGTATTTTTCTGCCCCTCCCTTGTCTTTTTCAGTATTTAAAAAACAAATATGAACCAACGTTTATTAATATAAAATCTAAATCAAATAGCCTTTTCTTTTTCTTTAAATACCTTCTTCTTTCCCCAAAAGTACAGCAGACCAGGACCTTTCGATTACAACGTACAGTTGTATAGTCATTTATGGTTCGGGTGACTGTAATAAGCACTTAACCTTTGATCTAGTGGTTTCTACGTCATCAAAACCACTCAAATGGAGAGTTGTTATGCATAGCTGGGGGAACTATATCATACATGCAAACCACTGTGGTTTACAAGGCCATTATACTTCAGAAACATAAATTTCAGAGTTCCGATTACAGAGGTGGACACGGAGCACAGATGTGTAGTCAGTGTCAGATTCGGCTTAGTTTACGCAATGCGACAGAGTCTATAAAAACGTTGTGTGTTTGGTTTCCAGACATACATAAATTCAGTTGTTAAGCAGATGAACACCAGAAAGATTTCATAAGAATTAAAAACCGCGATAGAATTATTGAAAAATAAAACATAAAATGAATTTCTTAGTGGTTTCAATTTCATACAGGCTGATTGCCTCCAGCTAGTCTCGGAACAGAATATCTGAAAAGACCCCCACTTTCAACAGTGTGACAATAAAAATGATGTACCATTTCACAATGTTCTAAAAGTAGACCAAGCATGTCACCTGCACTTAAATGATCAGTTGTTTGAATACCATCGCTTGACATCGCTTTGTTATCACTTTCCCTGTTCCAGAAGGCAACTGGATTAGTGTGATTCAGCTCGGGATTTTAATAAGGCATCAAATTTTCCATAGCTTATTTTAAAACATGTTGAAACTCGTGCAGTAAGAACCTATATTGCATTGCTGGGGCATTTTTTGTCCTGCCTAAGTAGTCTTAATCATATGAAAAAATACTTGTTACAGAGAAAATTACACATTTTAAATTTAACATGCTTTTATTTATAATTCTTTATAAAAATGTATGAGGTATGTTAATTGGAATGTTGCAGTTGACTTAATATATAGGTAGTGACAAAAACCTGTTTTAACTTGTTGATGTGGCTCTAGGGGGCCTTTAGTTATAATTAAACTATGAGGTGTCCATAATTTTTCTGATCATGGGACATCACTTAGCGCAGATTACATCACATGACAACTAAGCATTTTTTACAATTATATATATATATATTCACAATGTATTCATGCCGTATGTATTATATAGGGAGGAACTGACACTCATTGTAAGTCATAGGATAGAACTAGGTGGGCGATTTCGGGGCTATCCGACGCAACAAAACTCTGGCGTCAAATGGGATGCGCTGAAGATAATGTAAGAAATAGAAATGTCGGATGCAGTCTCAGCATGCATCCGACACAACTGTCAGATGCAGACGCTGCTTGCAAATCGCCCATGTAGTTCTACCCATAAAGGTATTAGAAGTCCCTGAGGATTGCAAGGACCATATAATGGATTGATCACTGCAACATGAAGGCATGAGGATCACATGATCATTTTTTCATTCAGCCATCTGCCCCAAGGCATGTTGTATATTACTGTAAATTGAGGGTAGGTTTGCCACCTTTTTTTTTTTTTAGCATAATAACTGGCATTCGCATACTTTGTATTACTTTCCTATTAAAGCAGAAGGAAAGTCTTCTTCCACTTGGGGGTACCAAATGTTAGGCACCCCCAAGTGATTGTATTTACTTACCTGAAACCCAGGCTGGTGCTACTATCAGCAGAAAACTGCACTAGCCCAGGGTTCCTCCAACGAGCACCATGGAGCTATCCTCTTCTGGCTTCTTCTTTCTTCGAATTTCCCTGGGTAAACGCATGTGCAGTAGAATGCAATAGCTGACTTTTTAGTTAAAGTTCAGCTTTTCGATCTACAGCCAATTTGCAGCCGAAAGAAGAAGCAGGAAAAGGATCTCTCTGTGGTGCTTGCTGGAAGAACCCAGGGCCAGAGCAGTTTTCTGCAGATAGGAGCAGCCCAAGTGGAAGATGATTTTCCTAATCTACATTAATAACACTGGCATTAATAACACTGGCATTAAGCATATTTTACAGGCCAGCAAAATAGGTGCAGGTAGGAGCACCCTGTTTGTTGTTGTTTATCACCTGTTCTTCATGCTTTACATGGGCATCCTTTTATGGATCATCATGTCTGCTTATTAGATAAATATTCAGTGATATAAGACAACCACAGGGAGATACATTTCAACTACAGTTACAAGGCCTCAGGAAGACTATCCTTGGCAAAATCCACCTTAGAATCATGAGCTCACATGCAACCAGGTTGCCAAAAAAACCCTTGAAAAAAGGGCCAAGTGTTATGACTAAGACAGCCAACTTAGATTCCAAAGGACCATGTATTACTCATCAATGTTTTGTGTCCAGTGTCTAAAACTGCCATTTATATATTAAAAGAGGTCATGTACCCTTTACTGAAAATTCTAAGCAATTTTGGCAGTCAGAGGAGTTCTGTCATTAAAAAAACAAAAGTTCCACTCCTGTGTCAGCTCTTTTGGGCAATTTCAACTTAATGTGCCAGTTTAATAGTCACCTACACAATAAATTTTTTATTTACTCAGAAAATAAGCTTTAACAAAAAGGTAGATTCAGTAATCTTGAACGTCTATCTCTTTCTATTTACTTGTCTATTAACTGACTTACTATGTCATTGTTTGCCTCATTTTCTAGTGACTGGGTGATCTGAATACACTTTTAAGAGCCCATAGATGCAAAGATCTTTCTCTGCCGAATGACCGATCTTAGGGAAGTCCGACAAATCTGTCATTATCGTGCGGTTAGTGGGATACCTACGATCCTACATCTTACGATTTTTCATCCAACATCGGTCTGAAGGCTGAAAATCTTTATTGATCCCAATGCAATCTATCTATGTTTGCAGGGCCAAGCAGGCAGGGACCCTACAGTTTTACAAGCAATATTGCCTGAAATGGTCTTTTTAGTTGATGGACACATCGGACATTTAAACAGTTGTTTTGAGACGATTGTGGTCTCACAATAAACATTGGATCTTTCAAAAATCTTTACGTCTATGGCCAGCTTTAGGCAAATTTATAAAGATGCTTCAAAATACACGAAACAACCCTAGGTTAAGGTCATAGTACGCCATATAAAATCACAGATAAGCTGTGTATTGATTTTATGCAAAAGCAGCATCAAACTCCCTAAAAAATTGGCGTAAAACAATGACGTGAAATATATGCCTTTATAAACATGCCAGTTAGTTCTCTATAGTGTATTACACGATTCAGTGTGTGGTGTATAGGTATCAACATCAGTTTATAAATACAACATTTAGGGGCAAATTTACTAAATTCGTGTGAAAGATTCGAATTGAAAAAATTCGAATTTCGGCTACTTCGATTCATCGAATTTGCAAAATTCGACTATCGAATAGCCAAAAATTTTAATCAAATTGGCCTAATTCCAAAATTCAAATTCAATAGTCGAAGAACTTGCCCTTTGATATAACTATTCGGCAGATTAAACCTACCAAATTGCTATATAACCCTATTGGAAGCTCCCGTAGTATTTTCCCAAGGTTTTTTGATCGAATGGCTGATCGTTCGATAAATCGAATTGCATTAAAACCACTGGAATTCGAGGGGTTTTAATTCGACCTAAATTCGTTATAGACAAATTATAGAAAAATATCAGGGGACATTTTTACCCGTAAAGAGGATCACCGCACCAGGGGCCACCCCTTCAGACTAGAAGAAAAGGACTTTCATTTGAAGCAGCGTAGGTGGTTCTTCACAGTGAGGACAGTGAGGTTGTGGAATGCACTGCCGGGTGATGTTGTGATGGCTCATTCTGTTGATGACTTTAAAAGGGGCTTGGATGATTTCTTTGACAGACATAATATCAAAGGCTATTGTGATACTAAACTCTATAGTTGGTATAGATATGGGCATATATAATTTATGTGAAGGTATGGAGGGTTGTGTGTATGCAGGCCCGGACTGGCAATCTGTTGGTTTGGGCAAATGCCCAATGGACCGCTTACTTTAAAATCTAAATGGGCTGCTCACCTAAAAATTGCAAATTAGGTCTGTCTTTAATATGTAAATGAGCCAATCACTTTAGAAATGTAAATTACCTGTCCATAATAGCTAAGCCGATGCCTGAATTTGTTAGTACTCATGTCAGTACTGGCATATGGGAGGAACCAGGAATTCTGACCAACTTCAGTTAGTATTAGAGTTGCTATATACCCAATCCCTTATGCTCATGATAAGTATGTTGGCAACTGGAGGATCCGTGATCAGAACAATCACTGTATCACTGTGATGTGATTGCATGAGACAATTAATTGAAATATGCCACACTTTGGCCCTGTGACACACCTGATAATTAAAGTCCTCTTATCTGTCAGGGTGCATGGTCTAGCTGGGGGCACACAAAGGAAAATTTTGAATATAATGTAAATATAGGGTCACTAAACCATCAGATAGAACAGTAGTGATAGAAACAAGGGGGGGATATTTGTTGCAAGGACCAGTACCAGCACATAGGGTGTATAATATTTCTGGGAATTATACGGTAATGGACTATCAAAATATTTAATTATTAACACTAATTCTAGTTAGCCTTGGGGTTGGAAATATATTATGCTTTGCATGTGCATAAATACTTGGGCTGCTTTGATACTTTTGCCAGGGCTGCTTTTTCCTCCCAGTTCAGCCCTGTGTGTATGGATGCTGGGTTTTCGTTCAGAGGGATTGAAGTTGATGGACCTTGTCTTTTTTCAACCTGATTTAACAGCTCCTGCTCCTCTTTATTTGATCTGTCAAAACCACACATAGGCAGATATGCTGCATCGGCAAATAAGATTTTTAAACATGTCTGCCCCTCGATCTTAGCACAATTCAGTAGGAAAATGTTACTGTATAGTGGCCCTTTAGGAAAAAGAAAGTGAACCTTGTTTTTGCTGGTTGTAGTTTTGGTTGGTGGAAGCCATAACTGTTTAATATGGGCTGGGTATGGTTCATAAAAATATTATCCAGAATGCTTGAGACATGGGGTTTTCCAGATAAGGGTTTTCCATGATTTGGCTCTCAATACCTTGAACATGTAGCTCGTAACTTTAGCAATAATCTTGTTTTAACTGGCAGAGAATCTTCTGAGCTCAGTCTTTAAAGAGGTAACATGGCCAATAATATTAAATGGGTAGAGCAGCCTTATTTGGGTCCATAAGCAGGTGGTGAACCAGAAACTGGGTTTCAATGGCAGGAAACACCTTTAACCTAAGTGTTAGTGCAGGGGAATCTCAATGATATCAAGAAGATAAATTGGGTTTCTCGATAGTTGGGTAAAGGAAGTTTAAATATTTGATGGCTCTTAATCTTTTAGGGGCATGTTTGAAATGTTCAGGAATCTTTTACTTGAGCACTGCATTTCATTACTTGAGCTGGGTGTTTTGTGAAAGCTGTACTTTGACTATAATTCCAGTACAAGAATTTCAGCAGCTTAGCACATAATTTATAGTTCAGCCATGCCAGCAAAAAAAAAAAAAAGAATTATGTGAACATATAGAACCATAAATTTATTTGATGGGCAGGATAGCGCTGCTTATATTTCAACCGCAAGGCAGGGAAAAGACTACAGTCTGAAATGAGATGTATGTATTTTTCTTCCTTTATGCAACTGATACAAGATGTTAAAAAAATTGATGTTCCACATTTTTTTTATTATTGTGCCAGGGACAGACAAGAAGCTGAAGATTGTTTGCTGAGAAGTTATACTTTAGAAAATTCTGTTTGAATTTTAGCATTGCTGATCATTTGCAGTGGGAAAGTATAATGCCAATCTTAATAGAAGAATTCTGAAACCATCACCATTTTTGTGGATTCAGTTTGTAGCTTTTGCAATTCAAATCAATTTTGTATTACAAATATTGTTGGCATCATATCAGTGTAAAAAAAGAGATAAAAATACAATGGAAAGATCTCCATATTTAGACTATGACACCAATATATGTATGCAAAACATGCAGTAAACTATTTCAACTTTTAAAATTTTCTTATATCAATAAAAAAATTTTTTGCCAAATTTAGAAACTGCACTTGCCCTCTCCACATTTACAGCTCAAGACCTTGCTAGTAGTCCCTAAGATAAATAAGTCACCATTCAGCATGGTATTTCACCAAAGGCAGCTTCTACAAACACTCTGACATTTCATCAACCCTTTACTCCAGGCCCAGACTGGCAATCTGTGGGTTCTGGCAAATGCCAGAGTAGCTGCTATAAGGTGCCATAGAAAGTCAATATTTAGTGGGCTGGTGGGGGCTGTTTGGACCTCTGTGAGGGCTGATTGGGCTTCTGTGTACCCTAAATGGCAGGGCCTATTTTAATTCTCAGTCCGGACCTGCTTTACTCATTCTTAGTGATGGGCAAATAAATTTGGCAGGCACAAATTTGCAGCGCATTTCTGCTTTTCGATGCCGGCTAATAAATTCGCAAATTTGCAGCATCACCCGCAACTATTTTGGTGTCCGACACAATTTGACGCTCACCAATTTTGTCCAAATGCATTAAAGCCAATGGGCGTCCAAATAATTTTGACGAGCAACAGATTTTATGCATCTGACTATTCTCATGCACGTCAAAATTATTTTGGACAAAATAGGTGCTCATCGAATTGTTGCTGGCATCAAAGTTGATGTGGGTGTCGAAATAGTCAAAATTGTTGAGAGCGACAAAGTTCACGTTTGCAAAATCTTCGATATTTTGCAAACTTCCTGGCGAAATTCGCAAATTTTTTCGTAAAGCAAATTTGCCCATCGATGTTCTCTCTCTCTGACGGTGAAAGAAATCACCACAACCCTCCCCCCCCATCTGTAGTAACTTTTTCCATGGATGTGTTTTATCACTCTCATCACAAAAAAAACTGTATATTTGATCTCACTCACCAAAGACATGTTCATGTCTTCCTCTAAACCTTTTTCATTTATACTACCTTCTCTTATTTTATCGGATATTTTCTTTGCCACATTTCCTGCTGCGCGGAAGTGTGTAAAAATTGCGTATTCATAAAGCTGCTGATAATTTTTTGGTTCCAAACTTTGGTCCCATCCTTTCCGTAGCCTTTCCATGTGCAAATCTGTAAATTCATTATTGTGACATACACACTCCTTTAACCAAGCGAATAGAACCATTTATCTACTGAATTTATAAGCAATGACGCTGTGATGTATCCACCCCCCACAGTACAAGCCCTAGAAAGGGCTGAAAATAATGTTGGATAAAAAAATAAGAGTTTAGACAGAAAGCACACAAACTGACAATCGGTACAGGGCAAGTGTATTGCATCTTCTGATTCCTGCATACAGTAATGCACTGCATGGCTAAATCTCTTGAACTGTGCACATTGTACTACATTAAACGCAGCATTACGCTGTTTTCCCCCCATTATAATATGTCATTGATTTTCTTCAAAGAATTCATAAAATTAATAATCAACTCCCCTTATCTCCACCTGAATCGTGCATATTACATTGATGTCCTGTTCCAGCTCAGACTCAGCTTGGTTAGGGTTGAAAGGTTTTCCCAGCATTGCATTTTCATTTCGTCCCTTTATTTCAATTTGTCATAATTAAAATGTTTCAGACAATGGAAGTTATTTATCAACGTCCAAAAATGTCACACAAGTATTGCATGTATTTCAATAAATTAGTCCAGTATGTGACATTGCCGACTGCAGTTTTCTGTAAAATAAAGCATTAAATGAAATCATTCTCTAGATCATCTTGTACAATAACAATGAAAAAGTCAACAAGATAAATTTTTTTATTATCGTTTTAATAAATTTCTCCCTGATGCCTGGCCAAAAAATTGTCTGAGGATAAATAAAGTAATTGTCATAAGTCTGAGACATGAGTGTGTTACAGCTAGGGTTGTCACCTTGCCAGTAAAACACCTGACAAGGCCGGGGCTGGTATTACAAATGTGCCTGATATGTAGCTGCCGGTAAATTTGTAATACTCCTAAAAAAGACCCTTGGCCTGCCCCCAGTCCGATGAAAACGTACCTTTTTCGCTGCCTTCTGCCCATTGCTTGTAGTGTATCCATCCCCTTTGACATCATGGCCCGTTCGATTCGAAAGATTTTATCGTTCAAACTAATATTTACTATTCGACACTTAAATGTGCCCCCTATGTATGTGTTTTGAGAGAATGTCTGTATCACCAGTATTATTTCTAAAAAGCTTATCATGCGATATCATATATACAGTATTTATGCCTTTTTTACTCATGAGCCACATTTAAATGTAAAAAAAGGTCCATGTGGATGTCAAATAAGAGCTGGGATTGCCTTTTTGGTAGCCTACATGAAGCTCTGTTTGGCAATACACCAGGTTTTTATGCAACCAAACTTGCCTCTAAGCCAGAAATTAAAAAATAAGCACCTGCTTTGATGCCAATGGGAGCAACATGCTACTCGCGAGCTTCGGGTTGGGGATCACTGCACTAGAATGTCCAAGTTTATTCTTTCTGGGTAACTTTAAGTAAAGGAGAACTGATGACTGTTCAGATTTTGCTTTTATACTTTATTTAAGTGAACATTTGCCCTAAGCTGGCAATTTAGCCGAAGAAACTGATATATGCTTCATCTGGCCAATGAAAACTGTACACCCAAAATGAATACTTAACAGGTAGTTTATTTCAAATTAAGTGGCATATTATAGAATCTTACCAATCTGGAATATATATTTAAATAAATATTGCCTTATTGACATCTTTTCCCTTGAACATCTATTTTATGATATTCTCTGTGCTGCCTCAGAGATCACCTGACCAGAAATACTGCAGCTCTAACTGTAACAGGAAGAAGTGTGGAAGCATAAGACAGAGCTTTGTCTGTTAATTGGCTCATGTGACCTAGCATGCTTGTTTGTGTGCTCCGTGAATCTTAGGGGGTGGCCCTTATTTTTAAAATGGTAATTTTCTATTTAGGATTACCCAATGGCACATACAACTAAAAAAATATATACAGTATTATTATGAAAATTGTTTATTTGGCTGACACAGGGTTTTACATATGAGTTGCTTTATGCAATATATTTTTAAAGAGACCTACATTGTTCAAGGGTATAGTTTTCCTTTGAGTTTGCCCTGGGCCAGTCATATAAAGTGACCAGTACTCCCATTAGCAGATGGCTGCATTCATGACCCGGTCCTTATACATCAGGTTTTCCAGCTTTCCCAATCGATATGTGACAGATCCGGTTAGTGATTAGACCACAGTAGAATGTGAGTGAGTGGTGTGGCAGCTGGGAATAGGCACACACAACTATTTTCTGCTTATTTGGGCTGACTCCAGAGACCTCTGGCTTTTCCTAGTAGTACTTGGATACAGCAGTAATGAGGATTTCTGACAAGATAGATTCAGAGCATGGAATGTGCATCTCTTTAGTATCAGGCAGAAGGAAGAAAGTTGCAAGCATAAGGGCGTATCTTAGCCCAAACTTCCTGCAAGATATGTCAGTTGGAATATGATTGATCACTCAGAGGGAGACAGATGGACTGTTAGACAGCCAAGATTACATTTTCGGTGGGAAGTGTTTCCAGCAAGGAAGAAAAGTTTGATTGTCAGTCTCGTGCCTGCAGGTCTTTTAAATATACACCTTCTCCAAGAAAGCATGGTCAGCATTTTTTTCTTGCTTGTATAATTCAGATTGTATGTACACCGAAAACCGAAACAAGCAAGTCATTTTAATGGCCTGAACATGCAGTTGAAAGTAATTTACATATTTGCCAGCACATTCAGCAAATCAGCAAGTGAAGAGAGAACATATTGAAATAGTCTGTCATTAAGGGGCAGATTTACTAAGGGTTGAATTTCGAGGATTAATAACCCTCGAAATCGACCCTCGTATTTTTCACAAAGTAAAATCCGAATATTGAATTTGTAGGATTTTACCGCTAATCGATCTATTGAAGGATTGAACATCCGATTCCATGGATTGTACGATTCGTATGATTTTTTCGAGAAATCGGATAATTTCTATTCAATCCAAAAAAAGTTAAAAAAAAAGCCTATCGGAGCTTCCCATAGGCAAATATAGGAACTCAGTAGGTTTAATCTGGCGAACTAGGCAATTGAATACATTTTTAAAGGGCAAGTACTTCGACAATCAAATGATCAAACTTTTTTTATTCGAATCGTTTGATTTATTCGAATCATTCGATTTGATCAAATGATTAATTTTATTCGATTGAATTTAGCAAATTCTATGGTCAAAGTAGCCCAAAAAGTAATTTGAAAATCAATTTTTTTGCATTTGAATCCTTCACCCGAGCTTAGTAAATCTGCCCCTAAATGTCTAACCAAGATGGTAGCTGATTCCCTGTCCATCTTGTGTTGTACTGCGATTTCATGTAAGGCTAAAAAAGCATTTGCTCAAATAAAATCAGACAAGTAACTTCATACATTTAGTAAATACAGATTTCTGTACGTTGCTTCAAGCTTTGATCTAGCACAATGCTTTGACATTTGCATTTACTTTTTTGTTATTTCTAAAAAAAAAATTTTAAATTAGTTCCCCTTTCATAGAAAATAGTATGCAGATTTGCACAGGGATCCTCTTAATTTATATGTGTTGTACAGGAAAATATATAGCAAGTAATAGCTTGAGTACAAGACACTGTATCAGTTCAGCATTTTTCATGGACACTATAGCAATATCTCCTCCTAGTGGTTGAATTTGTGGTGTTTGAGACTGTGGAGACTAATTACAGTTTCAGTAAAAAGAAAGCAGCAACATTGAAAATAATTTTTGGAACAGAGTTCCCCGTGGATATAAGAATAAATATGGAATAGCAGGTTTAAGAGGATTTTACCAAAGTGGTAACTTGAACACAAGTACTTTTGTCTATGTGACATTGTTTTCGATTATTTAGCTTTTCTTAATACTGCGGTACACAGTAGGGGTAATGTAATATTTCCACAAAAAAAAATGTTTCAAACAGGTGATCAATCAACTACTACCCGCTGATTGGTTGCTAGGGGTTATTAGACTTGATGAATATTAATGTTCACCAAATGAGAGGATCTCTCCCTGAAATGCTCACATTGAGGTGGTCGATATCTGGCTCATCTGATCATGGGTCCTAGGGCCCAACAAGCGGATCAGAATGGAAATGATACGGGCAGTCAGATCATGGGACCACATCAACAAACAGAGAGGTCCAAAGGGATTTTTTACCCTGTCCGATCAACATGTGGCAGACTTTTGGCAAGAAACCGATTGGTCAGTCGGAGGACCCCACACACGGGCCAATAAGCTGCTGACTTTGTCTGTTGGCAGCTTTTATAGGCCCGTATAGACCCTTAATCCATGCAAACAGGGAGCTAAAGTTTAATAGCACAGATTCCATCACCTTGGAGTAATTATGAAATGCATACTAAAGATAAAATTAACACTTTTCTTAAAACTCTTGCAATATTACAGTTCTACTCTTTTCCTTTATTCTTTCAACAATTTTCATTTTAATGGCATAATACATACTCCACATTTTGTAGTTAGCAAATGCAAAAGAAACGACAATAAGATGTGATTGTAAAATGATGTTTATTGCAACACAGTAAGTGTAAAATGTAAAATGCTTAAAAACTGTATCGTCATTTTATTTAGCATTTTCTCTTTTCTTTTCTCTGTTACTACAAAACTAAATAAAAATATTATTAAAAAAACACAAACTCATGCAAAAAAAAAATATTATTTTACAGGTACCTAGCAAAACTGTCTTCAGTGGGAAGCATATCTGAGGAAGAGACGTGTGAAAAGCTAAAGGGATTAATTCAGCGTCAGGTGCAAATGTGCAAGAGGAACCTTGAGGTGATGGATTCAGTCCGTCGAGGTGCCCAGTTGGCCATAGAGGAATGTCAGTATCAGTTTAGGAACCGGAGGTGGAACTGCTCAACCCTGGATACACTACCAGTATTTGGGAAAGTGGTGACACAAGGTAAGATGGCAGTGTCGGAACTCCACTATGATGTATAAAATAGCAAAATAATACAGCCCAGCCTCAACAGGCCCAGTAAGAGTAAATGATTTTAATAAGCAAACAAAAGAAATTCCACTGCCACATAATTTCTTTTGTTTGTTTATTAAAATCAGTTACTCTAATTGAGCCTCTAATTGAGTTCAATTTCTTTGCTATTCTGCACACATTTTACCTGCACCCAGGCATGCTGTGTGTTTGTTTGGTGAGTGCTTCTCCATGTTCCATATACACACACACACATATATATATTTTTTTTAAATAATGAAGATGAGCACTCCAATGTTCAATAATTAGGGAAGATTTATTTCACTGTGCATATTTCCAATGTTTCGGTCCACCTTTCAAAGTAAAACTCCCAATCTTGGTTGCCCTTTTATTAGACACCAGTGGGATCACCTGACTATAGCTGGGAGGGGTTGGAGCTACAACAAGGAGCTGGTCACTGCTCCTATATGAACTATAACAAACAAGGGAAAGTTGTGCTCACTACTAGTTCAAAACCATTAGGCGGGGGTGCAGTGAGGCTGTAACCACAAAATACATATAGACAAATACAAGAGGTCCTCTGCACTCAATCCATTATCAATATATTTAAGACATTGAGACATTTTGTGCATATAGCTACAAAAAATGCCTTGCCATCATATTACAATGCACTCATAGGTCTTTGGTGATGAACAAAAAAATATAAGTTTATTGAACCGATGTTTGGTCAACAGGGTTGATCAAGGTTGAGACCGAAATGGCGGTTCAGTAAACTCATATTTCATTCAAATTTCACAGCATTCAAAAAGACCAGCAACTCCGGGATTTTTGTAGATTTTTCTGGGCCTGGAGAAAGGTCCCAGAGTGGACAGAAACATCCCGTTGGCTGTATAAGCTCACATAAAACAACATTTTTGTGTTGGGATACGTACATACATAAACTTTTCACTGAATAATCCCTTGGGGAACAAACCATGTATCCATATTAACAATTTCTGCTCATATAACCTCCATAAAATTCATACACACATAAATATGCAGAGTGGTGCTATTTTGGCACAGGAATAGAATCTACCAAAACTATACCCCCAAAATGAATACTTGAGCAACAGTTAAGTGTCATATTAAATAATCTTACCAAACTGGTGTATATATTTAAGTAAATATTGCCCTTTTACATCTCTTGCCTTAAACCTTAAACTTAAATAGGGAAATTCAATCGAATTCGATTCGAATTGAATTTTTGAACAATTTTTAAACGATCGATCGAATTTTTCCTATTCGATCTTAGGGAATGATCCCCATTTCGGTAGGTCTAATCTGCTGAAGTAGGTGATTGAATTTAAATTTAAAGGGGAAGTATTCGACCATCGAATTTTCGAATATTCGAATAAAATTAAATTAGAATTTTCGAATCATTTGAATTTGAATATTCGATGGTCGAATTTGACTAAATTGCATATTTGAAATTCGAATTCGAATCTTTTTGAAAATTCGATCTAATATTCGAATCCTTCATGTGAATACATGTGAATTTAGTAAATCTGCCCCTTAGTGTCAGTATCACTTTAAGAGGGTTTTAGACAGAACAGTGCACCAACAATTTAATGCAATTTATGGAAAAAGGGGGACACAGTGCTTTCAGAAATACACCAGCATTGAGTGGCTGGCCTAGCAGAATACATACATTTTCATATGAATTGTTTCTAATTATGTCATAAAGCAACACTTACAGTAAATGTCTATATTTGAGAGTAAAATAGCAATTGGCATTTTATAAGCAAATTAACCCTTTTTGTTAATCTCATTTTATTTGTCAAGCAGAATTAAATATCAGGGGCAATGTTTGTCATGGAATAGCCTATCCAGATATTTTTTTCACCATTTGTTTGGGTGGGGGAGTTGTGGAAATTCCCATAAATTATTAATTTGTGTTGCTATTTACCATTATCCCTCTGCCTGCAGCTATAGGAAACGTGTGGTACAATGTAAATAGCACCTTAAAATAATGAGAGGATGTTATATTTAAATAAGGTGTATAAACAGACGGGGATAGAAATATAGAAGTGTATCTGTCATTTGTGTAGGAAAACTGTGAACTGGGGATATAATAAGCAATAGAGTATTAGCTGCCACTTTACTCTAACTGTGGAAGAAACCTTAAAGATCAACATGCTTTTGGGCAATATTTTGATGTTAAATTCCCATCTGCCTCCCTCCGTTGGTCCCCCTCCCCAGGGCCAAATTTAGATGGCGGCAGCCCCTAGGCCCGCGAGCGCTTGCGCCAGTAGCAGCGGCCCCAATTTGGATTTAGGGTTCTGGGGGGGGGCTGCTTTCCAGGCCAGCCCAGGCACTGCTTTCCACTCCATTTAATGCCCTGGTGCTGCACAAGCACAGCCTTAGCTCGCTGCTGTATGTGTGTGCGGTGCGGGGCGCTGCTTGAGTTGTTGGTGCTGCTGTCAGAGCTGCCTCTCAGAGCTGCCTCTCGGATTCCCCCAGCTACCCCCGGGCTGCTGCTGGTCTCTGCCTGGCCTCGGGTTGGATCAAGGATTTTCAAGAGCACTCTGTGCTCCTCAGCAAGTGGCTGGGCGGCATGCTGCCCCTAATATATCACCTTTGTGGCCTCGTCACAAATCCGGGTCTGCCCCTCTCTGCACAGTCTTACCCCTGAATTCTTCTCCCTCAGAGCCGCCATCTTCTTATGTTCAAAATCTTTGTGAATGGAGCGCCATTTTAGTGCATGCGCAGTTGTGGCAAATTTCGTGGTTTTGACGATTGTGCATGTACAGAAAGAGATTGGAATTGCCAAAGAGATGGCGGCTGTGAGCTCCGCTGCGCTCACTCTGCATTTGTCACTATTTCCAGAGGAAGAAGAATTCAGGGGTAAGACTGTGCAGGGTGGAGGCAGGGAGGGGGGCACATGGGGACTTAACATCAAGTAGGGAGGGTTGATAACTCCTTTAAGTCTATTTAAACGTCAAATAAACCCAAAAGGTTGGTTTTGCAAGGTACTATTTTATTGTTACAGAGAAAAAGAAAATCATTGACATTCTTATAATTCTGAGCTTTCTTTTTTACTGACAATGGATCACATACCCAAAACAGATTTTGGGTGCACATTGCCTTTAGCCATTTTCTCTGAGATCTCAGATTAATCCAGTTTGTGACCTAAATATAATTTAGAACAAATTCTGCCCCCCCCCCTCCATTACTATTGTGTATTATATCACAATATTTCTTTGTATAAGGGGTGACTATGGAGAGGCCCAAGGGTTAAGAACCCCTTTTTAAGACTGATAATCTTGTTTTGCTTATGGAACAGCACAGTGAGAAGCCACAGAAAAATGACTAAGGATATTATATATAATTTTGGATAAGAAGATGCAGACATAGTTTTCCACTGCCTCAAAGAACAATTGTGTCTAAATAATTGATCACAGACATAATTTTGATACTGTGCATAAGAAACAACAATGCACTCCCTGCATCCAAATAGCACCCATCCACACTGCACATGGTCATAATTGGTCCCTTAAGTAGTTCTCAGACAGCACAAGTAACACTTCCATGGTCCTAAATTATGCCTTCTAACCCATGGACTCGCTAACTTACAAATCTCAGCAAAAACCCAGTTCAACAAAGGCGCCACTGACTTCAACAATTTAAGGCAGGCATGTTTGGCTCGTGGCCAGATATTGTGGAAGCACATCTACAAGAAACAACAGGTATGGCTGCATATAATGGTCTGTCTTTGGTCTTAGCTCTCTAATTATGAGAGTCTTAGATGTGGACATTTTAGTCAGTACTCCTTATTGCTAAAGAATCTTAGGCTTCCACTGATGAACTGACTCTTTAACATGTCAGTTCATCTTGTGACATCCACTTCTGCTTGGCCTATCACGTAATGAATTTTGTCCTCTTCTCTTGCCAGCTAATCCTACCAGTAACAGATCAGTCTAATGTTGAATTTCCCTGTCTCCTAATGACAGTACATCTCATCCCCATACTTACAGAAATACATATGATCTCTTTGGTTTCTACCATACTAAGCAAACCAGTATCTTTGCTGCCACTTTCTTTCACCCCAAACCAGGGATAGACACATTCTCGAGCTTGTGTTCCCAAACATGAGAACATGTTTTGCTTACAATAAAATCACCAACCTTCCGCATTATCCCAACTGGCTTCCCATTCACTGACCCTCATCTTTTTACAGGACTTCCATAAAATAAGACTGGGGCTGATATAAATTTAAATTCACATAAATGTATACTTTACCAAGGAATTCAGAGATTGTAGTGCTCTGTAATCTGCACCCTGTTCTTATAACATGGAAAGATCCCTTGTTCTTAAAGGGCATTGAAAGTCTAAAATAGAAAAAGGCTAGAAATGCTGTATTTTGTATACTAAACATAAACATGAACTTAATGCACCACAAGCCTAATCTAACAAATGATTTATGCTTTCAAAGTTGGCCACAGGGGGCTGTCATCTTGTAACTTTGTTATACATCTTTGCAAGACTAGACTACATACACATGCTCAGTGTGGTCTGGGCTGCTTAGGGATCGTCATAAATGATCAAAAAACAAAGCTGCTTGAGTTCTGCATGGCTGGTAAGTAAGGCAGGGGCTTCCCCTGCTGTTCATAAGTATGATTGTTTCCCTGCCAGAAATTAGGGACCATCTGAAAATTCCTATCCATAGCAGTAAATGAAGGGAGAATTTCACTGCAAACAGTCAGGTTTCTTATAAAAAACAGTACATATTTTTTAATTAAAGTGTATTGGAGATAGATTTCTTTTTCATTAAAGAAAGTAAAAATTCAATTTTATTTCTTTGCCTTTCCTTGCCCTTTAAAGGAATTCTGTCATGAAGTGCTCTCCTGAAAGAGCCAGTGCTGCACTATGGAACTGTTTTCAGGCAGGCTAGTGTTTCTCCTACTCAAGGTAACTGAAGGAGTTGCAGTGGGACATGGATTTTTACTACTGAGTGTTGTTATTATATCTACTAGGGGTTTGTTATCTGGTTACCTTCTCATTGTGGTGGGCTGGTGGGGGGGGAGGGAGGAGGGTGATAACACTCCAACTTGCAGTGCAGCAGTAAAGATTGACTAAAGTTTGTCAGAGCAAAAGGACTAGGACAAGTCACAGGACTGGGGGCACCTGGGAAAGTGACAATATGTTTAGCCCCTTGTCAGATTTCAAAATTAAATATAAAAATATCAGTTTACTCTTTTGAAAAAAAACAGATTCCTGGTGCGTTTTGAAAAAAACATGTTTTCCCATTACAGTATCCCTTTAACCCCAGGCACTGAATATTCTGGACTAAAGGTCCCATAGCTGTACCTTGTACTTGACCATAACTAAACTGCATAAATCCATATTGGTGTAAAACACAATTGTATTATAGCAGAATTAATGTATGGTGATACAAATTAGGGAGAGTTCCAGAAAGCCCCAGGTCCAAAGCCTTCTGGATAATAGATGCCGTACTTGTATTTACAGTATAATTTAGGTACACAGAATAGATTTGATAAGTAGTACCTTAATACCCCACATCTCTTAATTAATTGCAGCTGAAAACCCCATGCCCATTGACTTTCTGTGCACACATTGGCAAAATATAGATAGCTGAAATAAGAATATACCAATAAATAAGTTAATGACTTTTTTATGTGAGGAACAATCTTTTCTCCTTAGGTAGCTTTTTTTCACCAGCTGACAAGCCAAACACAAACATTTGTCTTTAGTTATAAAAGTGTTGTTTTAGTATTTATTACAGCAATTTTTAAACACTCTCTCTATAATGTAAAATAAATGATTTTAAGTCAAATAATATTGTTTTGCCCTGCTTATCAAGCACATACTTAAAATCTGAAATGGAAACCAGGTGCCAAATCTAATAATGAAATGTAAGCTATTTACAGTTATGCACACGCTGGCGGAGGGTCAATAATATAAATAGTCAACATAGTGCTATGTGGGCCCTGGACAATCCAGGCAGAATCCCAATTTCTTGTTTCACATTGGAACGGTCTTGTATTTATTCGCAGGCACGCAAGGGTGATTGACACTGATGTATATCATTATCATTAAACCCAACATATTACTCATAGAAATCAGGTTTTCTCATAAACTACATTTAGCGTTTTATTGCTTTATTTAGATTACAATTGTTAACCCTTTGTTAGTCATGTAGATACAGATTATAATTTTAAATCCCACCACTGGGTTTTGCAATTTTTAAGAATTTACCATTGAGACGTACGTTTGCCATGTAAACCCTAACATCACTCTTTTACCTATGCCCAATGCCCTTTTCCAGTTATTTCAATTCATACGTTGGAAGCTACATAAAAAGGCTATTGATCTGTGCAAATATCCTGCCTCCATGTTAACGTTTATAATCACAACATTCCCACGCCACTGTACTATATCAATGTAAATCTCACATGGGTGTCCTAACTTTTTCTGGTCATATTTATAGGGAGCGATCTCCAAGACCCAGGCCCTTTTTTAAAGGGATGGCTGTGGGTGTCGTGTAAATTTGTGTCTGCAGAATTTATTCACCCAAATTTGTGTCTGTAGAATTTATTCACCCATCACTACTTACTGTACCATCACTACATACAGTAATGCGGTGCCAGATGCATTAAAACAGCATTCATTTAGTAATTCTTTCCTGTAGTTTAAGTGCACTTCACTGGGTACAGCCCCATAAGGGAGACAATCAATTAACACTTACAGTATGTAGCCTTGTGCTGGAACATACACAAATCCACATAAGTGCAAACAAAAGTAAAACACCATTGTGTGAAGATCCTTATTTTGCTGCCCTTTAGAGAAACCATTTATATGTTGCTGCCATTTAGATAAACCATTTATATGAGCTATTTGTATATAGCTCCAGATATGTTAATCCTTTATCTCTAATGGAAGCAAACATTAATTGCCGCTTTCTCATCAAAGCATTTCCATGATATATATTACATTTATTTACCATTTTCAGCTCCGCTATATTACAGGTATGGGACCTATAATCCAAAATGCTTGAGGCCTAGTTCTTTGTAGATAAGGGATCTTTTCATAATTTGTATCTTCATACCTTAAGTCTACTAGAAAATAAACATTAATCAAACTCAATTGTCTGGTTCTGCTTCCGATAAAAGCCGCCGACAGACTGAGTCAGCAGCTTATCGGCCCGTGCATGACAGCCAGATATTGATTCGTTGATGTGGTCCTGCGATCTGACCGCCCGTATCTGATCTGATCGCTGGGCCCAATCAGATCAGCCCAATATCGCCCACCTCAAGGTGGGCATATCGGGGAGAGATCCACTCATTTGGCAACATTGCCAAACAAGTGGATCTCACAGTGTATGGCCACCTTTAGTTTATGTCTCCTTGGATGGCGGGATCTGCTCACCAGAAGTTATATACCTAATAGACTGGGAATTTCTGAACATAATTGGGATGGGTGGCAGTCTTGTTTTTTTAATGATCTGTTCTGCTGTTGTTTATGTTATTATATATTTTGTTGTCACCCTCAGTAAACAGAGTGTATTCTAATGGGATATCCCTCAGGATTTTCCTCTGTAGAATGTGCTTTAGCTTGTGTTAAGAATCTGAGTAGTAGAACACATGAACCACTTTAACACTGCTATGTTGCAGAAGAGACATGAAACCTCAGCCCAGCATACTTGCTGGACATTAAATATCCTCTGGTAAAAGTGTCCTGGACTCTGTTTCCGTTCGGTTTTGCTGACTCACCCTACTCTACTGTTGACTGTTTTTACAGTGGTTGTGTTAAGGATCCAGTGGGATAAAGTGCAATTTATGGTGAAATGGTTATTATTTCTCAGATTCAAAAATGTACGGCATTCTTTGATTTTTTTTTTAATACATTCAATTTAAAAATCATCAAGTCTCTAAAGGGAATGAACTGTATTTCTGCTGATAGTTGTACATTTATTATAACCATTCTCCTAGGCTATAGTTGTCAGGGATTTGGTGCAATGTTCATGTATAATGAAATATACAATGCTCAGGGTTTCAAAGATGGACCTGCCCCTGTAAAAAGGTTGGACAGACTTGTGGGACTGTGGTCAGAAGCTATAGAAATATTTACTTATACAACCCATGTATAATATTTGTAGGGAAATGTCTTTATTTTTTTACTGAAGTTCTTCACTTCCGTGTCAAGTTTTCTTATACATTTTCATTGTTTATGTTTATGTAACTTGTTCACACTGGTAAGTTATGGTGAAGCAGAGGCTGCGAAAACATTTCAAGTAGCCACCAAATATTTCTATCAGCCACTGGTTTATTGAGTTAGTTGCAATTGTTATTGTTACTGTCATTGATCTTAATGGAATCTACAATGAAATCAAACAGACGTTTTAACGTTATAGTTTCCTGGTTTACAACATAACTAAAACCTACAAAATAAATATTTAATACTTGCATCAGCTCGTTCAGCATTCCTTTAATACCTTCAAATGCGTGCACAGCAGCTTCCCAGTTTCTGAGCTTGTTAGGCGGCATTTTGAGTGCCAGTGGCACTGCACATGCTCAGTGTGATCTGATCAGCTGTTGGGAAGCTAAGCATAAGTGCTTGTTAGATATCTGCAGTTTTCCAAAAATTTATATTGTATGGATATTGTGTATATTTTGAATAGGCCCCTAAGCTCAGATACCTGGCAGCACACAATAATCTCTATGGCAGATGACATTCCTGTATTTCAGACCCTTATGGATAACAGCTTTCTTTGGACTACAGGTATGGGACCTATTATACAAAATGCTCAGGACCTGGGGTTTGCTGGATAACAGAGCTTTCCGTAACTTGGATCTTCATACCTTAAATCTACTAGAAAATCGTGTAAACATTAAATAAACTCAATAGGCTGGTTTTGTTTCCAACAAGGATTAATTATATCTTAGTTTGGATCAAGTACAATCTAATGTTTTATTATTACTGACAAAAAGGAAATCATTTAAAAAAAAATTTAATTATTTCATTATAATGGAGTCTATGGGAGACGGCCATTCCGTAATTCGAAGCTTTCTGTATAACAGGTTTCCGGATAAGGGATCCTATACCTGCACAACTCATAGGTGAACTTTTATTGTGTAAAAACAATATTAAAATAATGTAGTTGATGAGCCTATGTTCAAATATCAATCCATTTGGTTCTGATCTTTTTACTAAAATAGTCTTGCAGCCATATTCTTTTAGGCATAGTTTAAAAAAAAAAAAAAGCTACTTCATTCTAATTGCTGGGTCAAACCTCATTATATAATACCATTTAAAAAAGAAATGCTCATGTTTACAAAATGCTACTATGGTTTTATTAGGAATGTTGATATAAGTTCCTTTGAACAGTACTTGTCATTGTGGGTCAGAGCTATCCTTTTTTCCAGTGTTGGCCAAATACAACTCAGTTTGTGGTATAAAAATCCAGGTCCAAACTCAGCAGCTGTAAAACACTAGGCTTAGACCTCACCTCTTTATTTGACTTTGGTTGTTTTTGGGGTTGCTTGTAAAGGGGAAAGACTTGTGGTAGTTTAGATTCCGGTGTGGAAATACCAACAATACCAGAAAAAAAGGCCTTTCTTTTTAGGCGACCGCAGAGCAAGTTGACCCACACCAGCCTGCTGTTAACCTCAACTGACTTGGAAGGGATTCAGTCCCAACACTAGCTCAATCTTGACTTACTTGTCTGGCAAACAGTGCCTGCTGTACCAGCTTGTTTGCACTGTGGACTAGCCACCAAAGCCAGCTATGACCACCAGGGAGGCCCACTTGGGGATGACAAGGGCTGGAGAGGTGAGAAACACTGCTGAAGTCATTGGAACGTACCACAAATGAATTCAGACTTCAGTCCTTCCAACTACAGAAGCTATGTGTGTAGTCAGCACCTGGAGGAAAATACCTACATGGTGTCAAATCATGTTGAAGTCTACTTCCCTTAAATATATTTGAAGTTTCTAAAAAACAAAAAAAGGCTATTTAACTTTGTGAAGATTTTCACGGTATGAATAAACATTTTTAATGCTCAGTAACACCTTGAGATAATGTGCGAGCGTCTCTACCTGTGTCAGCAATCACCATTCAGTTTCCACACGCTTCTTAGATAGGGACTTTGAAAGAAACTGCTGCAGAACCTATAGGTTTTAATGTTTTCAGGCCATGACCTAACTAAATACACCTGCTGCAAACCATATGAATATCTGGAATATCGTAAAAGGGATAGCATGCACCTATGTTCGTCATATATTTAGTATTCATTGCTCATGATTTTCTTTTTTAATTAATATTATAATGTGTGGGTTAGGGTTCAGTGTGAGGTATACAACTGGCTGACGTGGTGCCACTAACACTCCCTGAGCAGCGGAACTTATCTTTTTTTTTAACAAGTACATAGGTGTATATTGCATTTTTTACAGAGACCCATGGTCATGTTGACAGTTCTTTTGTGTCCAGTAGAGTAGGGTTACCACCTGCCTGGTTTTGAACCTGGCAGCCCGGTTTTAAGAAGGGCTGCTCATGTCAAGACAGTCTGCCCGTTTTTCCAAATAACGAAAAGCAGGCAGCATCCCCCATAATTGATATGGCGATCAGCCAATCGCTGATCGTAACCTCATAGCCCCGCCCAAGATGACAACACTGAAGCGCGGTGTCACTGACTCACCCCTGGGACATCACCATCCTGCCCCCTCCCTAGATTGTGAGCCACAGAAAGGTGGAAACCCTATGTAGTGGAGATGATTAAAATATTTCTGAGCATTCGGTTTGCAATTGCTTTCCACTAGATATAAGGGCTAATGTTATTTTTAGTGGTATGCAGTTTTGTGCAAAGGTGTAATATATTTTTCTCTGATCTATTCTCTGTTGGGTTTGAACCTTTGACCAGCAGTGCTGCCATGAGGTGAGTTGAGGAACATGCCTCAAGCGGCAGCAGCCAAAAGGCTACCAGGGGCAACAAAAATACTCCTGGTAACTTAAAGAGCTGAAATTCTGGAGGGAGGGAGGGGAGAGAGCGACAGAAGGGAGGGTGAAAGGAGGGAGGGTTGGGTGACAGAGGGAAGGAAGGGGAGTAAGATTGAGGGGTGCAAACATGGGCTAGGGGTAGGCAGAAGAAAATTTTTGAGGTAGCTGCCTCTTTTGTCTACCCCTAGTTCTGGCCCTTCTGGTGTACATTACTGTTAGCCACCATCTTCTTTTGCTTCCCAGAGGTCCCTTGCAACTGTTGTGGGCCGTGCACATGTAAAGTATGGTAACATTTCTGATAGGGATGCACTGAATCCAGATTCAGGATTCTGCCAGTATTCGGCCTTTTTCAGCAGGATTCAGATTCGGCTGAATCCTTCTGCCTGGCCGAACTGAATCGAAACCCTAATTTGCATATGCATATTAGGGCCAGGGAGGGAAATCACCTGACTTTTTGGCACAAAACAAGGAAGTAAAAAATGTTTTCCCCTTCCCACCCATAATTTGCATATGAAAATTAGGGTTCGGATTCGGTTCGGTATTCGGCCAAATCTTTCGGAAAGGATTCGGGGGTTCGGCCGAATCCAAAATAGTGGATTCGGTGCATCCCTAATTTCTGATTTTACTATACTGCACATGCAGGGCCGGATTTACCTAGTGGGTGCCCCTAGGCCCGCTGTTGTTTGTCGCCCCTGTCCCCTCCCTTTAATTTGCTCAAATTTTCATCATCAGGATGGAGCAATGGGAAATGGCACACAGGAAATTAAAATTTCTGAACCAAAGTGGGTGTTGTTGGGCAGCATGCCGGCCCCTATAATCCTGCCGCCCTAGGCCCAGGCCTAGGTGGCCTCTCCACAAATCATGTGCACATTTCCATACACTACACATTTGTACAGTCCTGGGCCACTAGCAAGCAAAGAGAGACAGCTGCTCTGTGCTCAAAGGAAAAGTACTCAAAGACGTACCTATAACTACCTATTTTATTTTCTACTAATTCACAGCACATGCTCTGGGCTGCTGTTAGTTACACAAGCCTAGGACTAATATACGGTATATATACAATATAAAATATAAGATGATTAGTTATGCATTAACAATTACATTACATGGCAACATAGAAACTGGTGTATTCTGTTTCACTATTGATTAATAACTGGCTCTGTGACAGTAACTTCTTCGACAGATATTATTTTAATTTCTGCTAATGTTTTGATGCTTTACATTACAACAAGTTCACTGAGCATGTGCAGTTCCACTAACAAGATTTCGTCCTTGAGATGAGAGCCCCTTTGAAGGCATGGATCATTGCTGTTATAAAATGACACAGTTTGATTCATTTGTATTTTTAGCCTTTTTTTTTTACTTTAGTTCTGCTTTAAATGTATATATACACTCCCAACCGATACACAAACAGGAGCCCATTTGCCACGTTTGACTATGTTTAGTGGAAAAAGATAATTGCATTAATGTTTTTAAAAAGTCTTCCAAATGTAGTGAATTTTGTTATTATTCTGCTGTTTAAAAACATTACCTGCCTGGGCTGGTTTTCTTATTTCTCTGAAACCGAACAGCAAGACACAAACGTGGTGACCCACCAAGTAGACAGTTAGAGCCAATTACTAAATGTTAGTGGAAGTTGGAAACACACCCTTGAAATTAAGGATCTGTTCCATAAACTAGGCAATATAAACAAGCAGAATGAACCAAATTCTACCCGAGGAACAGCTGCTCTAAGATGCTTTGTGGAAAAGAAATGTTTAGTTGGATTTGGCAGGCATATCAGTATGCAGCAAAGTGGTGTCGTCTTTTCTTGAGAAACGAGAGACGGAAAGCAATATTTTCCTCTGGAAGGTGGCATTTTATAGGGAGGACTAACTCTTTAATGTTTTATGCATTTGTATAACTGAGAGATTGAAAGGTTTATTTTTTTTCAAACTTTGATGATGCAAGTAGATTTAGGGATTTATAATAGATACTGTATATTTACTTAGACTGTGTAAGCTCTACGGGGCAGGGACAAAGGGCGAAGTGGCTAACGGTAGTGAGAATTCGCCAGAGTGACGTAATTTCATATCTTCGTAAATTCACTAACACTGACTCTGGCAAATTTTCGCTAGCGAAGTAGATAGACTAGCGCAACTTTGTACCCTAACGCCAGGTGAAGTTGCACACTGACGAAGGATCATAATTATGCTAATTCACTAAGATGACCTTTTACTGAACGTTACCTCTTACGCTAGACCTTACTTCGCCTGGTCAGACCTGGCGAAGTTCAATACAATAAATCGGAGTTGAAACTTGAAATTTTTTCTAAATCCCAAAAAACGCTAGTGTCTTTTACCTTTTGTTGGGTGATAGTCTGAAAAACAGCGAAATTTTTTTTAGGGTTACCCTCCTGCCCCCACTACATTTCCTAACATATGGCAACACAACTATACAGGGGGCACATGTAGGGCAATAGGACAACTTTATATAATTTATTAAAGGTTTCCTGGGCTTGTGTAGTGCAATGTAGTGGCTGTAACATATACTTCTATTATACTTTGAAATTCGCGCCATATGCAAATTAGGCATCGCTAGTGTAAATGCGCTTTGACTGGCGAAGTAACACTAGCGCAACTACGCCGCCCTGAGCGCAACTTCGTACTTTAATGAATTAGCGTAGAGCTGGCGAAAATGCGCCTGGCGAAGTGCGGCGAACGTTAGTGAAGGCAATGCTAGTGCTTTTTTGCCGCTTAGTGAATTTGCCCCATGTCTCTTACCACATAGCACTTAACCTCTTTGTCCTATGATTCTGTATATATTTATTATGTGATTTGTATCCCCATGTATACTTTTATATATATTGTACTTTTATGCATGCAATGTACAGCGCTGCGGCTCCTTAACAAATAAAGTTATACATACATACATATATAAACTAAACAACAAACAACATCCATGCTCTCTGTTTTTGTTTCCCATTATTGAATTCAGCATATATTTCTGCAGGGTGTGTGCTACCATAGTGAACCTTCATGGAAGAGAACCACATAATAAACTGTATTTTATATTTGTAATGCAGAACAGTCCATTAAGATAATGGCAATTGTACTGGTTCTCTACTAGACCATTTCATTCAAAAGGGAATCTCTCCCATATATCCTGGAATGGAAACCACCTGCTCATGACAGGCAGTTTTTTGGCCCCAAATGCTTAAAAGGATCCTGTCATGGGAAAAAAAAATTTCAAAATGTATCAGTTAATAGTGCGGTTCCAGAAGAATTCTGCATTGAAATCCATTTCTCAAAAGAGCAAACAGATTTTTTTATATTTAATTTTGAAATCTGACATGGGGCTAGACATATTGTCAATTTCCCAGCTGCCCCAAGTCATGTGACTTGTGCTTCAATCAGTCTTTACTGCTGTACTGCAAGTTGGAGTGAAAGCACCCCCTCCCTTTCCCCCACCCAGCAGCCTAACAAAAGAACAATGGGAAGGTAAACAGATAACAGCTCCCTAACACAAGATAACAGCTGCCTGGTAGATCTAAGAACAACACTCAATAGTAAAACCCATGTCCCACTGCATACTATTCAGTAACATTGAGAAGGAAAAACAACAGCCTGCCAGAAAGCAGTTCCCTCCTGAAGTGCTGACACAAGTCACATGACTGGGGCAGCTGGGAAATTGACAAAATGGCTAGCCCCATGTCAGATTTCAAAACTGAATATAATAAAATCTGTTTGCTCTTTTGAGAAATGGATTTCAGGGCAAAAGTCTACTGGAGCAGCACTATTAACTGATGCTTTTTCAATAAAACATGTTTTCCCATGACAGGATCCCTTTCACTTGGTTGCATAGTTACTAACATGAATGGTTTCACCACTACCCCAACTATTTGTATATGTTTTTTACACGAACCTGTTTTTATAAGGTTGGTGATAAAAACGATGTCTAGATGCCTGAAAAGGCATCTAGACATCTTTTTTATCACCAACCTTATAAAAACAGAAATATACCATATAGGCCTCCAGTTACTGATATTTCCCCAGGGCAACTTTGGTATTTACTGTATATGCTTAAAGAGAGGCGTGTTTCCACCATATCCAGATGAAACAAAGAATTCTGGTTTAATCCTCATAGACATAATGATACAAAATTCTCCTTTCT
Source organism: Xenopus borealis (assembly GCA_024363595.1). Lineage (NCBI taxonomy): Eukaryota > Metazoa > Chordata > Amphibia > Anura > Pipidae > Xenopus > Xenopus borealis. The sequence goes on from CM044444.1 coordinate 74,457,009, forward strand.
TCTGTTTCAGGAACAAGGGAGGCAGCATTTGTGTATGCCATATCTTCCGCTGGTGTTGCCTTTGCGGTTACAAGAGCTTGCAGTAGCGGTGATCTGGAGAAATGTGGCTGTGATAGGACTGTGCATGGCGTCAGCCCTCAAGGTAGGTACATACAGTTGTTAAAAGGCTGAACCCTACCAGGGTTTGGTAATAACATATTTCTTCCACTTATTTTACTCTAAAAGTATAGTCTCAGTGATATGAAAATGCTTACATGGGGTATGCTCCCTTTCCTTGACATCCTGAGGTAGACCTGACTTGTATTGATGGGTGAATTTCTCCCATTTTGCTTGGCTAAAAAATTTGTGAATTTCCCCTGAACTTTTCCAAATGGCAAAAAACTTGTGCAACAATCGTGAAATCCGACATTTTCACAAAAAAATCATGAAAAGTTCGTGTAAATCTGAAATTTTTGCACAATATTGTGAAAATCAGAAATTGGCGCCCCCATCCAAGCTGATGCTGGTTGTAAAGTAAATTCTGACGCAAGTGACTTTTTGGACGCACATCAAAAAAATTTTGAAGCGCCAAATTTTTGCAGGAGGTTCGCGAATGTATTCGCCGCAAATTTGTGCCACGCAAATTTATTCACCAATCACTACTGACTTTTGGAGCTTTGGTTTGTATTCATTTAATTACACACTGGCATACATAATTACAATGATACAATAGTATTTATCTGTATATTTGTAATTATTATTATTATTGTGAATGAAAGATCCCAAGTGTTCATCCTAAATGATATTATTGTTTGAAAGTTTAAATTCACTCAAAATAACATTTCCTGCTTGCTGAAACAAATATTTCACTAAACCAAAACATTTGCCTATACAGTATCTCCCATAATAGTGGCTTATTATTTCCCTGGAGAAAATCTGTTTTACACAAAAGAAGTCTTTTTCATCTGGTAATTTAGTTTATTACAACTGAGAACCTCCCTCTGTACTCATGCATATCTCTTCCAACTTACTTTCAGGACATCCTATTGCTTTCATTTCACAGCTGGTTGCTTTATAACATGGGCTGTAGATGTCCAGCATACAATCTGGTTAAATAACAGTAGAAAATGAAGTAAACTCCAGTGGTTTAATCATCCAAAGTGAATTTTAATGATCATTCAAAATTCTTAGTCATTAGGACCAACAAAAGTAACTGAAATAACTAATAAAAGAAACAAAGTTTTTTTTTTTTAAATTAAACAAAAAAGACCAAATGAGAATCCACTATTTTTATTTTATTTATTATTTAAAAAGCACAAATTAATCAGTTTGGCGGAAAGCCCTAAAAAACATACGAAAAATCCCATTGTATATTTTTTTTGTAGGTTTTCCCCAGATTTTCGAATTTTTCAGATTTTGGCCCAAAAATACTGAAATAGTCAGATATTCAGGCTCGTTCCAGTGCAGACAACAGAAAATTCGAATTAGTATAAGGGCCTATTCCATTGACTTATATACAACCTCGGCAGGTCTGAGATGGTGGATTTTCGGACTCAGACTTTTTGCAATCTCGGGTATAAGAAATATAAAAAAATTCGAGGTTTTCTTTCCACTAAAAATTTGGATTTTATAGTAAAAAATCTTGAATATTTCTAGTTTTTTGGGATTCGGACTTTAATAAATAACCCCCTTCATGTTTTTCTTATTGAAATGAGCATTTTGCAAGTTATTTCCCTCAACATCATCTTGTTACTTGGTGTATCTGTGTCCTATATAAAAAATGTGTCTTGTTTACTTATGTTTGTTGTATCATGAGTATGATCAGAATTCATTTTTTTTTTGTGCTGTGTTTATGTAGGGTTCCAGTGGTCTGGCTGCTCAGATAACATTGCATACGGAGTCGCCTTCTCCCAGTCATTTGTGGATGTCCGAGAGAGAAATAAAGGAGGCTCCTCTAGTCGTGCTCTAATGAACCTCCATAATAATGATGCTGGCCGTAAGGTAATTAAATGTTGTGTGGTGCTTTATGGTTTGGTTAAGTTTGTAAACCAAAAGTTCAAGGAACAAACAGTATTAGCCAATGCCTTTGTTTAACATATTCTCTGTCTAAAGCGGTATACAATAGCACCGGAAAGAAAGGTGCTAGATATAGAACAAACTTGTTTCAATTCACTGTGCAATTGCAAGGTGTTGTCCTGGGCAGGTTAGGATCTTTTGCTAGAGTAACAGTTTTTCTACCAAATAATAGTTTTTGGATCATGTGAAGTAGCCATATGATTTTCTGTCTGCTCCCGGTAAGGGCTGGTAACTATTTACTCCAAGCTAATGTCTGCAAAACTGCTATAGAAGTATTTATTAAACTAGGGAACAACAGACACCCATATATTTTTAGAAATGTCAACACTATCAGTGGGTCGAGATGAAGTTCTAGGCAGGGTTTTGCAGGTCTTTGACTACTACTACTGATGGTACTGTTACAGATCATCTTTCAAGCCACTATAGGAGTTTGGGTAAAGTACATATTAATATTTTTCAGAACCAATGTTTATACTTTTTGTATTGAAATACTGTAGTATTAAGCACAGAGCAGGTCAAAAGGGGGCTATGTGGATTCCTAGGTAAGCAGTATAATCTGTTTTTCATTTACAGAGGAACTTAACCCTTAATTCCTGAAGCATCTGGTCTGGCATGGGAAGTGGAAGAGCTCCTGTTTTACTAATAGACGTTTTATAATCTGAGACAGTGTCATATTCCTCCAGAGATTTATGTAAATTGAGTAAGGAAATGTGGGGATTTATCATAATAAGAAGCAAATTGTCAGAGTAAAGCACTGTGTCATATTGTTTGCTGTTTGCTGATTTCTGTAATTTCTGCTAGTATTTCTATACAAAAAGGCATGGAGACAATGTGACAGGGGACAGCCCTGCCTGGTACCATTTATTTTGATAAAAATCTTGTTACTTTGGGCTAGCTTTCATGTAAGAAGCTCAGCTGTAGAGGGCTATCAGAGCTGTTAAGAGTGGGCCTGAGAAATGTAGTTATCATGGTAATACAAACATATTAGTTCAGTCTTGGTAAGCAATGCCTTTCATTGTCTAGATTAAGAACAAATGGGGGTCTTTTCCTTCTATTTATAATGTCAATTTTCGGTTGCTTTTCAAGTGTTTCTCCACCTTGTCAATCCTATATAAAACCAACTCAAGGTGGTCAAAATTGTATTTGAACTTCAAATTTTATAATAAGTTTTTGTACTTATATTCGGCAGTGGTGGTAGATTAGGTGGGAGGCTCTTGGTGACCTTCTCCATCTGTGGTTGTAGATGCACCATGTTAGAGAAATTCTATTGCATCCATTATGTTATTACTTTTAGTGGCTGCCATGAACAATTAGTTTAAACGGGTACCCCTGAAATAGGATATTCTTTTTAAAAAAATTGAGTAGTGATTCTCTGTATTCTAAACTGAATTTTTCACAGTAACATTTTGTGTACATTTGTAGTATGTGGTGTTTGGACTTATAGTTAGTGATGGGCGAATCTGGGGTGTTTCGCTTCACCGAAATTTCACAAAGAAAATGCCAAGGAGTCAGTGAAAAAGGGCTAATGGTGCGGATTCATGGAGCTCCCCTGAGAGACCTAATGTTTCCTCCATTACACAAAACTCCCCTGTCGTACTTTCTTTATTAGCAGTAATTTGTTTATTGTATTCCCATTTGGCAAAACAGTTCTTCTGTGGAAAATTATTCAAGTCAATTTAGACATACACCTTTGATTTAATTTTAAGCCTGCCTATAAGGACCTGATCTGTTCAGTTAGGTATGAGTTTTATCAGTTCTCTAAGGCAGGGGACCCCTATTGTTTTTACCCATAAGCCACTTTGTAAAAAACAATGCAAGCATGAAAAAAGTCCCCAGGGATGAAAAATAAGGGCTGTTGGTAGCCCATACATGGACTGGTAGTCTGAAGGAGGCTCTGCTTGGCAGTGCACCTAGTTTTTATGCAATGAAAAGTTGTCTCTAAGCCTGGAATTCAAAATAAGCACCTGCATTGAGGCCACTGAGAGCAAAATCCAAGGGGTTGGTGAGCAACATGTCATGGCCACAGGTTGGGGATCACTGCTCTAAGGCCTCCATCAGCACTGCTATAACTGGCACCATTAAGCAGAGCCTGATGATAAATTTTAGCAGAGTCTTGTTCTGATGGTGACCTTGCACAATTGTATTATTTCTACCTCATTATTGTTCTTTGATCCATACAAATATTTCAGTCTATCCAAAAGCTGTTGGAGGCTGAACCTCTAGCTGTTATTAGAGATCTGTCTTCCATATAGCTTTAATTTATATGATTTATTTTGTATTATTTTGAATCAAGTGCTTCTTGAAGCTTGGCTTTGGTTACAAAAGACAATAGAATGAAAGCATGCAATGAGGTCCAACTGTGAAATATAGTTTGTTTAACTTCCAGTCTTCCATATATATATGTAGACTGAAAAATGTCATGGTTTACTAAATATTTATTTAAAATTTCTTTCCAGGCCATTTTGAACAATATGAGAGTGGAATGCAAGTGTCATGGTGTATCGGGATCCTGTGAAGTAAAGACGTGCTGGAAAGCCATGCCTACTTTTCGCAAAGTTGGAAATGTCCTCAAGGAAAAATTTGATGGGGCTACAGAAGTAGAGCAGAAAAAAATTGGTTCTACAAAAGTGCTGGTTCCGAAAAATTCTCAGTTTAAACCCCACACAGATGAAGACCTTGTCTATTTAGATTCCAGCCCAGATTTCTGTGATCATGATCTAAAGAACGGTGTCTTAGGTACAACTGGTCGACAGTGTAACAAGACTTCCAAAGCTATTGATGGCTGTGAGCTTATGTGTTGTGGAAGAGGATTTCACACAGAAGAGGTTGAGATAGTGGAGAGGTGTAGCTGCAAATTCCACTGGTGCTGCTTTGTCAAATGTAAACAGTGCCATAAAGTGGTAGAAATGCACACATGCCGGTGATCCTAGCAGGTGTAAGAACTTATTTCTGCTTTAAGGACAATGCGTCTGTCTACAGAGCACCAGTCTCATTCCTTTTCTAGGACTGGTGAAGCTTCAGTAACTGTAAAATCCTAAAGAGGTACAATTTTTTGTTGTATATGTATATATATATATATGTTTCTGTGTTTTATTTATTGCTGGCAAACAATGATAATGTGGGTCGGTATTTCCGTCAACAAATGGTGGACTTTTTTTTACTTGTTGCTGCTTTTACAAGGACTGAGAACTGAACCATAAAACTGCTGAAGGATTGGAAGAAAATGGACAAAAAATTAACTGATAAAGGATGACCCACTATCCAGTTTCTTATTCCAGTGACATGTAACAAACTTCCAACTAAATGACCAAGTTAACTAATGGAAAAACTTCATTTTATTTTTAAATGAAAACAAAACAAGGTAGCCTAGGCATTTTATAACTATATCAATGTATATATAAAAATATATATATATATATTCACATTTTGTATTGCAAATATTTCTGGACAAGAAAATAAGGCCGTATATGAGGTCTACAAACAGATTTTGTGCTATTTTCTCATTACTTGACAGAGAACAAACGATGGACAGATCTGCACGCTGGTCTCTGCATGGTAACCTGAACCAGCTACTGACCTTTCCGTGTGTTTCCCGTCGAATCCTGTTGGGTTATACCAGGCAAAAGTATTTGTCACTGGGAAACCAGCAGCCTTTGATATTTCAACGTTGGAAAGGGTGTAATCTATTTTTTTGTTTTCAATTTTATTTTCTTCCTATTTGTTTTGTCTTTTCCTGCAGTAAATTGTAGGATCCAATTAAGCAATGAAAAAACAAACTTGAATAGATAGCTTTCTGGATCTGAAGCAGAGTGGATATTCCAATGAACAACTTAAGATATAAATATCAGCTCAACTATCAGTGCAGAATACAGTGTCATATTTAATTGGTTGTAACACATGGTTCTCTTGGTCCTTGTGTAAATGCAAAATGCCTTCATTCCCACAAATACAACTGGGGAAAGCAATGCAGGCAAGATATCCCACTTTTATGCTATTGATAAAGCACACACAAAATATAAAGTTAGAGATGTTTAATGATCTGCAACCACTGGGTGTGGAAGAAGGGAGTAAGCCTTGAATGTGCAGCATAAGAAATCAAATATCCCAAAAATGCTTAACGATTCACTGGGAGGTACAGATTTATGGCCAACAGTATATTCTGGTTTATGTTTAAGATTCATGCCCTCTAGAATATAACCTTATTATTTTGCAATATATTTTAGATTTCCAACAATTTATTTTTGATTGGAGTTGTGATAAAGAACGGAAAATAACAAACAAGGCAAAGTTGTGCTCACCACTAATTTTTAAAACCATTAGGCGGGGGTGCAATGAGGCTGTGACCACAAAATACATATAGACAAATACAAGAGGTCCTCTGCACTCAACCCATTATCAATATATTTAAGACATTGAGACATTTTGTGCATACAGCTACTAAAAAATGCCTTACCCTTTAAACAAAACAGGGATTGTTTGTCCATGTATTGCAATATAGTTAAGCTGGCCAACTACGTCATCCCATCTCTGGCCAGTTCTACTCTCAATTTTCATCTGATTCATTAAGAATTCTATTGCTTCATTATACATTTTACAAAGAGACTAAGTTTTACCTGCAGCTTACTTGCTGCTTTCAAAGTAAAACTCCCAAACTTGGTTGCCCTTTTATTAGACACCAGTGGGATCACCTGACTATAGCTGGAAGGGATGGGAGTGCAGATGACCTCTTGTATTTGTCTAAAAGAATGGAAAATGTTCAGATATATTACTCTGACCATATCTACTCAGTGACTGTAAAAAGAAAGTCATGTTACACAGTCCCACCTATTTAATACAGATGGAGCATTCAGTGTACAGATAGAGTCAACTTTAACTGCAATGCCACCAAAGTACTCTTTGTGCTCAACTGTGTTAAATGACACTTAGGGGTTTATTTATTAAAGTCCGAATGCCAAAAAGTCCAAAAAAAATTCTAGTTTTTTTACTTTAAAATCCAATTTTTTTGTGAAAAAAAAACTAGAATGTTTGGGGATTTATTATAATCCAAGGATGGAAAACATCAGAAACGAAAAATCTGGCATCTCAGACTTGCCCAGGTCAGTGGAAGAATTCCTACAGTTATCCTGATCTGTACATACCGCTACTAAAAAATAATTTTCACCCACACATCTAAAAGTGCCATAAAGATGAATAGAAAGTGGGTGAGTATTTCTGTTATGAGCTCTAAACTTACACTTTGATAAATCTGCCCCTTTATGTAGTTTTACCACTAATGTCATGAACGTTATTAAAAATATAAAAAGTACCAATGAAAAAAAGTTCTGAATGGTCAGAACAAATGGGAATATCTGTAAAGCCTCTATAAATTTGAGGTTTTTAGGCAAAAAAAATCCAAAAACTTCTAAACTGGGATCTTGACTACTTTTTCATGGTTTTACACTTTATAAATCTTAAATTTTATGAATTTAATTGAAAAAAAAATAGAAATTTGAATGTTGGCCCATACAGGCGTTTTTCAACATTCATATGTTAGTGATTTTATAAGTTTTTGAAACCACAACTAAATTCACAAACTCTAAAACCATGATTGTCATGGAATTTATTAAAAGCTTAGACTATGAAAAGTGCAAACTAAAAAAGCACAGAACGATCCTCTAAATAATACAAATATCCTGAAAACCACTAAAAAGTCTAGTTTTTCAGACATGTTACTAGTGAAAAAAACCCAAAAACCTCTAAAAAGCCCAAATTGATTTTAAGCAATAAGATCACAGCAACTCCCACTGACTTCTACAGCACCTTAACAAGTTTTTTTGCATTAGATGTTTTTTTCATGGTTTTTACACTTAATGTGGACCTGTCAACCAGACATAAGAAGCTGTATAATAAAAGTCAATTTCAAATTAAACATGAAACCCAAATTATTTTGTTTAGTAAAGCATTTATAGCTGTTGTAAACTCATTTAAGAATCTCAGCTGTCAATCAAATATTGCCTGACCCTCCTCTATGCATTCAGCACTTACTAGATGTCAATGCACTCCCCACATTCCACCTTTCTCTTTACCATTTAAAGTGTAACCAGTGTGTGGGGATGGACATCAGGTCCCCCATTCTGGTGCACAAACAAGATTTTGAGATAATGCAATTAAAGTTAATTTTGCTTGACTAATGTGATAAAATAGGATTTGGAATAATTATTTTTGGTGAGGGTCCCCTTTAATAAATCTTGCATTTTTAGCGCTTTTGAAGCGGACATGTCACCCACACATAAAAAGTTGTATAATGAAAGTCCTTTGCAAAGTAAACATGAAATAGAAATTCTTTTTTTTCATTAAAACATCCATCCATGCTGTAAACGTGTTTAAATATCTGAGCTGTCAATCAAATATTATCTGCCCCGCCTCGATGCCTGAGACATAGAAGTGGGGCAGTCTTTTATTTTAATTTTCCATTCAGAACTTGCTGCATTTCTCTGTTCTTCTCACATTGCCCCTTCCATCTTCAGGCTCTATAATTACGTAGGACATTGGGTTCCCCATTCTGGTGCATATACAAGATTTCTGTCTACAAAATTGGTCCTGCCTGCTTGCTGTGATAGTGTAATACCAAGACTGAAGAAAACAAAATTTAAACAATAAATATAGTGTACGAAGTTTATTTTGCTCAATTAACATGATAGTAAACAATTTGAAATTATTTTGTAAGGTGACAGATCCGCTTTAGGAAATATTAGAAACCACACATTTTTGAGATTTTGTGGAAAAAGTAGAAATTCAATTGTTAGTTAATGGGCCCCTTAGTCGCAGCTGTGCACTGTGGTATATTGATGACAAGGACAGGCTTAAAGGGATTCTGTCATGGGAAAACATTTTTTTTTTTTTTTTTTTTAATGCATCAGTTAATAGTGCTGCTCCAGTAGACTTCTGCACTGAAATCCATTTCTCAAAAGAGCGAACAGATTTTTTTACATTCAGTTTTGAAATTTGACATGGGGATAGACATTTTGTCAATTTCCCAGCTTCCCCGGTCATGTGACTTGTGCCAGCACTTTAGGAGGGAACTGCTTTCTGGCAGACACTGGTACTGGTAGACACATCTAAAAGGTGCTTTGATACATGGATTTACACATTTTAGAATGGAAATGTGGATAAATCAATGGGCAGATGTATTACATATAGGTGGTTATTAGATGACATGGAAACTAATGGTTCTGCACTTCTGAATAGTGAGCTTATCCATAGGCAAACTCATTGGATGCCTGGCAGGGAGGTAAGAATAAATAATTTGTTGGCAATTAAACATTATTATTGTTTTTTTTAATGAATTTTATAGTTTTGTAGTTCAGGTATGGGACCTGTTGTCTGGAATGCTCGGCACCTAGCTTATTCTGGATAAGGGATATTCCCGTTTTTCATTTGGATCTCCATACTTTGAGTCTACTAAAAACTCACTTTAACATTTATTTAATAGGATTCATTATATCTTAGCTGGGGTCAAGCACAAGGTACCGTTTTATTATTACAGAGAAAAAGGAAATATTTTTTAAAGTTTTAAATATCTGATTAAAATAGAGTCTATAGGAGATGGTCTTTCTGTAATAATGGGTCCCAGACCTGCACTGCATTTGTGCCTATAAACATGTAAAAACACTATTTGTATACTTCCTCTTTCAACCCTTGGTGCCTTGAGCTGAACAGATTTATGACAAGGATGTATGACATAAAAAGGATGCATGACATAAAAATGTTGCACCTGCTGTTTTACACTTACATAGGTGATGTTTTTAAATGCTGTCTGTGGCCAAGTCATTATCTTGTAAATTGGAGAGAAAAACTGCCCGGAAAATAGCTTCCTACAATGGTCTACAAAAACAGGGAGTGGAATATCACATTTCTTAATGGCCCATTATAATATACAACAATTAAAATACAGAAAATACACCTGTAAGCAATTTCCTGTTTTAAAGGCTGGATAGCAGCTATAGGCAATCTGGAATTGACCAGTTGCTGTTGGTGCTTTGCTGGATAACTGGTTACTGTATAAAGAAACACACATGATCTACAGTCCAGTAACCTTACACAACTCCTGCTATTGGATATCACAGGACTTATTTATGTCTGCAAGTGTGGTAGCAGTCCCTGCAATTACCGTATAATCAGTTGCAAATAAAACCATTGTTTTATTGTGTCTCAGTCCTTCCATTCCAAACTGAGTGCTGCTGCCCCTATTGACCTGGATGGATTTTTGCTCCCCTTGGCCTAGCTCTTGCACTTAAAGGGGAATTGAACCCCCTGGGCACTAATCCCTCCGCCTCACCCCCTGTAGGCCCCCCTCCCTCCTCCCACCCAGCCTACCTCTCCCTCCGGGCTATTGCCCCTAAGTTGCTACTTACCCCTCTGTGTAGGTCCCCTCCAGCGAAGTTCAGAGGGGCCATCTTCTCTTCCAACTGCTTCTTCCTGGATCCATCGGCGTTCGGCGGTGCATTCGCAGTAGGACGCTGGCATTATTCCTATGCACTGTTCCTATGCATGATCACTTCCATTGAAGAGTGAAAACACACTTTATTTGGTAAACAGCATACTCACATCCAATGTGTACACATACAAGCACATTTAGTTCATTGGACAGGCATTTAAATGTTCAACATCATTTTCATGTTCCACAACCCACACGGATCACTCATTCCTTCCTTGGACTATGCACCACCTTCCAGCCATAGCAGTCCAGCGTTCCTCCTACTGCCCTGCTCCTGATAGGAATGTCCTAGATTCACTGGTCCTAATGTTGCATCCCCAGCCCTAACTATAGCATAGCCCTGGCTAACTCTAACTGGGCTACCCGTGCTAGTTGCCCCTACTGAAGCACCTAGTACTTCCTATTCAGGAGACCCTGTCTATCTTTACTTGTTGGTCCAATTTGTATGTGTCACCCTCTTACACAGTACAAAGTTTACTTTTACATCACCTGCTGAGAATGAGTGGGTAAAGTTAAGCCCAGAGCAGTTAGTTCTGTAATTATGTTCCTTGCTGAAAGACTGGTAAAGCTGCCTATAATTTCCCAGTGACTGGCAGGCAGTGCCAATAAGTATTAATCTCCCTGTTGACCCTCTGTTTGTCATAACCTAGTCAGCATTCCTTTGTGATTATCAATAAACATTAGCTCAAGGCACAGTTGTGTAACCCACCTTTATCTGTATAAAATCTAGGACTGTAAAGCTGGTGGGATCCTTGCTGCTAAAAATCAATATTCTTCACCTTAAATGACAAGCCATTCATTGCCAACCAGTACTAATAAAAATGTTTTCTTTGGCACCGAAGCCCTGCTATGAAGTGTTTGCTTATATCCTGGTCTGAGCACGGGCATGTTAATGTGTTGTATACAGAAATCCACACTTATTAAGCCTCAGATTGTTTTAAAGGAAAAAACTATATTAATCTGAAGCAAAATAATAGTATTTTTTTCTATTGCAGAATTGTTGAAGGTTAAGACATCCCCCCCATGTAGTAAACAATGCTAGTGGCAAAATATTCAAATGTTAAATGCAAATATTGTTTTCCTTTAGGCTAAGGCCAGACAGGGAGATTCGGGGGCATTTTGTCGCCTGGCGACATCTCGCCGCGACTTGTAGCCCCCGAACCTCCCCGAATAGCCAAGTCCTGGGGCGCACCGGCGTTGCTTGAAAATGCCGGCGCCTATTCACACGGAGCGGCGCGCTTTTTGAAATCGCTCCAAATTAACTCGCGAGGCAATTTGGAGCGATTTCAAAAAGCGTGCCGCTAAGTGTGAATAGGCGCCGGCGTTTTCAAGTAACGCCGGTGCGCCCCAGGACTTGGCTATTCGGGGAGGTTCGGGGGCTACAAGTCGCAGCGAGAAGTCGCCAGGCGACAAAATGCCCCCGAATCTCCCCGTCTGCCCTAGCCCTTAAAGATGAACTTTGTAAGCACCGTTACTCAACCAACAACAGAATAAATATTAAAGAAAATTAAGGCACCTTCAAGTTGGCCTTTTATTATATAGAGCCCCCATTTACATTGGTTAGAAATAAATATGGGAATTTTATGTCTTTGGTTGTTAGTGGCTTTGTAGTCTTTTCTACAAAATCATTCTTTAAATTAGAAAGGCTTTGTAACAACCTGCTTGGAGTTAAACCAGGGACCTGCTGTTTCTGTGCCGTCTGCATTGCTACTGGGCTTTGGCAGCGAAGGCCCTGGTTCACTCCTATCCTATTGCTCTCCATATAATTGCAAGTAGGCATGGCTTGTTTCACCAGTTATCTGGCTACAAAACCTACTGCTCTGCATTGACTCATGGCCCAACATAGGTGGTCTATTTACTGGGTATGAATCTTGTCTGTTTGTGACCTTTGCCTGTTTTGCCCTCTCTGTATCGCTGCCTGAACTGACCCTTGCCTGTTTGACCACTCTTCTGGATCCTGACTTTGTACCATGTTACTGATTGGTTTATTGGTTTTGACCCTGGTCTGTTTATCCTGGTACTGTTCTGGTCTGTTTATCCTGACTATGCTCCTGATTCTGTACTGTACTGACTGTCTGACTGATACTGTCACAGCCTGTTCCACAACTTCACTCTCTCCTCCTGAAGCCAAAGGCTGCTACTATAGGCAGAAGTGTGAGCCGGGACCAGGACCTTGGGGTTTGTTCTGGGTTTTGGTATACCATATGTTACCTGTTTGCAACTAACTTAAGGTTACATAATAGACTCTAGTCAAAGAACACTCATTTATTTCTGGCTCCGAACCCTAAACCTGGGCTCCTTATGTTGATTTAGTCACCCTTGTGGAGGACCGAATCAGGTCTGATCAATTAGCCAACAGTCTTATCAGATGGTGGTCTGCTCATATCTGTTGGAGGAGTATTGCACTAACAGGATAATCCATGGATTTTTTTAAAGTGCCAGACAGATAGCTTGATTATTTTGAGCAGGCTGTTGTCTTGGGCCCATACACAGGCCAATGGGCAACTGACTATTGTAACTCTGAAGTGGCCTAGTTGATAACTTATGGTAAGGTAGAATTCTATATCACGAACATTTGAAACACCCTATTGCTCAAGAAAGTGTGTTATCTAACCTATATTTTTAACTTGAGCAACAAGTTGGACAGTTATTGCACTATTGAAACACCAACGCATATGCAGCAGCCTCCAAATATGCATGAAGTACATCAATATAATGTAGAGTGACTGTGTTTACATTCTGTTCACGCTTGGGCTGCAGATGAAATACAGCTTGGGGGTAAAAAAAAAAAAGAACATAAAATATAAAATTCCAATTTTGTAATTGAAACAAGGGGAATCATTTGCTCTTATAGATTAAAAAAGATTTCAAAAAAGGCATTTGTATTACTAAAACTAGCACAAAGTAAAGCCAGTTTCTCTGTACTTTACAATTTTTACACTACTATTATCTTTTTCCCCACTGACTAGATTAAGTAAGAATTTGGCATCTGTAATTTGGCATCCAATTTTATAAATAGCCACACCAAAGCTTTAATATGACAAGTTTACACCAAAGGAGAATCAGTTATTTGTTTTTAGAAGAAGAGAACATCTCCTGCATTGCAAATGTCGCAGGGTTAAGTAATAGAACACTGGCCAATTTCTAGAGTTTCCTTGTTCAATTTTTTTTCGCTCAGTGGGAAGCTGTCCCCCATTCATAGTGAATGGCAATTACATCTTCAGGTCCTGTGTAGTGACAGATGCAAAAAAGGCACTTTTTTAAAGCAATATACACCTGTGTCTTCACAGGTCCTTCCACTTCCAACAAAGCACTAAAACACTGAAGCGTAAAAACACTCTAAACTCTCACCATCGCACTGGTTGCTAGATTTCTGGGGATTATAGTAGTTTATCACATGTTGCATTTCTTACTATGAAATAATAGAATAACTGTGTTTATTCTTATATATTGATGTTAATTATATTCATTTTAACCACATTTTTTTGCAGGGAAAGTGAATACAATGAACCTTACAACCCTAATTATATGCAATGTATAAACAGCAAATCATTCCAGGCAGGGTGGCTCTACAGAAACTGTTGGTAAACTTGACCCACAACTTTCTAGTACTCATTCACATATATGTGTTATGTGTTACTAAACTCTACAGTTAGGGGCAGATTTACTAAATTCACATGTATTCACATGAATGATTCGAAATTCAATCGAATTTTCAAAAAGATTCAAATTCGAATTTCGAATGTGCAAATTAGGTAAATTCAACCAGTGAATTCATTAAATTCGATCAAATCGAATGATTCGATTATTTCGAATAAAAATCTATTTGAATACTCGAATATCGAATTACTTCCCCTTTAAATTTTTATTTGACTGCCTCGTTCGCCAGTTTTAATCTGACAAAGTGGCTTTGGCGAATTTTGATTGAATTATAAAAATTTGTTCGAATGGTTAAAACCGTTCGATTCGAATGATTTGATCATTCGATCGAATCTTTATAATTCGATCGTTCGCCCAATCAGTTCATTTGTTTTCAGATTTTTCACCATAAACAAAGATTTTTCAATTGCTATCTGTACTTTGTTTTTGTTTTTAGCGTTTTCCCAAAATATAAGTTTCATTTTTGTGTCTCTGGTGTTTCAGTGATCCAGGTGCAGATTCTGAACTTTCTACATTTAGTTAATACAACTAGTTGATGCATTTCTCAGCAATATCTGTGGAATTATTTTATCAATTCTAACAGCTGTCTTTAATGATACTCAGGGACAAAGATAACAAATGTATCAACTAAATGAACAGTTTAAGAGTGGACGACCCCCCCCCCCCCAGAGCTGGTTTAGAAGGTTAAAAATTTAATTTTACACTTTAATATTAGAAAAATGGTCACAAATAGAAAATAGAAAGTAACTGGTAAAAGTCTTAATTTCTGGTGATCAAGCTGAAACTAACTTTAGAGTATTCAGAAAGTTGAAATGTTAGGCACCCCCAAGTAATTTTAATGACTACCTGAAACCCCGGGCCTGTGCTCCTATCCGCAGAAAACTGCACCAGCCGAGGGTTATACCAGTGAGCACCTCAGAGTAACAGACTTCCTTCCTCCACCGTCTTTGCGCAGCTTCGCATGCGCATTAGAATGAAAAGCTGAACTTTAACATAAAAGTAATCTTTTTCGTTCAACTGTGCATGTGATTTCCGTGGGAAATGGAAAGATAGAAGAAGACAGAAGTCTATCGCTCCATGGTGCTCACTGGTATAACCCCGGGCTGGTGCAGTTTTCTGCTGATAGGAGCACCAGCCCGGGGGTTTCAGGTAAGTCATTACAACCACTTGGGGGTGCCTTACATTTGGCACCCCCAAGTAAGTCTCAGCTTTCCTTCTCCTTTAAGAAAAACTTGAAAACTTGGCAAAACAACTTCAGAGAACTTAAATGCAGTGAAATCTCATTCTTACCAGTCTGCCAAATCTTGAATTAAACTCAAAAATGGGAATCAAAGAATTGCTTGACATTTAAACATACAGCTCCCATTCATTTCTACATGAACACACCGGCCTTTAGATGCTAATTTTTTTTAATTTAGATGTTTGAAATCTAGTTTCAGAATCTCTGACTCAAATTCACAAATTTTGTTAATGTACAGTAGATAAATGTAAATCCTGCACTTACCCACCTATTCAACCTTTCACTCTCCACTGGTACATTCCCATCCTCGTA
>CM044444.1:74475494-74487346 GCA_024363595.1 Xenopus borealis
GTATCTGTATATCCTTGATTGTTATCCACTTTTATTCCCTGTTTGTTATAACTAAGGAAAACACTGCGTATCTTGTCGGCGCTATACAAATAAATGATGATGATGATGATGATGATGATCCATAGCATGGATGATAATAAAGCAAAGCTCTATGTAGGCAGTCCAATGACACAGGTTAATAAATAGAAACCTTATAAATGCTGTGCTTCAGCAGAATAGTAAAATTATAACGTCAGAATAGAAAGATTATAATGGCAGAATAGAAAGATTATAACAGCAAAATAATACGATTATAACGGCTGAATAGTAAGATTATAACTGCAGAATAGTAAGATATAATGGCACAATAGTAAAATTATAACATCAGAATAGTAAGATTATAATGGCAGAATAGAAAGATTGTAACTGCAGAATAGTAAGATTATAACCGCAGAATAGTAAGATTATAACCGCAGAATAGTAACATTATAACTGCAGAATAGTAAGATTATAACGGCAGAATAGTAAGATATAACGACATAATAGTAAAATTATAACATCAGAATAGTAAGATTATAACCGCAGAATAGTAAGATTATAACCGCAGAATAGTAAGATTATAACTGCAGAATAGTAAAATTATAACGGCAGAATAGTAAGATATAACGGCATAATAGTAAAATTATCCCGTCAGAATAGTAAGATTATAATGGCAGAATGGAAAGATTACAATGGCAGAATAGTAAGATTATAACATCAGAATAGTAAGGTTATAACAGCAGAATAGAAAGATTATAACGCCAAAATAGTACGATTATAGCGGCAGAAAAGTAAGATTATAACGGCAGAATAATAAGATTATAATGGCAGAATAGTAAGATTATAAAAGATGAATAGTAAGATTATAATAGCAGAATAGTAAGATTATAACAGCACAATAGTAAGATTATAACAGCAGAATAGTAAGATTATAAAAGCAGAATAGTAAAATTATAATATCAGAATAGGAAGATTATAACGGCAGAATAGTAAGATTATAATATAACAGCAGAATAGTAAGATTATAATGGTAAGTTTATAACGTCAGAATAGTAAATTTATAACGTCAGAATAGTAAGATTATTACAGCAGAATAGTAAGATTATAACGGCAGAATAGAAAGATTATAATGGCAGAATAGTAAAATAATAACGGTAGAATAGAAAGATTATTACGGCAGAATAGTAAGATTATAACTGCAGAATAGTAAGATTATAACAGCAGTAAGATTATAATGGTAGAATAGAAAGATTATAACGGCAGAAAAGTAAGATTATAATTGTAGAATAGTAAGATTATTTCGGCAGAATAGAAAGATTATAACGTCAGAATAGTAAGATTATAACGGCAGTAAGATTATAATGTCAGAATAGAAAGATTATAACGGCAGAATAGTAAATTTATAACGGCAGAATAGAAAGATTATAACAGTAGTTTTGCTGTAAAATACGGCTGGTGTCTGTAATAATACTCCTCTTGACTTTTTCCATAGGTGTACATAAAATTAATCTTACAGGCAGAGATTTATTACCTGGTGCTGAACATCCTGAATATCTATATAAAAAAATCCTGCCCTTCCTACTATGTGTACACTGTGCTCTCATCTTATGCAACGTTATTAACAATTGTTTTGAAAATGACATAACGGCCTTAACTTTCAGCCATTTACTGATTAATCAAGTTAATCAATCACTGTCAGTCAGCTATGAAAAAAATCTGCAGTCTTCGTTCAACAATACTAGTCATGCAACTGTGTCAATGAGGGGTCCTGATCCAGTACCTTCCTTGTATAAATACAGGGCAACTTGAAACTAAGAGAATAGCAGGCACGCATTATACATATTGTGTGCCACTTCAGCTGAATTCTTTCCAAGTAATATCTGAAAGAAAGATCCCCCACATATTGTGACATGTATATTCAGAGAGTTTTCGCTTATAATAATGGCAGCTTGAGTGGAGAACCTTATCTTCACTGAGTCACAAAAGCGGGCAAAAAGAGGACAAATAATATGTTTAAACAGTTTTCATTCAACATTTGACAGCTGTCTTCCCTATTTATTGTGCACATTAAGCTAGGTTTATTACAGTAACGTAACTGGAGGGCCCTGGTGCAGGATGCGCAACCACCCCCCCACCCCCCTCTGTATGGGATTTCCTGCTGGGAATCAGTGGCACATGAGCTGCCGAGGGGTCCTGAGGGGCAGGCCCTGGCCCAATTACACCCCCTGCTCTCCCGGTAGTTCCACCACTGGTTTATTAAACTCTGGAAAAATCTGTGATTTTTTTATTCTTATTTTCTTATAGTGTTAAGATTGCACAATACTACATTTACATTTTCCCTGGAAGTACTCCATATCAGTACTCTCTGGGATATCCCCGCCCCCATGCCCCATCAGAAGGACCCTCCCCAAGCTTTAAAAGCAACTCCCACCACCCCCATGGCATCTAAAGGTGGCCATACACGGCCAATAAAAGATGCCGACATACTGAGTTGGCAGCTTATTGGCCCGTGCATGGGACCCTCCGATGGGCTTACCCGATCAATATCTGTCTGAAAGTCATCCAGATGTCGATCGGACAGGACTAAAAATCACGTTGGATTGCAGCCACATCTTTTCGTTGATGCGTCCTAGGGCCCAACGATCGAATCACCCGATATCACCCACCTCAAGGTGGGCATATCAGGGAGAGATCTGCTCGTTTGACGACATCACCAAATGACTGGATCTCACCCCCCCCGGGACTGTCCACATCCAGGGCCGGATTACCATCTAGGCGCCTAGGGTCCGCCTAGCTCAAGGGGTCCAGGCACCCGGGTCAGAATGGATAAAGACAATCACCTCCGCAGCCCCCTGCGGGCTGCATCTTCTGGGTTCCAGGACCCTGCAGTGACATCCAACACGCTGACGTCTTGGCACAATTGGCGCGCTGACGTCACAGGCGGATGTGAGATGGTCAGATGGTGGGTCATTCTTGCTGTGAGTTTCCTTGTGTAGGACTGGATCCTAGCAGGATTTTTTTCCCCTGAGTATCATTGTTCATTGATCTCTTCCTCAAGGTTGGAGTTGAGATCAGCTACTCTTATAAGAGGTCTCATGTACATTACTAGGTTCTAAACCTGGAGTGGATGGTATGACAAGTTGCTGTACTACACAACAGTTACACAGTTATTACAACATTAACCAAGAGGCTATTATAGCCTAGGTCCCTCCCAACTGGGCATTAAAGGGGAATTCAACCCCTCCCGCACTAACCCATACCCCCCGCATGCCCCCCTCCCTCCTCCCCCCAGCCTACCTCTCCCCTGGGGCAAATGCCCCTAAGTCGCTACTTACCCCTCCATGCAGGTCCCCTCCAGCCAGGTTCCCGGGCGCCATCATCTTCCTTCTTCTGCGCTCTGCGACCTCACGATATATTATGATTTGAAGGGAAAAAAGCAACGTGGATGCAATGTGGTGAATGAGGAACTTATTAAAATGTTTTTAAACAGTGTGTGTTTCTTCTTCCAGTTACTTTTTAAATAGATAATAAATGCTACTGTATGTTTTAATTCACAAAGTGTGTATTTAGCTCTTATTAGTAACAGGAATTAAAAAAAAACTATTCAAATCATTTAATCAAATAAATCCAATAGGATTTTGCAACAGATATGGAGTCATGCAGCTTAGGTATTATTTTATTATTAGGAAAACCATTCTTAAAAAAAACGGATTCTTCAATTATCTGCTTTACATTGACACATGGGAGATGGTATGTAATCCTGTAATTCAGAATTTTTTGGATAATAGAGCCCATACTTGTGTATCAGCTAGGTAGTATTTTCTGTATGCTATGGGTTAATGGTATTTCTCTTTAAATGAAATATCTGTTTCTCCATTAGAGAAGGGGGTGGGGGGTGATGCAAGTGCCCCTTACACAATTACAAAAACATGCAGAAAGAACTGTCTGAGCACAGGTACATGCCACAAAGAGCGTGGCACACTTCCCAGTGTTACATTTTCACAATTAATGAGATCCGTCAAAAGTGAAGGATGACAAGTCTAGGCAACCTGGAGAGCGCAGCTTGTTTTGTGCTTAATACTCATTTCAGGCAAGTTTCTGGATTGTTAGTCACAGACATGGCATATCATGGAACTCCCAATTGTCATTCACAACGTATTATCCAAATAAGTTCTACTTGCTTAGATTCTTGCTGATCAATCCTCTGTAATGTGCGCAAAACACAATCTTAAACCTTTCATCCAAACCTCCAGGTCATTCCTGTACATACCTCGCCTGTATGAACAGATCATTTGAGATTTATCATGCTGACAGAGCATTAACATTTCATTGGGATTTTTCATCACTTGAACTCACCCTGTCTAGCAGAATTTGTTTAGCTAGCCTACTGAGAAAAATATTTCTGGGTTTGTCTCAATTATCAGCATTTCTCCTCATTAATCCCGATGCCTTCTACTCTCAGAATATTAACTGTATGAATATACACGCATGCAATGTGCAGTTTTTCAGCATTTTATACTTATTGATGTTAAAATGGTTTTATACCATTGCAGCTGTATTAAACTTGAAAATGTTCCTTCTCATTTAAAAATCTAGTTCACAAGATTTATAATCATAAAACTGAAATTATAGTCTCCATAGCATTTATTGCACAGCTACCGGAGCCCATATATTTCCCCTGGTGCAGCCAAGTGATTGTCTGTCACTAATAAAATGAAAATGCATAATCCTGGATTCGATTTGGGAATCAGCCAAATTAGAACTATTTTTTAGCAGGATTTGAATACAAAACCTGGCCAAACAGAATGATAACCCTTCATAATAGAAAAAAAATGCCATGTGCTCTTTAGATATTTCCGCCCGTACAACAACTTTTTCAATGCACAGGAAGGGTTCACATTCACTCTGGTATTCAGCCAAAACTTCAAATCCAGGGTTAGAGATTTATAGGTAATGGGGTGCATGGGAAGGGTCAGTAAAGTACAATAAAGGAACAGTAACAGCAAAAAATGAAAGTGTTTTAAAGTAAAGAAAATATCATGTAGTGTTGCCCTGCGCTTTTAAAACTGATCTGTTTGCTTCAGAAACACTACTATAGTTCATATAAACAAGCTGCTGAGTAGCAATGGCGGAAATTGATAAACGGCTATATGGCACAGATAAGTAATGGATAACAGATAACATTATGTTCTACAGAGCTTATCTGCTATCTGCTGTGTAACTTGAGCCTTTTCTCCTTTGACTAGTTGCCCCCATGGCTACACAGCAGCTTATTTATATAAACAATAGTAGTGCTTCTGAAGCAAACACTGCAGTTTTACCAGTGCAGGGCAACACTGCATTATATTTTTATTACTTTAAAACAATTTCATTTTTAGATGTTACTGGTCCTTTAAAATTGAAAGCAAACTAAACAACTGCATGGGATTCATTTTTGGTAGTTACGGGGATATCTGCAAATGTTCCTCATACTTACATAATAGTGTTGACTGATAAACGACAAGGAAAATATTGTATTTGTTCTTTGCAATTGCACATCATTTTTCTGTTGCACATAAGCAAGCTAACACATCTCCAAGAACACATTCATTTTCTACAATTTGACTCCAAACACCTTCTCAGTTTCAGACATTCCAAACAAATCACCTGATTCCCATTTCTATGGCATCGGTTTTTTTTGTGTTTCAACATGGTAAACATATTGTACAGAACATTTTCTATTTATACATTTTGTATAGACATCTCCTAAACATCACCAGCGCTTGACATGCTTACATGGAATATAACAAACATATGGTCCTCTGAATGTTCATGGGTCAACATTATCAACACGCCATAAAGTCAACATTTGTCTTGATACTGGTACGATGGACTATTGAATTTCTGAAGGGCATTAAAGCAGATAGTCAAGAAGATGCCCTTCTTCAATTCAACAGAAGAAAATAATCAGTCTGCAGCAGATTTTCCTATCTAGCTACCACTGGGACATGAGAACATCATTCTTCATTCATCTGCAAATCAGTAAATGATCTATTATAACAAGTATGTGCTGTGGCCCGATGGGTTATAGCGTTGAACTGGATCTCTCACACACTATCACCAGCTCTATTCATTTCCAGAGTTAACGATATCCATGAGATGCATTATCTCACCGCAATGATAGAGAATTAAAAGAGAGACCCATTCAATAATTTGGCAACCATGGGAAGATTTTAAAAAATCACCCTGTTTCCCATCACAAGTTGCTTAAACTAATATACAACCCACAGATCTAAACTGACCTGTATTTATGACAACATAATGGTGAGCGCTGTATATGTCCTACAGGAATTACTTAATGGAAAATTGCACTGAGTTTTGAAGGTAATTTGCAATTCGAAAATATTTTGAATTCTTTTTTTTTTTTGTTTTTTTTAATTTATATATTATTTTTCTTTACCTGTTTCATTTATGTTCTTATTTATGATTGTACAATCTATGCTTTAACGAATCATGTAACACAGAATACAATGAAAACATGCTCAGTTTATGATGTTATAGAATAAATGTTATGTATAATGTTGAAAATAACAAAATAGGAAAAGGATTGTAGATTATTTTAGGCCTAGAATCCCTACCAACCAATCAGAATCAACCAAAGTAATTTACTGGTTGCTCGGGACCTGGTGCTTTCTGGATAATAGATCTTTGGATCTTCATACCTTAAGTCTAATAGAAAATTATGTAAACATTAAATAAACCCAATAGGCTGGTTTTGCTTCCAATAAGGATTAATTATATCTTAGTTGGGATCAAGTTCAAGCTACTGTTTTATTAATACACAGAAAAAGGAAATCATTTTAAAAAATTTGGATTATTTCGATAAAATGGAGTCTATGGGAGATTACCTTTCCCTAATTCAGAGCTTTCCAGATAATGGATTATTTTCGGTAGCAGCCAATGTCTGTGTCATTACCTAAAATATAAATGGAGCACTACATGTAATAGTGCATTGGAGATCCTCACTGTACTCTGGCTTCAGTAGTCATACACTAAGGGGCCGATTTATCAAGGATCTAATTTTCAGGGTTAAAAACTCTCGAATTCAACCTTCGAAATTTTCCAGATGTAAAACCCGACAAAATCCAATATCGAATTTGTAGGATTTTATCGCTATTCGATATAGCGAACGATCGAATAGCAATCATCCAATTTCACGAAAAAATCGTACAAATTCATCAGATTTCACGAAAAAATCGTACGATTTGTTGTTTTTTTTTCGAAAATTCTGATGATTTATATTCGATCAATGGCAATAGGCAAATATAGAAACTCGATAGGTATAATCTGGCAAATTAGGCAATCAAATACATTTTTAAAGGGATACTGTAATGGGAAAAAAAATTTTTTTTGGTCGAACGTTTTTCTTATTCGGATCGTTCAATTCATTCAAATCATTCGATTCAATCGAATTTAGCCTATTTGATGGTCACTTGAACTCCTGATTACTTACTGATTACCTAAATATTGGTAAAGAGGTTACCACTAACTAGCTCACCAGCAGCAAATCAGTTGCTAAGGGGCAGATTTTAGCGCTCAAATTCGACCCTAGTATGATTTTTGAAGTAAAATCCGACAAAATCGAACATCAAATTTGAAGGACTTTACCGGTTTTCGATTTCTCAATAAAATCGTAAGATCGAACGATTTTACAAAAAAATCATAAAATTTCATTCGATTTCATGAAAAATTCGTATTAATTGAATGATCGAAGTGTTTGATCGTATGATTTTATTCGATAAGAAAACTTTAATAAAAGCATATGGGAGCTTCCCATAGGCATATATAGCAATTCGGTAGGTTTAATCTGATGAATTGGGCCATCGAATAAAAATTTTAATGAAATTAAAAATTAAATAAAAAAATGTAAAATTTAAAATGTATTCATCGAATGATCGAATAGATTTTTATTTGAATCATTCAATACGATTTTGCAAATTCGATGATCGCAGTGGGCAAATTTAAAATTCGAAAAAATCGTAATTTGACAATTCGATTGAAATTCGAATCCTTCACACAAATTTAGTAAATCTGCCCCTAAGTATTGACTTACTCATGGCTAAAGCATAACAGCTGTCAGTACTAGCCAAAAAAATATTTTCTTAAAACTTTACCAAAACTATTAATTAAAACTCAAGCCAACTTGAGGCATTTATACTCGGAATAGCCATCATCCTTCAATATCTAATCTCATAGTACAACACTTATAGTAAAGTGGTTATTTTTATATTTTAGAACATAGATGCAGAAGCTAAAGATGGGAAACGCCTGTAAAATGTAGCGCAAACTACCAGGCCATCCTTGAACCTTGAACTGAATACACATTATCATTGCTAGTGATGGGCGAATTTATTTACCTAGCTCGAATTCCCGGCAAATTCCCGTGATTTGCAAATAACTTTGTGAAACGCCCAAGAAAATTCGCCGGAGAAAATTCGCTGGCATCAATTTCCACAAATTTACAGTGAAATTGTTCAAAATTAAATAATATATAGTGAAAACGTTTGAAATTCACGAATTTATAGTGAAAATGTTTGAATTTCACAAATTTAGTGAAATAGTTCGAAATTCACAAATTTATAGTGAAAGTTAGAAATTCATGAATTTATAGTGCAATCGTTAGAAATTCACGAATTTATAGTGAAATTGTTCGAATTTCACGAATTTCTTGTGAAAACATTCGAATTTTTCGTGAACTTTCGGATTTCCCTATTCTCTCAAATTTTTTGCCATTACTTGAATTTCTTAGGAAATTCGCAAAAAATGTGGCGAATCGATTCGCCCCAGATTCGCTCATCACTAATCATTGCCAGTAGAATTATGTTATTGCATAAATGTGTTTCCTTTGTTAGGGTAGGGCAAATATGGCATTAACATCGGCCCTCCAGAATCAATGTGGACATGTGGGGGCACATAGAGCATATTATACTGGGATCAATGGATTCTGGTACTAGTAGTTTGACAACAGAGGGCTTCAGGTTAGGCACCTCCTCCATGGGGGCCCAGTCTTTTGTCAGTACCACAGACCCCCTGAGGCTGCACATTTATTAATTTAATAATGTGATTATTATATTTTCCTTATAAATGCTTTTTCTTTGTCAAGCAAAGTTAAAATGAAGATGCAGCTTACATTGATAGCATGAATATAGGTGGGAAGTTAAAAGGAGATATTTTTAGACCTTAAAGGGATGGTTCACCTTTAAATTAACTTTAGTATGTTAAAGAATGGCCATTTCTTTTTGATCGGTCTTCATTATTGATTTTTAATTGTTTTTCAGCTATTTTCAGTTATTGTGCTTCAAACCCTTTCTAGGTTTCAAATCCAAAAAACAAATGTTCTCTAAGGCTACAAATATATTATTATTGCTAAATTGTATTTACTCATCTTTCTATTCAGGCCCTCTCCTATTTATTAAGTGTCTTTTTCAAATCAAAATGTCAGCAGTCTGGTTGCTCCTGAAACTGCAAACTGGAGAGCTGCTGAATAAAAAGTTAAATAACTCAAAAACCAAATGAAATGAAAACCAATTGCAATTTGTCTCAGAATATCACTTTCTATAGTATACTAAAAGTTAGAGCAAAGGTGAGCAACCCCTTTAAACAATGATTTTATTCAGTGTCAGATGGTCTTTTTTTTAGGGGGTGGGCAAGATTTTCATTAATAAAAAATTAGGATCAATTCACAGAACAAAGGGTGTTTTGGTTTGCTACTGAAAATAAAAATCAGGAAAAGTCACTAAAAAATAATTCCAACTTGTATGGCGACTTAGTTTTCCTTAAGAACGCTTGGAATTCAGTATAGTCAAAGACATGTCCAGGCTGGGACTGTGAAAAAATAAACAAGAAATTAGGAATTTTAGCCATCGTCATATTCTGTCAAAAACAGCGAGGCTTCCATAATAGAACATGCTTCTCACAAGCAGCAGGCAAATAGATATTGTCAATTAAAGATATTTATCTGGTTTCTGAATGTAAACTAACACATTTGTTTTACTGAAATTCAGTATAAAAGTAAAAACTGGATAAATAGATAGGCTGTGCAAAATACAATAAATATTTTCAATATAGTTAGTTAGGCAAAAATGTAATGTGTAATGTGTAATGTATAAAGGCTGGAGTGACTGTAAGTCTAACAAAACAGAACAGAACACTACTTCTTGCTTTTCAGCTCTCTGGGTTTACAATGACTGGTTTCCCTGGTTACCAGGCAGTAACCAATCAGTGACTTGAGGGAGGGCCACATTGGCCATAACTGTTGCTTTTGAATTTGAGCTGAATGCTGAGGATCAATTGCAAACTCACTGAACAGTTATGTCCCATGTGCCCCCCCCCCCCCTCAAGTCCCTGACTAACTCAGATTTAGGGAGCTGAAAAGCAGGATGTTGGATTCTGGCTATTATATTAAACATCCACTCACTCCAGCCTTTATAGTTTGCATTTTTCCCTGACTAACTATATTAGAATTTTTTTTATTTTGCACAGCCTATCATCTATTTACCCAGTTTTTATTTTTACCCAGAACTGTTCCTTTAAAACTCTCACTATGAATTCCTTATTAATCTAATTCCTCTTGTGGAGCATGAACTGATAATTATTGTAGCTTAAGCCTCTTGATCTCAGGTATGCCTCTCCTCTGGTCCCACTGTAAAAAAAAAACTACAATTCCCAGAAACCCCTGAATATATGGATGGCATAAAAAGAAACCACGAGCATTTAGATATAAAAACTTTCAAAATAATATAGGAAAGATAATTGGAATCATGTTCTGAGAGCGAACTGAAACAGGTGTACGGTGTGTGGCCAATAGTCTCAATACACCTGCTTGTTCCACATCGCTCTCAAAGAGCAAGGGTAATTGAATTTGGCCTCCCATTTGTGCTATGACAGCCTCTTTTCTTCTGTGAAGGTATTTCACTAGATGGTGGAACACATTCTTCTATTAACCCTTAAAGGAGAACTAAAGCTTAACTAAAGAAAAAGGGCAAACATTTTGTACATTATGTTTTGGAGTTCTATACCATCTCAAGGCAACCACAGCCCTTTACCAGTGAAGATCTGTACCTCCGAATATTCCCCCAGTAACTTCCCGTCTTCTTTTCTGCTGATTCATTGGCCATGCTCTGTGTTAAAGGCAGACTCACAATATACTGAATATATATATGTATCAAAATATAAGGCTGAGGCCCATTAGTAAATAATTATTGGCACATGCACAAACCAGCACATCTAGCATCAGAATTTAATAATCAGTCTGTAGCATCAGCTTATATTACAGACCAACCTTATTTTCTGGTTGATGATTCGTGACGACCCCTAAGCCCACTGATCATGTGAGTGTCACAGAGATTCCTAACAAAATCCAAGATGTGACAAATTTAAAGACCTGGATCATTACTATTGTACAGATGCAGAACCTTTAGGCTGGTTCAAAAAGTTCAATATATAAAATATGGAATTTCTTAGTTCTCCTTTTAAGAGGCTTAGTGAGGCTGGGCAATGATGTTGGGCCACCCAGTCCGACTCACAGTTGAAATTATTGAGGCAATACAGGAAAGTGAACCAGAGATGGGGGGGCATGGTGATTGGACACTTCCCTTGACTCAAATATGCAGTGCATATAGTGTGGGTGCAACAAATGGATCACATTTTATTTGATTGTTTTCGAACAAGGGTGCAGTTTTATTTTTAGGTACCCACCCCCACCAACAATATAACTACATACTGTAGTCAGGGCTGCCATCAGGGGGCGACAGGGGGGACAAGTGTCCCGGGCCCGGGGCTGAAGGGGGGCCCGG
>CM044444.1:74488396-74522040 GCA_024363595.1 Xenopus borealis
TGGGCGGAGCCCAGGGGGCCCCGACAATTTTGTTGTGCGGGGCCCCCTGATTTCTAATGGCGGCCCTGACTGTAGTAGTTTGTATTCCTTCCCCGTGGAGTATATGACCTCTGCCAGCTGAGGTTAGCGGTAACTATGTCCCCATAATATATAATTTTGTGTTGGTAAGGGGCCCTTATGAAGCTTGGGAACATAGGGTGAAGGAAAGAGGGTGTGGCCTTTTCTTATGTTTTTATATTGGTTTGTTTTACAGTTGCACTTTCTGGCAATGATTGTTATTATGCAGCAAAATGCAATTCTTACTATATACAGTATTTGCATTGTTTCAACAATCCTATAAAAGCACTACTCTACCATGGAGGAAATAAATACTGTATAACTTGCTTGCCGAAATAAATCCCTGCTTCTAAGTACATTAAGGGGCAGATTTACTAAGGGTCGAATTTGAGGGTTAAAAAAACCTCGAATTCAACCATGGGAATAACTGGGAATAGTCTGGGAAGTAAAATCCTTCAAATTCAAATATCGAATTCGAAGGATTTTACTGCAATTTATCCAATATCCAATATCGATTGGTCGAACGATCGAATAGGAAAAATTTGATCGATCGATAAAATCTTTTGAATCGAACGATTTTAACCATTTGATCAAATTTTTTTATTCGATCAAAAATAATGAAACCCAATTCGGTAGCTTTGATCTGGCGAACTAGACAGGTGAATAGAATACTTTGACTGTCGAATAGTCGAATATTTGAATAGATTTTTATTCGAATCATTCGATTCGGTCGAGTTTTCAAAATTCACTGGTCAAAGTGGTCTTCAAAAACATTTGAAAATTCGAATCCTTCATATGAATTTAGTAAATCTGCCCCTTAATCTACAACGAAAGTGTGTTTTATGCAATTCAACTAATCCTATCCTATATAATAAAGTTCAAGTGTCCAGTCCCTGTGTCTCTGTGCCGCACTGACCGAATTTACCAGTTTTGGCCACTAGAGGTCGCCAATCACTAGCTAATGGTATCAGTACCAGTACTTAGAATAGAAACAATGGAAGCCTGTAGTGAAGTGTATAAGGTAAATGCCTCTGACCAGTGCTTTTGAGTGATAATTTATGCTAGCAAAGTAGATAGACGCGCAACTTCGCACCCTTACGCTGTGGTGTGTTTTAGCATTGTGGGTGATAGTCTGAATTCGCACGTTAGTAAATTTGCGTAGCGCAGGCGAAAATTCGCCTACAACAATTCTGTTTTTATAAATGTTTGACTACATATGTTCTAGCGCCCGTTAATTTAACGGGCTTAATGTAAAGTTCAAGTGTCTCTGTGTCCAGTCCCTGTGTGCGTGGAATTGCGCTACTGCGGATGTGCCCCACGGACCGCCTCTGGCGAATTTACGCTAGCGAAGTAGATAGACGCGCAACTTCGCACCCTTACGCTGTGGCGTGTTTTACCATTGTGGGTGAAAAACGTAAATACGTTACCGTTCGCCGACCAGAGCGTAAATTAGCAAGTTAGTGAATTTGCGTAGCGCATGCGAAAATTCGCCTACAACAATTCTGTTTTTTATAAATGTTTGACTACAAATGTTCTAGTGCCCGTTAATTTAACGGGCTTAATGTCTAGTTAATTTATATGAGTGTTATTTGAACTGTAGAGTCAGTAGAAAGGTGCACGTTGGATTCAAATTCTACAGTAAAATTCTGGTACTTGAATCATCTATTTAGAACAGTGGTACAGTAGTTCCCAAGACTCCCAAGAATCTTCTCTGCTCCTTCCCAAATAATTCAGTGTGGGCCACTGACCTCAGGATTGTGGCCAAGTTTTCTGCTCTTTGTTCATCTAGGATGAAGGCCAATTGTGCCTAAGAAGATCCAGATGAAAGGGCAAAAATATATGTTTAAGATATTTGGGGAAATGTGTAGAGGCCTGATGTGTGTTTATGTCTTCCTGAGATCAAACAACAATGGCATTATCCGGTTGTTCTCACAATCTGATGCTCAGAATCAGAAATCTGTTTATGTATTTACTGTTGATCTGTGAAATACTATTGCTGCTCTTATAGCAAACAAACACTGTTAACCCTTAGGGATCATAGAAATCTTTTTTAACATACTGACTTCTAGCTAATATTGCCAGCTCCCAGCTAAGGATCTTATACTGTATTTGCATCTCAAATTGAAAATGAAAAATACTGTAGATGTAATGTAACTGGGATAACATATTTAATTGTTATTCATTTTATTCATTTTTATTATGCTTAATAAAAGAAAATCTAATTCTAAGCAGTATTTTGTTAAAAAAAAAACTGTATTTTCAGTGGTTTTAAAGTTATTAATAAATGTAATTGCAACTGATGGCAGTGTCTATTGCTTTGTGTTCTCTGCTCACGGACGGTTCTGAATTCTTGGATACAATGTAATAGAAGTTTTCCGGGATTGTTAGTCAGCTAGTTTCTGCTACATTTTTCAGATACCAGAAACAGAATATAAAGGGACAAAAAATTCTGCAATTACACATATCTTACATATAACATTTTGAATACTGTATATTGAAAAGTTGGTCAATTCATGTTGTTTTCTTCGAACACATTGCCCTAATAATAAATCTGACCCCATGGGCAGACGTAAGGGAAGAGTGTTGCAGGCTTCTATATTTGTCCATTTTATTAAGTCTGTATTAATGCAGTGAATCAAAGTGTTTTACAATGGTAAAAAACTATGCAGAATAATTGCTTCCAGCTTAAGTGTGTTATTCTTGAAGTGGGCTCTTGATAAACTGGCGATTTGGTCTGTACAGTGGCAGATGACATTTAAGGGGCAAATTTACTATTATTCCCAGAAATTAGCTCGACCCAATTCGTAATTCGATAAGCATTCGACCATTGAAAAAATTGTGAAATTTCCTTCGAGCGTCCGAAAAATTCATACGATTCAAACGATCAAATGCTCTGATCTACGAATGGTATTCAAGCAGGACTTAGCCTCAGAAGCCTATGGGGAGAGTATGGGAAGTAGGCAGTCGAATAATTTTAAAATTTTAATTCCTTCAATCATCGAATGATCGAATATCCGATCATTCGATCTAATCAATGATCGAAGAGGCCAAATTTGCATATCCGATTTCACGAAAAATTCGTACGATCAGTATTCGATAGAATTTGATCGAACTTCGATCATTTCACGTGAATTTCGTAATTGGGCCCCCTAGTGTCAATAAATGTAAAGATATGCACTTGGGATCTAAACAAGCTTTCTATAACCTTAACAGGACTAGAGATGACCATGTTCTGGAAGATCCACTTGTTTGGGCAATATCAGGTTGGATCACAATGACCAGGATACAGGCTGTTGGCGCAAATACTGCATCAAAGAGCCAAAGTAGATCTCATCCCAAATAGATTTCCAAACCTGCCCAGTTGTCATTATCAGGCAGATATCAGTCAAGTAGGCCCTTTGGATGGCCCCATAACCCAGGACCCCCCAGGATCTGGCAAACTTACAGGTGTATTAGAACAAACTGGCAGATAAGTGACAGACCAACTGCACTGTTGATAAATGCAAAGTTTATACATTTAAAAATATGCAAGACTTGATGTTTGTGGGGTTTTTTTTTACTTTACATACTACTTAAAGGGCACCTATGGGCCGAAAAAAATTCCCCAAACCGAAGGTGCGGGGTGATAGAGCCCACATTCCGGTTTGGGGTTCTGGTAGGCGCTGGCTTACTCGCACCGGGAGGGAACTCCCGGTGTGAGCCACCATGACAGTCCATGCGCAGTATGTGCATGTGACGTCATGCGCATAAGCCGAATGAAAAGCTGCCACAATTTCAGGCAGCTCCTCATACTGCGCATGTGCATGGACTGTCATGGCGGCTCGCACCGGGTGCCAGTAAGCCAGCACCTGCAGGGGGCAATTTTTTTTAAAACTACTATAACCCCAAACCGGAATGCGGGCTCTATCAGCCCGCACCTTGGGGAATTATTTTCGGCCCATAGGTGCCCTTTAATTATATTTACATGCATAGTATCACAGGATAGATAGATAAAGATAGATATGAAAGATAGATAGAGATAGATAAAACAGATAGATGGTGATAGCTAGATAGATATTATAGAGATAGATAGATGGATGGATAGATAGATAGACAGACAAACAGACAGACAGACAGACAGATAGATATGCAGATGCTCCTTCTAAAGAAAAATCACCCAAAAGGTAAAAAGATAGATACAGTTCAAAATATATTTTATCATATATTGCCACTTAAATAATGACATGCTTGTTTAACATTTCTTTCACACTGTATGAAACCAAAAAATCCTGCAACTGTGTATTTAAATTTGCTAGGAAAACAGCTGGATACAGGTAGCTTAAAACACAATTTGCCCACTTTGTAGAAGAGCCAGTATGTGTATGGCAGGTGTGGAAGGAGACTTGGCACAATTCTTTGAAATCTCTGCCACTGAGAGCAAGTCATCAAGAGGAAAGACAGATGTCTGTTGGCTCACCTTCATAGCTGTAATAGTTGCATGGGTTAACTGCCAGAATATGTATTTCAGCATGGGCAGCTGGGAATCAGCTGGATGACAAAGAGAAGGCATGAGATGAATGCAAAGAAAGGGTACACTGGGTCTACAATCATTTTGGGAGGATGTTGTATTTTTGGTATGTAAATATAAACTTGCCACAGTATAGCTGCTTTGTGGATTTTTCTCTTAAGTACAAAAAGAAAAACATTTGAGAATGAGAGTCAACCTTGTACAAATTATGGGACAAATGGTATAATTCCTGTTTAACCTGATCTTTTTAAAATGCCTATATCACTTACTTTGGGTTGTAGAGGATGATGGGAATTGTAGTTCAACAGCAGCTGCAGGGCTGAGCATTAGGCATTCCTGGTACAATACATAAAGTATAAGGAATGCAAATGTTTATATTTATATTGGTTTTGAGAATAATTTAAGCAAATGTATTATATCATTACTACGCAAATAGTAAAAATGCTTTGCTAAAAGGGGAACTAAATCCAATTCCAGTGCCAGAAACTAAAGAGCTCGATACCTTGTGCTTATGTGACAAGCTGCAGGCCATGTCCCCAGTTCTGTGGTGGTGATCACTGACCAAGAACATACGCATTTATAGCCAACTGGTAGTCCTGGCCCAATCACTGCCAAAGAGCATGGTATCTTGAGTTATATGGGCATAGATGGCACCCACCAACCCTTCAATCCCTGCAATTCAGCTCCAGGTACTTGGTAATTACTAACTAATATATATGTATATATATATTCTAAATTTTCATTCCCAAATATTTGCCAATAAAATCCTGTTAACTGTAGTGGATATTTAATATTTGGCAGAGATTTGCACTGCTCTACTTACCTACAGCAGGACTGAGTATTTCTGCAGCAGGAAGCAATGTTGGGTTGAGGAAGCACACTAACAAAACATAAATATAGACACATTTCATAGGTTTACCAAACCCATTCTTGTACACTCCTAAATAATCCTAAATAGTGCTATGTTCTAGGACCCAGTACAGGGAGAGTTTATACCATAAAGGCTGAAATATAGCACATAACAGTTGCACTAGAACTAGTAAACCCTTTTGTATTTATGGACCAAGGGGCGAAGTAGGGAGTATTATATAGACCTGCGATCCCCAACCAGTGGCTTGTGAGCAACATATGGAGTATTATATAAGCCAGAGATTCCCATTCAGTGGCTCATGAGCAACATGTTGCTCTCCAATCCCTTGGATGTTGCTCTCAGTGGCCTCCAAAAAAATATTTGGTTGAAAGGGAAGCTTTAGTTGTATAAAAACAATGTGTATTGCCAAACAGAGACTCTTGTTTGCTGCAAGTCAACATAGAAGCTACCAATGCCCAATCATATCCATTATTTGGAAGCCCCAGGAACTTTATACATGCTTATGTTGTTCTCCAACATTATTTTATACTTGAACGTGGCTCACGGGTAAAAAAGGTTGGGGACCCCTGATATAGACATTATATTTCAAGCCTTTTTGTGTAGGAAGCAAATTAGTTAATGAGATGTGCTGCCTTATGCTCTCTTCGTCCTCCCAGAGCAAAAGGTATAATGACCATGATAGTCATATGTGTTTTCAACTAAAGCCATTTTATTTATAGCAATGACACAGCAGACAATGTCTTTTGCAGTACAAAAAATACAATGCACACTAGCAATTGACCTCACTTTCTCATGGGGGTAAAAACAAGACTATGGAACTTCCATAAATCCAACGTTATTTGGTGGAGGCTATTAATCACACACAATATTTTGTAGACAGTTTGATAAAGTGCCTTAATAAATCTGTTCTATTTCGGGTCTTATTTATGCCCATAAAACTTTAATCTTTCTGTCTGCATAAAATACAGCAAATAAATAAAACATTGAGTCTCTTTCCCCATTCTTGAAATCTTCTTATCCCATATATTAAATATAGATGTGGATGTTATCGTGCCCAAGCACGTCTGTTTCATAAACCTGCCCCCAAGCAACATTAACCAGAATGATTGGGAAATACAAGCAGATAACAAACAACTGAATATGTCTGGCAGTGCACTAAAATATGTTTCCATAGGAGAAGCATTCTCTTAAATATATGACATAAAATAAGTGAAGTAGTAACCATCTGACAGTTACTGCTCTGCTGAGATCCATCAACCTTTTATGCACTGAAGTGTTTCTGGGAGATAAACAACATGTCATCCCAACCAAGAATCCCCCACTCCCCCTTTTGAGAGAGCAATCTGCAAACTTTTTTTTTGTTTTGTATTTGAGATAGTATAGTCTAGAGAGGCAACATGTGTCAGCTCATACACTATTACTCTTCATTAAATAGAAATAATATATTTGTATAGTCGAAACTTTGTACTTTTTTTATACTTTGTACTTTTATAGGGTCAGTGGCCAATCAGATCCCCCCCATACCTTAAGAGAGCTTCGGCACTCACCCTTAACTAATAAGGAGGTTTACCATACAGGAGATCCCAAAGCCTGAGCCAACCTGTAGGGAAAAAAAATAAATGCAAGTATCCTTTAAAGATTGGGGACAATCAGGCCTTGTATATATTCCCTATATGGAGACAAATGCCATCAGGGGTATGGGGAACCCCATGATTTCCCAGTTCCTCCCCTCTCTTTCTCTCTCTGCCACTCTTTATAGCCAATCACAAAATTAACTATACAGACTTTTTAAACAGTTACAGTGTAAGATTTCCTTTGCAACCCCTTTGATTTTTAAAGGGGTGGCTCACCTTCAAGTTAACTTTTAGTATATTGTAGAAGGGCCAATTCTAAGAAACTTTTCAATTGGTCTTCGTTATTTATTTTTCATAGTTTTTTTTAATGATTTGCAATTTTCTTCTGTTTCTTTGCATCTTTCAAATGGGGGTCACTGACACCATCTAAAAACAAATGCTCTGTTAGGCTACAAATGTATTCTTATTGCCACTTTTTATTACTTATCATTCTATTCAGTACATCTCCTATTCATATTCCAGTCTCTTATTCAAATCAATGCAGGGTTGCTAGGGTAATTTGTACCCTAGAAACCAAATTGCTGACACTGCAAACTAGAGAGCTGCTGAATAAAAAGATAATTAACTATAAAACCACAAACAATAAAAAATTAAAACCAATTGCATATTGTCTCAGAATATCACTCTCTATGATATACTAAAAGTTAACTCAAAGGTGAACAACCCCTTTAACTACAGAGGAAGGCAAGTTGCAAAAGGTCACAGAGCACAATGTTATTTTGCACTTTGTACCCTGCTGTGTGGTTCGCTTCTGAATGTACAACTCTTTGCTTCTTTGGGGCATATTTATTATACTGTTTAAAATTAAATTAGCTGAAAAATGGTGTAAAAAGCTTCGTAAAATAAATGTCAAATTTATCAAGATGTGTTTAATTTTACACCATGCGAAAGCCAGATTTTCCACCATTATTTTACATTGCTGCCAGTGGAAGTCATTCTAAGATAAAAAAATAACACACCCGAACCCGCCCTCCCTCCACCCATGCCCTATTTCATTTTATAGACCTGCGCCGACCTGCCCCGCCAATGACGTCACAAAAGGAGCTGGGAGAGCAGGCACACGGCTATAAAAGCGTAAGTCGAAGGTAGGACCCGCGGGTATTGGGCTGGCCTGCACATAATTAATGTGTGGTGTATTTTTTACACAGT
Source organism: Xenopus borealis (assembly GCA_024363595.1). Taxonomy (NCBI): domain Eukaryota; kingdom Metazoa; phylum Chordata; class Amphibia; order Anura; family Pipidae; genus Xenopus; species Xenopus borealis. Next base: position 74,496,615 of record CM044444.1, read on the forward strand.
ATAATAAGTATGCCCTTTGCACTGAATTCCACCTAGTGCAAGTGGCTGTGTCTTAAGAACATGGCGAGCCTTGGTGCACCCAGTCTGCGCCATGACCGGCCAGGAGCCCTGGGCAACCTGGCCGGTCATGGCGCAGACTGGGTGCATTTAGAGGCAAGCGCATGTACAAATCCATGCACATGGGTGAATCACCACACTGGCGGACAGTTGGGCAGAGAGAGGACCATACAAGAGGTAGGAGGTATGTGCCTGAACCCCCACCCAGCATTGCACCCTAGGCACATGCCTACTCTGCCTACCACTAGTTCGGGCCCTGATTACATTATTGACTATATAAACACACATGGAAAATCTGTGAGGTAGATACGTGGATTATCTGCCCCTTTAAGTACTAAAACCATTCTATCTCTTAACTGTAGTGCAAAGTGGACCCTACAGCTCTATTGGACCCAAAATAGTAGCCTGCATAGTTACAGTTAATATTGATGGTTTGATCTTTGTCCTGCGAGACAATGACAGTCCCTTCCATAAAGCAAGATATATAATTTATCCTTATTGAAATCAAAACCATCTTATTGGGTTAATTTAATATTTAGAGTCTCTAGTAGACTTAAAGGAGAACCAAACCCATACTTTAAAAAACAGTACCCCCCCATAGACCCCACTCCCCCCAAGCATACTTGCTACCCCAGGAAAATGCCCCTAACTTTTTACTTACCACCTCACGGCAGATTCAGGTGTCTGAGTTCATGACAGCGATCTTCTTCTTCTTCTTCTTCTGTAATCTTCGTGTAGTGAACAGTGTTTCGGCGCATGTGTAGTTGAAGCAAATCCCTGTTCCCTGCGCATGCACAGAAACTCACAGTAATTGCCGAAGATCCGAAATAAGACACAAAGATTACCAAAGAAGAAGATGGCTGCCGTGAACTCCGACGCCTTAATTTGCTGCGAAGGGTGAGTATAAAGTTAAGGGCATTTTTAAGGGCCTATGCCCCAATGCATTTTTGATACAAAATTAATTTCTGTTAGTGTACATATTTAATTGTGTCTCTCTATACTAGTAAAATATACAAAACCATATTTTTAGTCAAGGATAATCACAAAATCAATTGTGTTGACAAAAGGATATTATATTATTACAAAGTACAAGGTACTCTTCATATAATAATGTTTCTAGATATTTTGTAAGATCCTTATTGCATCATATTAAAGCATGATGACTCAAGGATGGGAATAATGACTTTTAAATATCTCTACACTGCAAAATAAAGTTGGAAAACTTTCCATAGTTTCACTTTGGCAAAAAATTTTAAATTTACAGCAAAATTCACGAAATGGAGAAAAATTCCCAAAACGCATTGAAGTTACCGGGAATCAAAATTATTTTGACATGAGGCAAGCTTCAATTTTTTATGCGCAACTATTTGGTCCAAATGCATTAAAGTCAACTGGCGTCTGAATAATTTGGATGCGTGTCGATTTTGATGCAAACCATTTTTTCTTTGAAGCAGCGGATTTCTTGCCAGCAAATTGTCGCTGCAGTTTTGTGAATGAATTCGCTCGCGGCGAATCACAGGAATCTTATCTCCTTGACGGATTTCTGCCTGCTACAAATAAGTGTAAGCAGAGAACAAATATATAACCCACACTGGAATATTTACATGTTATTTCTTATTTATGATCAATATCCTTAAAACTGGTTTTTCATAAAAGGCAAACATTGGTTTGGGTCTGAAGCACAGGTTTTTCTTTTGTCAAGAATTTGCCAAATTTAGGTTTCTGGGTTTGTGTTTTGGCACCAAAAAACAAGTTCAGTTTCCAAGTCAGTAGGATTAAGAGTCTTGTCGGAGCCAAGTGAAAGATACAAAAGATAAGCAAGATAAATAGTTTCTCCCTACTGTGCACAAGAGCAGCACCTGCTGAAAGTTTAGCACCTGTGAAAGGCTATGACATTGTAATATTACTTGAAGAATGCACAAAAGTATTTGAGGAATTGTACAAAAAAAAACATAATGAGACTATTTATTTGGGCAGAAAATCATACCTCCCAACATTTTGTTAATAGAAAGTGGGACAAAAAGATTTGCTGGGCAGAGCACGGTGAAAATGTTTGATCACACCCATTCTGTGGCCACGCCCCATAATTACCATGTTCATTTTACAAAATTTGGCAGATTATGAAAGTTTGAACACATTTCTGTGATTTTTATGTTATTACAGTTTTGCTCATAAAGGTGAATTGCCCTTTAAGCTACAAGTCACAGTTTCCCAAGAGCCCTGCTTATAGTAAATTGTGAAAATTGTTTCTTTGTTTATCTTAAATTGTTACAAAAGTATCCTGCCATGCACCTACCATGTATTCTGGGCTCTGCCAAAAGTCAATTAACTTTGTATCTTAGTCTGGCTGTTCAGTGCAGGAGATCAAAGAGAAATTTGCAACAATGCAGGTCGCACGAAAAATGGGACCGTTGGGAGGTACAGGGCTAGAATTAGGGGTTGCCAGGCACATACCCGCTCTGCCACCTACCCCTTGTCCGGTCCCTTCTCTTTGACTGTCTCCTCACTTTCCCGTGCAAAATAGTTGGTTTGCGCAAGCGCATCAGTTCACACATAAACGCAAGTGCAATGCTTTGCACATGTGCACCCTATCCGGTGCCGCAATCGGCCAGGATGCTTAGGGTGTCTGGCCGGCCTGGTCTAGCCCTGGGGAGGTATGGAATATATAAAATCCTACTAAAGGCCTCCTGGGTAAATATAAAGAGACATTTAAAGGGATACTGTCATGGGGTAAAAAAAAATTCAAAATCCGTCAGTTAATATTGCTGCTCCAGCAGAATTCTGCATTGAAAACCATTTCTCAAAAGGGCAAACATAATTTTTTAAAATTTCATTTTGAAATCTGACATGGGGCAAGACATATTGTCAATTTCCCAGCTGCCCCAAGTCATGTGACTTGATAAACTTCAATCACTCTTTACTGCTGATATCACCCCCCTCCCCCCCAGCAGCCTAACAACAGAACAAAGGAAAGGTAACCAGATAACAGCTCCCTAACACAAGATAACACAGCACTCAATAGTCAAAACCCATGTCCTACTGCGTTCCCTTCAGTTACATTGAGAAGTAAAAACAACAGCCTGCCAGAAATCAGTTGCCTCCTACAGTGCTGGCACAAGTCACATGATCAGGGGCAGATGGGAAATTGACTAAATGTCTAGCCCCATGTCAGATTTCAAAAATGAATATAAAAAAATCTGTTTGCTGTTTTGAGAAATGGATTTCAGTGCAGAAATCTACTGGAGCAGCACTATTAAAGGGCAAGGAAAGGCAAAGAAATAAAATCCCATTTTTACTTTCTTTAATGAAAAAGAAATCTATCTCCAATATACTTTAATTAAAAAATGTGTACCGTTTTTATAAGAAACCTGACTGTAGGCAGTGAAAGTCTCCTTTCATTTAGTGCTGTGGATAGGAATTTGCAGACGGTCCCTAACTTCTGGCAGGGAAACAGTCATACTTATGAACAGCCATGCAGAACTCAAGCAGCTTTGTTTTTGATAATTTATGACGATCCCTAAGAAGCCCAGATCACACTGAGCATGTGTATGTAGTCTAGTCTTGCAAAGATGTATAACAAAGTTACAAGATGACAGCCCCCTGTGGCCAACTTTGAAAGCATAAATCATTTGTTTGATTAGGCTTGTGGTGCAGTAAGTTCATGTTTATATTTAATATAAAAAATACAGCATTTCTAGCCTTATTCTATTTTAGACTATCCTTGCCCTCTAACTGATGCATTTTGAAAAAAACATGTTTTACCATGACATGGTTTAACGCATATAGTAAGTAAAAACTAAAAAAATTGTAGAGCAGGGCAGTGATGAATGACAGATGGTCCTGAATGTTTTGGGGATATTGGGATCAGTAGTTCAACAGCAAGCTGAGGACTGAAAAACATATTTAGAGGTTGGAAAGAGTTAATTTTTTAAAACAAAGTGGGACTTTTTTGTAATGCAATTTCCTGTCTAATGAAAATGTAATTTCTGTACCCCTGTGTACGAAATGCATCAGACGTTCTATCTTTTTAATCTCCTGTACTAAAGACATGTTTTCATTATTTCTGCTTCATCAATGGAGTTGTTCAGTCCAGTGTGCAAGCCTCGTTTAAAGTTTAAAGCTGAAAACCACAACCAGAAATTCAGATAAATTGTTTTATAAACAGTGCATCACTTAAAAATGCCTTATAAAAAATGTAATTAAAGCTTCATTATGCTGAAATGAATTTTTCAAAATAAAATTACTCGTTAGTCTTCACTGTCCCCCTCTGGAGCAATCTCACTCTCATCATGTAGAGGTCAAAGCCAGATTTTGATCGACAGCTCAAATATATTGCGAGTGCTCTCTTTACCTAGACAATGCATTAGAGCAAATTGACTTTCAAAACAGCCGATTCCAACACAAAGCTGCATGTGGAGAGAGAGTTTGCTGAGAAGAACAAGATAAAGATCTATTGGATCATTTCAGAAATTTCAGTTAATTTCACTTTCAAAGAGTTTCTTTCTTCTACAAGTTATTCACTCTTATTTACCATTATTTAATTTTAATTTTCACAATAGTGCCCCTTAAGGGCAATTATATATGAAATTTTAAGGAAAAACTAAACCCTAAAAATGAATGTGGCTAAAAATGCCATATTTTATAAACTGAACTTATTGCACCAGCCTAAAGTTTCAGCTTGTCAATAGCAGCAATGATCCAGGACTTCAAACTTGTCACAGGGGGTCACCATCTTGGAAAGTGTCTGTGACACTCACATGCCCACTCACATCCCCACCAAGGCCCCCCTCCATCAAGCCCGCCCCCCATCCCCACCAAGACCCCCTCCCCCTAGCCTAAGTGATACCCTGGGCAAATGCCCCTAACTGCCATACTTACCCCTCTGAGCAGATTCAGGCATCGGACTTCACAGGTGCCATCTTTAGCCGCTTTGATAATCTTCAGAATGAGACCAATTTTAATGAGTTTTGGTGCATGCGCAGTTGTTACATAGCAGAAGATTGCCCCAACCGTGCATGCCAAAACGCCAATTTCATTATGAAGATTACTGATGGCCTTTGCGAAGTCTGATGCCTGAATCTGCGCGGAGGGGTGAGTATGGACTTAGGGGCATTTGCCTGGGGTATCACTTAGGTTAGGGGGAGGGGGTCTTGGTGGGGATGGGGGGTAGGGGTTATTTAAATGTAGGGTTGAATTCTCCTTTAAAGGCATTAACAGAATCAGCTATTACATCATAATTCGGCAAAACAATCCACAACTTTTCCAGAACAAATCCAGGGGAAATAAAACAAAACCTCTCTCAATAAAACAAAACCTCTAGTCTGCCGGCTGAGCCCCATAAGGCACTGCTGAACGCTTCCAAATTGGCCCCAAAATATAAGCATTGACGTAACTACCTCAGCAATTTTAATCACTGGTGTCAGGGAAGAGGGAGTTTTCTGCATACAGGTGTGCTGCCTCCATGCAGGCTCACAGTTCATGTGGGTGGTGTCGGGGGCCTAGTTGCACCATTGAGTATGGGAACCAGTGTTTGAAGGGATTTTGAGTCTACTGTAGCCGGGGTATGAGAGAAGATAACAAATGTGGACAGAGAAAGAGAACAGCAGAGGCAAAGCTAAAATCGCAGATGATCCAAAAATATGATTACAGAAGCTAGGCTTTGCAAAGCAAGATTAAAAAATGAATGTATTATTACTAGGTGAATGCAATATCTTCATAAACAGTAAATGACATTTCCAACACCTTAATACAGTAGTAATTTGCAGATTGTCCGAATTGTAAACCTGCATGAGCACCGTGGCACCTTTAGTGAAATACAAGAAAGTGTCAATAATAAATACATTGTATAAATTTCATTTTGTGTATGCGTAAAACGAAACAAAATACATCATTTCTTTTGAATGACTTTCTATAAACAAGCAAGGGAAATGTAAAAGCAGGGCTCCACATGAATACCCAGCACATGGCCAAATCTTAGGGATTTGTACTCGTTTAATTGAACTATGCAGTTCACTTCCGTAACACCGCAAAATATGTTAAGAAATATTGTTCTGCTGAGCTGAATCAACACACGCTGTATCACATACACCTACGCAAACTATGGTTTCACTGTAAGAAACCCTTGAGTCAGGTTTAGCCTTTAAATTCCATAAAAAAGGCAACTAAATAGAAAGAGAGTTAAACTCTCAACCTAAAACTTGGAGCAAGCCAACTTAATTTCCTGTCAGAGTGCAACCACCAACCCGAAAAACAGGAGAGCTTATGTTTGCTTCAGTACCTACATATTCATCATTTGGTTGTTCTATTAAAATGCCAGAAGGCATTCATACCATAACTGTAATCTGTTATTAGCTATTGTGCAAGGATTCAAGAACAACGTAGGCAGAGCAGGAAAGTCTCTTCCTTCTCTTATCTGCAGTTTGTAGAAATTCTGCATTTATGGTCTTTGTATAAATGTAGAGACCCTGAGGATTATGGTTTATGGCAATATGGATAATTTAAAGGGATACTGTAATGGGAAAACCTTTTTTTTTTATGCATCAGTTAATAGTGCTGCTCCAGTTGACTTCTGCACTGAAAATCATTTCTCAATTTTGAAATCTGACATGGGGCTAGCCATTTTGTCAATTTCCCAGCTGCCCCAAGTCATGTGACTTATGCCTGTACTTTAGGATGGAACTACTTTCTGGCAGGCTGTTGTTTTTCATTCTCAATGTAACTGATGAGTACTATTGAGTGCTGTTCTTAGATCTACCAGGCAGCTGTTATCTTGTGTTAGGGAGCTGTTATCTGGTTACCTTCCCATTGTTCTGTTGTTAGGCTGCTGGGAGAAAAAGGGGAGGGGGTGAAATCACTCCAATTTGCAGTACAGCAGTAAAGAGTGATTGAAGTTTATCAGAGAACAAGTCACATGACTTGGGGCAGCTGGGAAATTGACAAAATTGCTAGCCCCATGTCAGATTTCAAAACTGAATAAAAATTGTTTGATCTTTTGAGAAATGGATTTCAATGCAGAATTTTGCTGAAGCAGCACTATTAACTGATGCATTTTGAAAAAAAAAAAAAAATTTCCCATGACAGTATCCCTTTAAGGAATTCCCTTGAAAAAGATCAGATGAAGAATTGAAGCTATGTTGATTTTAAAATTCACACATAATTAATTGATGTTTTTAATTCCAGTTAATTCCATGTTGGCAGTGTCTTTTTTAAAAAAAAAAGGAAAACGTGCTCAGGGCTCTCTCTTCCTGGATCCCACCTTGCGGGGAGGTGTGTACAGGAGAGGGTCTGAACAGTGACAGACCCTGGCTAGGGAAAGTTTATTTAGCAGCAAAAGTTTGTGTAAAACTTGCTCTAGGAGCAAGAGATAATGGCAATGTATTTAGTGAGGAGCTTTCTGGCTCCAGCAAGGAGAGTAGTTGGGGTGATGATCAACCTGCCAGACAGGAACACGAGTGGGTGAGCTCAGGAGCAGGGAAAGTACCCCAGTCCCCAGAGCAATATACCCTGTGGGATCCTGAGTGCTGTGGAAAATAACCAAGGCCCGCTGCACTACCCCCTGAGAGGAATCTACTTGCAATATCTTAAAGGAGAACCAAACCCCTTATTCATAAAAACCCCTACCCTCCAAAGTCCCCCGCTGCCCCCCCCCCCCAGCCAAGGTGTCTTTACTTTGCAGATTAAGCAGAGCCCACAGGTGCCATCATCCAGCTCTTCGGTCTTCTTCGGATCTTCCATTTGTCAAATTCCATCATTTTCGGCACATGCGCAGTTTTCAATAACCGTATGCGCCGATACGGCAAGACCGAAGAGCTGAAGATGGCACCCGGGAGCTCTGCTGTGTTGAATTTGCAAAGAGAGGTAAGTAAAGACTTAGGGGCAATTACCGGAGTTTACACCATTTACATACTACAAATATCACAGGTTTGTATTCAGTATAAACTGATTTTATCTATTTTATTCAATTATGTAAATTCCTCCCTTTCATGTACACTAAAAACAAAAATCAGCAATTAATTGTGAAACACTATTTCTGTGTTAAAAACTGATGAAGGTTACTGAAATGAAGAGTAATATTTAATCCCTATCTTTATCATGCCATCTAAGATCTCTAGTCCAACCCATGCCTTGAGTCACTTGTGTTCAAAACTAAAGTTTGTACTAAAGATTTGTCACCCACGTGTGGTGCTTACCTGATGATGGCATGGGACAAACCTGAGTTACTCTGCAGTGCCTCCCCCTGGTGGGATCTGGGAATGCACGTACGGGTGGCCCAATAGAAAAACAGTAATAATTTACACACAGTGTGTTGATAAACGAATTAACTTTTTTACTAAAAGTAAATGGGCAAATAATACAAGCAGCACTCCTAACAAGGTGTCAATAGGGGCTTCACTAACTGACTAGACAGGTGCAAACTGTCTGACTTACTAAAAGAAAGTAAAGTCCTTCAACTCTTCTAGCGTTCCTTGGATTCCTAGGATACCGTTACTTTATTCTGTATATGGTACTCACCCCAAAAGTCTGTTTGGATGCCATACACAGAATCTTCAAGTGATTATGGACAGTGCAACTCCAGCCCCTTTGGATACTCAGATGGGAATTCCCTGCAAGTTCTGGTTCCTCCAGTCTGAACTCCTTTCACACTCTCCCTGTATCTGTGTTTCTCCAGGCACAGTATCTGGTGTCCTGTGCCAGATTTATCCAAATGACAGATTGTGGTGGGGCTTTCCAGCTCTGTGGGCCCCCCTGCTCCTCTTTCTCTCTGTCCACCGTGTGGCTCTCACTCTCTTGCTTCCTATTCCTGCCAGAGACAGGCTGAAAGCAGCAGAGCCTTCAGCCCATGTACCCACAGCCTTAGTCCTTCTTTTCATATTGATTTAGTACACTGAACAGTTACATAGGGATGGGAAAAAGACACATGTCCATCAACTTTGTATCTGTTTTGATTGGAAAATACGTATATCCTTAATCTAGAAGGGCAATTCAACCAGTCCTGCAAAAAATATTTTGCACCTTCCTATCTCAAGGGATACTGTGTTTCCCCTGAACAAATCAAGTAGTAAATAAGGTATCACAGAGTAAGTTATCATGGGGGGCCTTTTTACATTGCTGTGCGCATGGGTTTGTCCCTGTTTAAGTAGATATTATAAATTTGGAATGACTGCTAACAAACAAGTAGATGCAGCCAGTTATGAAGAAAATCAGAATTACAGCATGTAATAATGGAAATGGAGCCAGCCAGGTAAAAAAAAAGCATGTCCTTCCATTTTGTTTTTAGCACTTCTGGGAGTTCTAATTGGTAACTGCCAACATTTTTCATCCAGTCTTTTATCCTCCTGTCCTTAAATATGATGTTTTCTGTATTCTGCCAATTTTAACAGCCAATAAAAATACACAGCCAGTAACATCTTCAAGCAACAGTTTCATTTACTAGGGAAAATTAATAGGAAGAGAGTTTGTTTGTGTTGAAGAATAACTTCCCGATCCTGCACTAAATTGGATCAGGCAGTGGGTGCTTTTCCCATGATAACTGCCAATCCAGATGAATTGTCTCTTGGCCTCCAGAATCGGAGGAATTTGATTAATAATTCCATAGTGACTTAGCATCTGAATAGCAAAACACAATGCTCATCTGTACTTTTCTGGGACTGAGGAAGCTCTTTCTCACTGCCACTCCTCACACAGAAGGTGGATACCCGTCTTCTTCTTCCATACAGCACCATAATACACACACACACACACAAATATAAATATACTTATATAGAGAGAAAGAGAGAGACATGTGGTGCACACCATAGACAGTTGTTTCATCTGGGTGCCTGAGACACAACACAAGGAATGCATAAGAACAGCACTCTGACTCCTGATGAAGGTCCCTGTGCGGGACCAAACTTTGAGCGAAATAAACCTTTGGAAGATTGATTCAGCAAGTCCTGTAAGTGCATATATATATTTATATGTATTATGAGAAAAATCTAAGAGGCTTATAAGAACCCAAACTATAGCTTAAAGGAATTCTGTAATGGGAAAACATTTTTCCAAAAAGCATCAGTTAACAGCTGTGCTCCAACAAAATCCTGCATTGAAATCCATTTTTCAAAAGAGCTAAAATTTTTTATATTTCATTTTGAAATCTGACATTAGGCTAGACATGTCAGTTTCCTAGGTGCCCTCAGTCACGTGACTTGTACTCTGACTAACTTCAATCACTCTTTACTCCTGCACTGCAAACTGGAGTGATATCACTCCCTCCCTTTCATCACCAGCAGCCTAACAACAGCAGAATGGAAAGGTAACCAGATAACAGCTCCCTGATAAATATGAGAATAACACCCAATAATTAAAATCCAAGTCCCACTGCAACTCTTCGAGTTACACTGAGTAGGTGAAACAATAGCCTATCTAAAAGCAATTCCATTGTGAAATGCTGCCTCTTTCTGAAAGCACAGGATCAGGCACACAACTTCAGGAATAACATTTTATATTGTAGAGTGAATTATTTGTTATGTAAAAAGTGTCATTTAGAAATAAAACTACACCATAAAAACCATGACAGAACTTAATTTGATTTTAAGACATTTTTTAGTACTGCACCCCCTATGTTTCTCTAAAAGGCCTTCTTAAATTGCTAATAAAGATGTAGTTGGGCTTATGGGTGGGGCAAAGATTTCATAGGCTGGAGCACTTGTATGCCTCCATATATATGTATCACAAAGGTTTGTTTCATTGTGTGCCTATAATATATTACTTAGAAATAATTGAGTTAAATTAGTGGTGGTTTAACCTCTGCTCTTCAACCAGCAAGCCAAAGGATAATTGCTTTGATCATTGGTATATGTGAATTTAACAGTTAGCTGAAGTGGCTAATGGATTTAATCTCTGAGTCAACAATCCAAATTGCACTAGTAAGAGAGTTATATTCTGTTCGTTGTGATAAATCTTGTAAATTCAAACATTATTTAAAGGAAAAACGAGCCAACATAATTTAATTTCTTTTTCAGGGAAAGCTTTTGCAATAGAGAGCTATTTGGTTACTTGTATACTGGGCTTTATCCCTGAATATTGATTTAGGTAAATATGACCACCACAAAGACTTCTCTGTAGTCACAAAAAAATCAGACTGCCTTAGTAGAGCCTTGTAATTTGCACCTTACCCTGCAATGATTTATATTGCTATATTTAAAAAAAACACAATTTCTTACGTAACCGTAACATAATAAACATCTGAATGAAAAGCATGACATAGAAATTTAGACAAGCTGTTTGTTGGCAGTGTCTTGAGATCTACTGATCACCAGCTAAAGGTCTGCTAGTAGATCCCCATCTACCTTTTGGTCACCCCTACTATAAGAGTAGGCACTAGGGATATAAAAGGAGAATGGTTGCTTTCTTGCATTTTGAAGTTATGTAAGGAACTGATGAAACAGGTGAAAATAGAAACATATTTTCACACAGTTTATATGTCTACCAAATCTAGTGTTCTTGATTCTGTGCACGGACATGAAAACAGAGTGGGTAGAGTAACCTCACATTCATTTTTCTCTGCCCTCAACCCGATGTCATTCTGTCCCAAATTTGAGGTGTGGTTTTAGAAGTGTTTTTAACCCCGACAAAACTAACATTTTTAAAAAAGCATAACTTATTTATGAATAAAAATGCAGTACGAATCTTACGAATTTGAAAACCTCAAAATGTTTGTTTACTCCAAATTTTACAAGCATTTAAAAGCAAAAACCTCAAAGTAACAAAATATTTAAAAATTTGCTAAGGACAGCTCCCATTAACTCCTACATGACTCTGACAGTTCTTAGATGGTGTTATTTTACACTGGAGTTTTTTGTGGTTTCTTTTTTAATATGTATCGAAAATTATGTGTTTTAGAACCATTGTTCACATGCAAGACTTTAAGGGGGAAATTCAGAAAGCGCCCAAGTTGCGCAAGCAAAGGGTTCAGCGCAATTCGCCGAACATCGCCAGTCACATTTTCACCAGGCGAGCGCAAATTCATTTTATTTAGGTGTTATAATGCCCTACACATGTGCCCACAGTAAATTTAAGGTGCCATGTGTGGTCATTTTCAGCCTATCAAACAAAGCCACTTTTTTTGGGACTTAGAAAATTTTTGAACTATATTGGGACAAATGTTCACTTTTTTTTTTAACAAACTCCTATTTACTCCATTGCACTTCGCCTGCTCTAACCTGGTGAAGTCAACTCTGGCGAAGGGGGTAACATTCATAAAAAAGACAAACAAATTTTTTTTTAGCATTTTCGGCCACCTTCACCTTTGAATTTTCGCCAGGGTGACTGATTTTTGTGAAAAAATGATACAAACGATAATAAACTGTCCCTTTGCATTGGCCCTTATTCAAATCTGAAACCATGTGATTTTACATTCTGAATGGGTTTCATGAAACTTTGCCTTTTTTCAATTGCAGGTTGTTTCACTGTTAATAATGACTCAAATAGAATTTTAAAACATGCTCAATTATTTTGTTCAATTCTATTAATGATTAAAAAAAGAAATGTGGGTAGGTGATGATAGGGAAAAATGACTGGGAACAAGATACAGGATGAGAGAAAATGGAGAGAGGTAATAAATGTTAAAGGTGGGGTTCAGACACTGCAAGACAGAAAAAAAAGGGTCCGACACTGAAGGGGACAGTGGAAATAAAAGTGCGAGAGTATAAGGAAATGAACCCCCCCCCCCCGAGCTGCTTTAGAAGGTGAAAAATTACACTTTACACTTCAATATTAGAAAAACAGTCACAAAAAGAAAATAGACAGTAATTGGAAAAAGTCATTATTTCTGGTGATCTATCTGAAAACAACTAGTTGTTTGAAGGTGGACAACCCCTTTAAATAAATAAGTCTCAGGGCTAAATTTGAGTTTCAGTAACGATTTTAAATATAACCTCCTTATTGCACTTAAAAGTATAAATACACCTGACTAAAGGAATGAGCTGTGCATTGTGACCTGTTCCCAGTGTAAACATAAGCCTTATCTTCCTCAAGACTTATTGCAGCCAAGCTTGTCATTCCTTGGTTAAAACACTGAAACACTGTATAGTACACATTCCACAAAGATGGCCAAAATGTTTTGTGCACAGATAGAAATAAACAATCTCCTCTGCAGAGGAACAGGTACATGTATGGGATCTATTATCCAGAATCATCCGGACCTGGGGCTTTCTGGATAACAGGTCTTTCCATAATATGTATCATCATACCTTAAGACTACTAGTAAACATTAAAGAAACCCAATAGGCTGGTTTTGATTCCAATAAGAATTAAAGGGCAAGGAAAGTGTAAAAAAGAATAAGGCTAGAAATGCTGTATTTTGTATACTAAACATAAACATGAACTTACTGCACCACAAGCCTAATCAAACAAATGATTTATGCTTTCAAAGTTGGCCACAGGGGGCTGTCATCTTGTAACTTTGTTATACATCTTTGCACATGCACATGCTCAGTGTGATCTGGGCTAAGCTTAGGGATCATCATAAATGATAAAAAAAAAACAAAGCTGCTTGAGTTCTGCATGGCTGGTAAGTAAGTCAGGGGCTCCCCCTGCTGTTCATAAGCATGATTGTTTCCCTGCCAGAAGTTAGGGACCGTCTGACAATTCCCATCCACAGCACTAAATGAAGGGAGAATTTCACTGTATACAGTCAGGTTTCTTATAAAAACGGTACACATTTTTTAATTAAAGTATATTGGAGATAGATTTCTTTTTCATTTAAGTAGAAATGGGATTTTACTTCTTTGCCTTCCCTTGCCCTTTAATTATATCTTAGTTTGGATCAAATACAAGGTACTGTTTTATCATTACAGAGAAAAAGGAAATCATCTTTAAAAATTTTGATTATTTGATTATAATGGAGTCTATGGGAGATGGCCTTTCTGTAATTTGGAACTTTCTGGATAACGGGTTTCCAGATAAGGGATCCCATACCTGTAATTGTGGCCTAGTTCATTCCTTTTGACTTGGTGAAGCAGAATTTTATGGTCTGGAGGTCATTTCTGTGTAATTGCATTGTACTGTGTAGGGAATTGCGCATTTGTAATGATATAATCAAACAGCTGAAAAATGGAACAAATCGAACTGTGTGAGTGCCATTAATCGCTTAACTTTACTCTTACTGAAGAGGAACACCTATATGCTGGTAGACGTGTAAATGAACAGTTCAGTGTAAAAATAAAAACTGGATAAATAGACAGGCAGTGCAAAATGAAAAATGTTTCTAATATAGTTGGTTAGGCAAAAATGTAATGTATAAAAACTGGAGTGACTGGATGTCTAATATAATAGCCAGAATACAACTTCCTGCTTTTCAGCTCCCTAAATCTGAGTTAGTCAGTGACTAGAAGGGGGCTCACATGGGACATAACTGTTCAGTGAGTTTGCAATTGATCCTCAGCATTCAGCTCAGATTCAAAAGCAACGGTTATGACTAGGGTTGCCACCTTTCCTTAAAACTTTTACCGGCAGGTGGGGGTGGGAACAAAAAGAGGCGGTGCTGTGATGTAAAGGGGTCATGACGTAAAAGGGGTGTGACCACATTGCGGAGATCACAAGAAGGAGCACAAAAGTTGTTTCTGGGGGTGGGGCCAATGGGTCTTGCTAAGGGTCTTACAGATTTACCAGCAGCTAAATTGCGGGGTGACAAACCTAGTTACGACCCATGCTTCCCCCCCTCAAATTACTGATTGGCTACTGCCTGGTAACCAATCAGTGGAAACCTGCTGAAAAGCAGGAAGTAGTGTTCTGGCTATTATATATTTAATATTTATATATTTAAGCCTTTATTTATTACATTTCGGCTAACTAACTATATTGGAAATGGAAACATTTTTTATTTTGCACAGCCTACCTATTTAATCAGTTTTTATTTTTACACTGAACCATTCCTTTAGTGAAATCTTTTTTCTTAGTTTACCAACTTGCTAGGGGATTATAACATAACAGGAGGACTAGTTGATAAGCAAATTTGAAGTGAGCCATACCATTATGGTGCTAGTGTAAATTATAATAATACGTAATAAGCTAATCAATAACCATGCTGCTGGAGAGCTGCTGAATAAAAATCTAAATAACTCAAAAACCACAAAATAATAAACACAAAGTGCAGATTGTCTCAGAATACCACTCTATACATCATATTAAAAGTTCATTGAAATGTGGACAACTCATGAAGAACCTTTAGAAGCTTTGCTGAATAAATATGAGGAAAAAAAATATGTCACAGGGTTGGCTCAGTGTGGAATAAAAATGTCCAAAAAGCAAAGGAATTGGGAGGACTAGATGTAAATCTGCAGCAGCCATAGGAGTTTCAGATAAACACTTTATATTTCCGTCCCATTTAACTATGCAACCAAGTTTCAAATACAACTTCAAAGGAGAAAATAAATAAATTATCAAACATATGAGCCATTTGGCCAAAAATAGACAGTGTGTCTTGATATTTCTGTGAGATACCATTTCATCCCTCCTTTTATTCATTAATAATTTAGAAAAGCTGATGTATGTCTAAGTGTGTTTATATATAGCACCACATTCTAAACAACACTAGTTAACAGGCAAATCTAAGGAATAAATAATGACAGCACAGAAAGAAAAAGTATGGGCACAGTGGAAAGAAACATACAATGAAAATCACTGCTTTTAAAGGAACAGTTAGTACAGCCAGGCAGCTTGCACTGGAATTGTCTCTACTTTCCTGTTCTGCAGTGCTCAAAAATGGAGACTCAGGAAAACCTGTATCTGTATTAATTGATTGAGACTGCGGCAGATAAATTCATTAAGAAAGCCCACTTCAAAAGAAGTCAACTCTGCTATAAAAATGGGTAGTTGGCATCAATATACTTGGTTCAAAAGCAAAGAGCATTTCAGTGCTAAAACATAAAATGTGTATATGGTGCTGAAATCTGTTCTGTGCTCCTGGCCAATGCAGTAGCATAATGAAAATATAAAAAGGGGAAAAAAAGATTTGCCACATGGAGCTTGGCATTTTTCTGACCATGCCCATTTTTGTGGCCACACCCCCTAAGTATCATGTTCATTTTACAAAGTTTGGCAGGTTATGAAACACATTTCTGTGCTTTTAAAGTGTTATTACAGTTTTGATAATGAAGGTGAATTGCCATTTAAGTTGCAAGTCACAGTTTCCCCAAGAGACCTGCTTATCTTAAATTGTTACAATTGCTTCTTTGCTCATCTAAAATTGTTACAAAAGTAACAAAGTGCACCTGGCACATATTTTGCCAAAAAAACTTTTTATGGCTGTTCAGTACAGGAGACCAAAGAGAAAGTCTGAACATTTCAGTAACAATCCAGGACTGCGGTTGAGTTGTCAAAACCTTGACTGTCATGTGAAAAACAGCACAGGTGGGAGGTATTCAGTAGTTCTAGGTGCTTGAACTGAAGGAGCATAGGGGCTGAATCTTGGCCTGCATTTACAGAATCTTCGGGCCAAGAATCCACCTGGGGTGTCAGTAGCCACATATTTGCAGTATTTTTGCTTTTTGGGGAATCTGCAAGCAGAATTATTAAGTAAAACAAAGCATACCACAAGAATTGTGACATATCTGTCAAAATCAATGTGAAAACAGTTTATGAAAAATATGTAATAAGACAATTTCAGGTGAATACTGAGTAATGGGCAAATGTTCAATATACTTTTTGCCTGAAAATAAGGAGCTGAGGACAGAAAAGCAGATGCTGGTTAAAATAATCTGTCTTAAACCGCATAGCATTTGTTAAATGGCAATTTAGCGTTTCCTCTGTACAGTGAATTATGTGCAAATTATGCCATATGCTTTGCATACATAGTGTGTTATTAGTATTCTAAAAATGGCTGTTCCAAAACACTACAATGTCTCTGCATTTCAAAGTTTCTTCTCTTTTAAAGTATTGCTTGTGAAGGATGCTGCGATTACATAGTAATAAGAACTACATTTTTATCCCAGGTGCATTAACCCCTAGAAACCGATTATATGTTCATTACTCTAACCAATAGACCTGTGGAAGCTAATGTACCTATACGAGGATGCTGTAAGCAGTGTAGTGTTTCCACTCATGACCCAGTGCTCTTGGTATGACAGTTTCATGCCACACATGTCAACACACACTTCCTCCATATGGAGAGTAACATGATATATCAGGGTCAGTGGTTGCTAGCATTACCAAGAGGTTAAAGCTGGCCATAGATGCAAAGATCCACTTGTTTGGCGACATTGGCAACGAGCTGATTTTTCTCCGATATGCCACTGGCAGGGCTATATCGGGTTAATCTGAACGTTCGGCCATCGGATTACGACTAGAGCAATGGACTTCCGACGGGTTGGTCGGAAGAAAACCCAACCTTCCCGATCGATATCGTGTCCAGATATCGGTCGGGAAGACCCGTCGGAAGCCCCAATACACGGGCAGATAAGCTGTCAAATCAGTCTAAATGACCAATATCGGCAGCTTTATCTGCCTGTGTATGGCCACCTTTAGTCAGGCTCTAGTCAACAGTAGTGGAGGGCCACTTTACTTTAGCAAGGCATTTCTCTTGCCCATTGGCCACATGGCCAGACCAGACATAGATAAAGTTAATTTGTTTTTTTAGATTTTTTTTTAGAATTTTTGTCATCACTGACAATACAAAACAATCACATGGAATGATCCAGACATGCACATTGTGTGTTCCTTTATAATGATAAAGACAGCCTGGAATGGGTCGTTATCTTCATTGGTTCATCTCTTTGGAAAACACATCTGAAAACATGACCATTAACATAAAGTAAAACCTGAATGATCAAGCATCGCTTTAGAGACAAAATGATTCTGTTTTTCACATTCATTCTTTTACTGCCAAAAGATGTTCCATTGGATTATAACATCATTCTTATCCCTGGCACTGGCTGTAATATAGTTTGGAATCCAGCATGACTTCTTGGAAGAAAGCGGATGGATTGCCAGTAAGATTCCACAGTTACCGTTCCCACACAGTCACTCTTGTCTCCTTCATGGAATGTCTCTACTCTGTTAGGCACTGATAATTTCATATAAAATTTAGCAACAATTTGCCCCAAGGAGCTGTGGAAATAGCACTACCCCCAGCCACAGGCTCACTGAATAAGACTGGACTGGCAATCTGTGGGTTCTAGCAAATGCCAGTGGGGCTGCTATAAGGTGCCATAGAAAGTCAGTATTTAGTGGGCTGGTGGGGGCTGTTTGGGCCTCTGTGTGGGCTTATTGGGCCTCTGTGTACCTGAAATGCCAGGGCCTATTTTAATTCTCAGTCTGGACCTGGTGAAGGGGTATAAGAAAGCTGCACTGGAGGGTATGAGCATAAACTCCCTGGGTTCTCGAGGGGGTAACTTGAAATTAGCCATGATTAACTAGAGAGCTTTTATTCCCCCCTGTTTTCTGCCAACAGGACTGTCAAGGTTACTTTTCTAAGCTCCAGATATATTTGCACGGAAAAACACTTAAGGTCTTCTAAGAGCCCAGTTTAGAGGGTGTTGAACAGTAAAATCAAAGTTCCAACATGATGCCAGTTCATACATTAGTGTCTTTCATAACTTTGTTTTTTCTACCTATTCTTTACCATATTTCTAAAATGTATATATCTACTTGATATCAGATTTAACTAAATTGTAATTAAACGTATTTGTGAGTTTTGTCCAGGTGACGTCATTAGTTCCTAAGGAATTGCTATCGAAATCTTGGGATGCTAGTAACTACAGCTTACTATTATACCTTCCATTACTACACTGACAATAGCTGTCCCTGTCTTTGTATGAAACGGAGGTGTTATCATCAAATTGACATAAAGAAGTGAATCTTTTCACTTATAATGCCTTATAGAGAGTGTTTTAAATGTGTTTTAGATAAAGACTTTTTTTTTGCCAAGTACAGGTATGGGATCCATTATCCAGAAAGCTCCAAATTACAGAAAGGCCATCTCCCATAGGCTCCATTGTATCCAAATGTCAAAACATAATTTCCTTTTCTCTGTAATAATAAAACAGTACCTTACAAACTAAGATATAATTAATCCTAATTGAAAGCAAATTAATGTTTAAATGATTTTCTAATAGACCTAAGGTATGAAGATCCAAATTACGGAAAGATCCATTCTCTGGAAAAACCCAGGTCCCAGCATCTATCACACTTTTTTATAATAATGATGGAATAAAATCTTGTTCGTTTTATATCCAATTTCAATCCTATGGTTTAACCACTAAATAATATCACTCTTTCCAGGCCAGGTGAAAGACACTAATATGGAGCATGTCTCCTTCCATTACATTAATACAAAGGATCAGGATTACCTGCAAGAGCAGTGGTTAAAGTTTTTCAGGGTTCTCAGTGAAGACCGATGCTTTAAAAGAGGCAAAGAGTTGATACATGTTTATTTGCATATATATATATATATATATATATATATATATATATATATATATATTGTTTAAATCTATTTTTTTACACCTCTGTGTTTACAGAAAATGTGAAAGAGCAATAAAAAAAGGGGATGAGGGAAATTGGGGCAATGCAACAGAAATGAATATGCACATTTCTATACACTCTACAACGAGTTTAAAGGAGAAGGAAAGCGATCAAGGCAGTTTATTGCCAATAGATTTGCCACAACAGTGCAAACTAGAATGCCATTTTTATTCCTTAGAATGCTTTTCCATACCTGATTTACAGCTTGCTCTAGGCTCAAATTACAGCAGAGAAGGGGCGGAGGGAGGGGGGAGAGAGGAGCAAACTGAGCATGCTCAAGCCCAAGCCCTGGAGATTTAAGCTGAAAACAAGACGTCTGATACAGGAGCTCATTTGTACACAATAGAGGGAAAGAAATGCAGTGTTTCTTTTGACAGAGGACTCAGAGCAGCATTACTTTGATGGTTTACTAATGTATTCATATAGACCTTTCTGATAAAGCTTACTTAGTTTACCCTTTCCTTCTCCTTTAAAATGGGATTCTCTCTGTGACTGTGAATACTTATTCCCCTTTTAAGTTAATGGTTAATGTAGTCATTAGAACAACTGCAAAATCTATTGGCAGAGAACTGACATTTATATGTCACATTATATCAAGTGCATTCTGCATATAGTAGTCGCTCTGAGCAAACCCTCCAACACACCTGTTCTGTACACAGCAGCCCTTCCATTACATCCTATACAAATGTGCAGAATATTAAAGTGGACCCGTCACCCCAAAAAAATATTCAAAATCATATTTTATCACATTAGTCAAGCAAAATGAACATTAATTACACTATATACATTATTTTAATCTTGTTTTCTTCAGTCTGGGAATTCATAATTATAGCAAGCAGGCAGGAGCCATTTTGTGGACACTGTTATTAAGGCAAGTCTTGCGTCATCTCAGAATCTTGTTTGTGCACCAGAATGGGGGACCCAATGTCTATCCCCATGTCCTGGCTACACAATTAAATGGTTAAGAGAACTGGGGGAATGTGTGGGGAGCAGTGACATCTAGGAAGTGCTGAATGGAAAGTGAAAGTAATTATCTGCCCCGCCTCTATGTCTAAGGCATAGAGGAGTGGCAGACAATATTTGATTGACAACTGAGATTTTTAAATGAGCTTAAAACAGCTATGAATGCTTTAATCAAAATTTGAAATTGAATTTCATGTTTAATTTGAAAAGGACTTTTATTATACAAATATTTGTCTGGGTGACTGGTCCACTTTAAGGGCATTTGTCGTTTGGATTTGAAAATGCTAAGATGTGTTATTGGAAAACTGCATGCATCCAATTAGGGATGACTATAGGCAGGAATTAGTAAAATAAGATTTTTCCCAGTTTTAGGAAATGAGACCCAGTGGATCTACAGTAGAGTCACAGGAATGAAGATTCATGCGGAAAACAATATAAAGCAAAGCTACATTTTATTGCATTCTGTATTGACCTTCATTCATTTTAGTACAGATCCACTGGTAAAACATTAACCATCCATCTAAAAACCGATATCCAGCAAGGTGAGTTTCCCATGTCACAATTTTCTTTGAATCGTAGAAATGTTCTTTCTTCTCTATATCACTGGGATTCCCCAGATGCCAAATGTTCATACAGCTGGAAACATTACATACAGTACTGAAGAAATGTTTTCAATTATGGTTTTTTCCTGTCTATCATCTATATAGCGTTCTATTTTACAGTGACATCGGCCACCAGGATGAACCCGTTGCTACCACCACCTTATATGCACAGGCGAGCACATGCACACACACACACACATGCATGTACAGTTGCGGAAATGCATGCTGTCACTTTCTAGAGCTAAAATTCCCAGGGAGGGAGACTACAGGGAAGTAGGGTGCCTGGTACCCCCTGAGCTTTGTGCCCTAGACACGTGCCTCTTCTGCCTACACCTAGTTCTGGCCCTACTATTTTGTACAGTATATTTCTATTTATCGCTCTGTCTATCTATCATTTGTCTATCAATCTATCTATTTCTGTTTTAATCCGCATTAACAACAAACATATTGCTGCCCTCTAAATCCCAAGCATTCATTCATTCATTCAAGCAACACAAGGGATTTGCAGTATGTTTGTGTCTGTAGGGATACAGGAGGGATTCAGCCACAAAACTAAACTCTATACAGAGATTAAAAACACATATAAGAATAAAAACATAATAAAAAAAAAACGATATGTATAGGTGAAAGAAGCAGAACAGAGGGGTTCAGTGCTGAATGGTTTTCTGGTATCTCTGGACTTTTGAGCAAGAATGTTTTTATTTCCCCAAGCACCAAAACTAGAATACAAGCTCCAGTGCAAGGATATAAAAGTCAAAGCCTATCATGGCACTAATCCATCTAATAAAATGCAGAATTTCAGTATTTCCAAAGAGCCAATTCAACTAAAATGAGTATGTAGGTCTGCATCAATGTGCCTAGATATGTTGTTTGTATGACTATGAAAATCATCATCCATGGTCTAAAAACTATAGGTAATGAAATATTCAGGTATTCAGGCCTTGATGCAGTATATGTTTGGGTAGATTATAATTTTAATGCAATTGGTTAACGGCCAACAGAGAATTTCCCTGTCGATACTGCTTTTTGTCAATGTGAGAGCTATAAGCTATTCATACTACATGTTAAGGAAAGCTGCAAAAAATAACCTTTTAACACTTAAAGAGAAGTTGTACATTTTTGTGAAACAATAAATGCTTATTGCATTACCTTTCTATTTAGCTGTTTTCTTGGGAAAATCCTCTCTGCGTGTATAGGCGGATCTATGCTGCAGAGGGCATCAATCCATCAGTCGTCTGTAAGGCCTTGTTTCCAATATTTCAACATATTTTATTTTAAGGCAATACGCCGCTTGTCTGATAAATTTGCCTTGTGTGAAAAACTGTACATCAATAGCACTTAAAAGTGTAACAGAAATAAAGCGAAACTCCTGTAATGCACATTCTGGATGAACTGTGTCTGTTGCCAATTTGCCTGTCTGGGAGTTTTTCAGTCCCGCTGGCACCCACGTTTGGGACCAGCTGGTAAGATCTGTAATGATGAATTCCACTCTTGTGTTTCATTCACTTCACTTGCTCCAAGGCAAGACATCTGACATTATCTGACATAACTGTAGTGAGTTAGCTTAGATTACTTCTGTTCCTTTGCTTTGTTTTCAGCTGCAGATGTTTTTCATAAGTTTTATCCACATATCTGGAGCAAAACGCTAGAACTAGTGAAAAAAGTGTGTATTAAAAAAAATTATAATATGGCAGTCGAGATTTATTTGCTAAAATATGTTATCATCTCAATACCCCATTCCTTACTGTAAAAACAACAGATTGTTAAACATGAATGTACAAACTCTTCCCTCCCCACATAGGACTCATGCTTGATCCTTTTTAAGAATCCAATATATGTAATTGTTTTTCCAGGAACGTGAGCAGTAATCATACATCAACAGCTAATCTAGGTCCCATTCTCTTACAGTAAAATTGTAACTATATATATATATATATATATATATATATACATTGTCCCTCAGTATCCGCACTCCGAACAACTCAATTTCAGGGGTGCACGACCAATCTTCATACATCCATAATCTGGAAATAATACTTTCCTGGGTCAGCACTTCCCTTTAATAAACCAATTATTTTTGTTATACACACATCACAGTGCTCCAAACGTTGGAGCACTGTGATGTGTGTATAACAAAAATAAAAATAATTGGTTTATTAAAGGGAAGTGCTGACCCAGGAAAGTATTATTTCCAGATTATATATATATATATATATATATATATATATATATATATATATATATATATATATATATATATATATATATATATATATATAGTATGTCCGGTTACTGTTTTTATGAACTACTGCTGGCACCCAAATTAATGTGAAGACTTGTAAAGTGTGTTTATCAGCATAAAACCCTTTCATCCAACATTACAGCAAGAGAAAGAGTCACATGTAAGGGATCATTTACTTGCTGAACTGCACCATGCAGAGTACAACTTTCTGACACAAGTACCTTAATGAATGGGATTATTAATGCAACTGACTGTGGGAGAAGAATTCAAGTCAAGTGAATTATAATGCATATTTTACTTCCAAAAAGTAGAGTTGCTTTGGGATGGCTTGAAGCTGGGTCAATGGAATAAAAGAAGATAAGTTTAATGTATGTCCAGATACCAGATACTTATTTTTGAGAATCGGTTGCTACAGGTTAATAAACATGGTGGTAATTGTTATAACTAACAAGGGAAAGTTGTGCTCACCACTAATTTTTAAAACCATTAGGCAGGGGGGGCAATGAGGCTGTGACCACAAAATACATACAGACAAATACAAAAGGTCCTCTGCACTCAACCCATTATCAATATATTTAAGACATTGAGACATTCTGTGCATACATCTACTAAAAAATGCCTTACCATTTAAACAACAGGGATTGTTTGTCCATATATTGCAATATATTTAAGCTGGCCAACTACATCAAAGTCATCCCATATCTGGCCAGTTCTACTCTCAAATTACATCTAATTCATTAAGAATTCTATTACTTCATAAGGGCTCTTACACACGGGTGTTTTTACCTGCGCTCTGTTTTGTTGCGTTCAGACGCAGGGGAGCGCAGGTATAGACGCGCTCAATTATTTTCAATGGGGCTGTACTCACACGAACGCATGTAGGCGCCAAACGCAGGTTCAGACGCAACATGCTGCATTTTTCCTGCGTTTGGCGCCTACATGCGTTCGTGTGAGTACAGCCCCATTAAAAATAATTGAGTGCGAAACGGAACGCAGGGGATCGCAGGTAAAAATGCCCGTGTGTAAGGGCCTTTATACATTTTACAAAGACACTAAGTTTTACCAGCAACTTACTTGTTGATTTCAAAGTAAAACTCCCAAACTTGGTTGCCCTTTTATTAGACACCAGTGGGATCACCTGACTATAGTTGGGAGGGGTCGGAGCTACAACAGGGAGCTGGTCACTGCTCCTATATGAACTATAACAAACAAGGGAACGTTGTGCTCACCAGCTTAAATATATTGCAATATATGGACAAACAATCCCTGTTTTGTTTAAAGGGTAAGGCATTTTTTAGTAGCTGTATGCACAAAATGTCTCAATGGCTTAAATATATTGATAATGGGTTGAGTGCAGAGGACCTCTTGTATATGTCTGGTGGTAATTGTTCTTTTTCTAATTTTAGTTAATATTCCTGTGTTTTTTTTCTTTAAATTCTTTTTTTATCATGCCAAGCTTTTACATGTATTGAACATTTCCTTATATTACATTCATAAAAGCATGCAAAAAAAAACAAAACACATTTTTCTGTTGCAACTTCTGTATTTAATTCTCCTCATTCTATCCCTCCTTTTCTCTTTCTTTTCCCTTTCCCTCCCATCCTCTTTTATCCTTGCTGTCAAATGGTGACTCGTTTTTAATATTCACTGGAATATATATATTCCTGTTTTAGCACGTTTGCCTGATCTTGCCTGTGATCTGATGCACACCTACAGAAAGTGACATCACAATCTATATGATCACCTAGAGTTCCTGAAGCAAAATACCAGATATCAATATATGAAACAGTACCGTTCTAAGTTCCAAATTAAAAAGCCTTTATTTGAGACATGGCTTTATGATCTGTAACAAACACATCTCAGGCCTTCTTCTGGCCCTTTATTAAGAACTTTGAACGGTGCTGGGTGGAGTTTGGAAAATCCGGTTGGAGAGTGGACCATTGAACATGTGCACCACCTTGCAAAAAGAAGTGGAAAAGCGGTGATTGCTGACTAAAAAAACATTGCAAAATAACAGATATAAATATAAAAAAAAAAAAAAAATCAGTGTTATGCATCTCAC
>CM044444.1:74530100-74606554 GCA_024363595.1 Xenopus borealis
TCATTAGGACCTTTCTCAAGGACCGAAACGTTGGATACTTTGACATGCCAATAAAATACTGAAGACATTTTAAATGGGAGTGCTGGTTTCATGAAGCTGTATATATATATATATATATATGGGCTGAAACAATAACAAAAAAGCACTCAGTTATTGAATTTGTACAGCATGAAATACAGAGTTCTATGTACTTTATGTGTATATGCATATCTACAGTACAAATTATTTTGTAGTTGTTAAGTTTAATACTTGTTATGAGCTATGTTGGTTTACAAGCTGCCTTCACAAGCGCAATTATTTGTAAGTAAGCTTCTCTTGTTTGCTTTGACCCCCTTTAACAAACTGCCACTGGTCAGTACATCATTGTTTTTCCCATGTAGCACAACATGACCTGCTCAAATGAAGGGTTAAAACAAGTTGTCAACAAGGTCATTTATAAAAATCCATCTGAACTGTCAGACAGCCCTTATCCAGGTCACAATCTCAGCAGGGTCTGCTTAGGGGTTTCCCTTTAATAATAGATTTGTGGAGCTCCGTAAAACAATCTGCTTGTTGCTTTAAATACATTCCTTTGTGGCACATGTAATGAGTCAGTAAGCAGCGAGTATTCACAAGAAAATCCCATCCATGCCATTGTGAACTTCCATAAGATTTCAGTCATGTTGGAATCAGTGTAATATAATGAGTAACCCATCATTCTCTTACAAGCCATGATGGAGGACAGAGAATATTACCCAGCTGTCAGAGGTATGTTCCCTTTGTATTTCATTAGTGCAGTGCCATGTAAGATGCAATTGTACTAAAAAATATTTTGTTTTTGTACACTGGGACTACCTCCCAAGTTCAGCTGTTAAAGGAAAACTATACGCCGAAAATGAATTTTTGAGCAACAGATAGTTTGTATCAAATCAAGTGGCATATTAAAGAATCTTGCCTACCTGGTATATATATTTATGTAAATATTGCCCTTTTACATCTCTTGCCTTGAACCACCATTTCATGATGGTCTGTGTGCTGCCTCAGAGATCACCTGACCAGAAATATTTCAACTCTAACTGTAACAGGAAGAAGCGTGGAAGCAAAAGACACAACTCTGTCTTTTAATTGGCTCGTGTGACCTAACTTTATAGTTTGTTTGGTATGTTTGTGTGCATCGTTGGATCCTAGGATCCCAGGAGGTTGTCCTTATTTTTTAAAATGGCTATTTTCTATTTATGACTACCCAATGGCACATGCTACTAAAAAAGTGTATTATTATGAAAATGGTTTATTTACATGAAGCAGGGCTTTACATATGAGTTGTTATATGCAATATCTGTTTATAGAGACCTACTTTTTATAGAGACCTACATTGTTCAGGGGGTATAATTTTCCTTTAAAACAACCACTTACATGTAGTCCTCCAACTTGAACAGATACGTATGGTGTGAGTTATAGTTTTCCCAATAAACGTATACAGTGACTCTTCCAGTGGTTTAACAGGCGATGTGAATAAAAAAGCTTTTTTTTTCAAATAATTACCACCCAATAAGCACACATGACACCGAACTGTGGGATGAAAAGGCCACAGAACATTTATTACAGGATTACATTTTAAATGTCATCATTCCATAAGGAAATAAGTGCATGAACATAAATCACCACATAGTATAGAAGTTTGTATAACAATTTAACTCTTAATTGGAATAAACATGTAACTGCCCAGCACAACTAGCACTGTCAGCTGCCTCAATAGCCTGGAACCTACCTCGTCTCCCATCCAAATTACCCCAGTGGTGTTTACCCCCGAGGTGTCAGGCCTGTGAAAACACGTTACAATTCCCCTCCTAACCAATCTGTTGTCTCCTGAGCTTGACCGCCCTGCCACAGTCGCATGACTATGACGCCTCATGAGCTATGCGAATCGCCAACCAGAAGCAATAAGGCCTTTTCAATTCCTTCACTGATGGCCAGATTAAACAGGTCCATTCCCACATCCGAGAGATGAACTCCATCACTGACATAATACCCTGGCAACTTTCCCTCAAGTACTCTATGCCTGACTACCACTCCCCCAATCCTCCTGACATAAACGGATAAAAGCTTGTTCACCTTCCCCCTACTTTTTTCGATTGCCACAACATCCCTTGCCTTCCACCACACCAACCTTGGAATCATCTCAGACCAGATTACTACAACGTTTGGGAACATCATCCTAACCCGGTCTAGATCCCGTTTCATCATGCTTACCAATTCCTTTTGAGGCATCACTCCCAAATCATTACCCCCTGCATGTATTACCAGCATGTCGGGTGGTCGTCCAGACCCGATATTCCTGACCATGGTTGACCACACTTCGGACCACTTGAGACCCGGAACTCCAAACCACTTCAGGGACACCTGTTCCTCCGGAAAGCCCAGCTGTATTCCATGTTTCTTAACTGCGGCTCTCCTCTGGGCACACGCCACAATTGAATGTCCCAACAACCAAACTGCTTTGCAACCTGTTAACAAAACACAGTGAACATTAACCCCATTGGAACACCACTGTCCTACACCACTAGATAACTTGACACCAATACTTATACATTTTTTTTTCTATCATACTTTACTTTCTTTTTATTCTTTATCTATTTATTTGGCAACTCCAATGCCCTTGCATCACCCCTCTTACCATAGTGGTCTAGCCCCGGCTACATCACGTCTGCCCTCACTGGTGTCTTCCCATTTGGAAGCTTCCCCTTGCTTTCCTGGGGGTTTACCGGGCTTAAAGCACCTAATGTTGGAATGAGCCACATTAGTTACCCCATCTGCATTGGCTGTCATTGAACTGCCAACAGTGCCCTGGTCTGTGAGGGGCCGAGGAGCTAGCTGGTTGCCCCCCTTCAGGGAAGGGGATCATTTTTTGGGCCATCATGAGTATAAGCCAAGTGTAATGTCTATTTTCGTCCCAACTCATGGTTGGATTGGATGCAAGCCTCTGGCGGAACAGCTCATCGTGGTGTTACCAAGCACCCGTACACTCTAAAAGCCTCCCAAACACCATCCACATAACAGAAAAGCGCTGAGAATTTTTCTGCGGCCTTTTCCCCCCGAGGATGCTTGCTAAAATGCAAAGGCCCGCAGCCAGTTGCCAAATGTTTTGGGGAGCTTTGAATATCTCTTTTTCTTTACCTCATCCTCTTTCTTACTAACTTTTTTTGTCCTCATCCTTAAGTTCAATGACCTCCGTGAGAGGGAGTATAATTAATTTTTTATTTTGTCTCCAGTTCTAAGTGTACCCCTAATGGGTCTGCAAAAGCCACATAGGCTTTCTTGCCTTTTTCTAGCTTCCCCACTGTTGCCACTGCCAAGGCTGGATTTACATAGCTGCACCCCTAGGCCCACTTTGTTCGTCACCCCCGTTGCTTCCTTTTTATTTGCTCAAATTTTCATCATTGGGACTGGAGCTTTGGGGATTACCACCCAGGAAATTTTTAAAACTATCATATCTCCTGTGCATCCCCAGTGTTTCTGAACTAATGTGGGTGTGGTTGGGCAGCATGGTGCCCCCTAAAATCCTGCCTCCCTAGGCCTGGGCCTTGGTGGCCTCTCCACAAATCCGGGCCTGGCCGAGCCCATGCCTGGCATCGCTACTCCTGCTGGGCCTACTGCCGTTGCTTCTCACCTACTCCCTTTTGCCCCTCACGTGTCCCGCCTGGTATACTCACCCCAGGTCCCGTTTCCCATGCATTGGCAGCTTTTGTACCTCTCGGGACACTGCCCTCCTACTTGAGCATATATTAAGACCCTCTAAAAATGTTGGCCGTGTTGTGACCCAATATGGTGTTTAATGAAGCTGATGCCTCACCTCCGACCCCACTGGCAGTAGCTGCACACTGGGCCGTCACTCTGCCCTCCATAGTGGCTTCACCCGCCCTGGGCTGCCATTGGGCACTGCATCTTTGGTCTACTTGTCTTCCCCCTTGGCTGCTAGCCTGGCTCCTCATGTCCTCCTGAAAGATGCTCTTGGCTTGTGATCTGACTCCCACCAAGCCATGCGAACTTCCCCTGCAAGAGAAACAACACAGAGAGTGCACCTCATAGTTACACAGTTAAATTTGGTTGAAAAAGACAAAGTCCATTAAAACCCAGCATACACACACCTACACTCTGCCACACAAACTATATATGCCCATATCTATACTAACTGTAGAGTTTAGTATCAAAATAGCCTTTGATATTATGTCTGTCCAAAAAATCATCCAAGTCCCTCTTAAAAGCATCAACAGAATGAGCCATCACAACATCACCCGGCAGTGCATTCCACAACCTCACTGTCCTCACTGTGAAGAACCACCTACGCTGCTTCAAATGAAAGTCCTTTTCTTCTAGTCTGAAGGGGTGGCCTCTGGTGCGGTGATCCTCTTTATGGGTAAAAAGGTCCCCTGATATTATGTCTTCTAATGTACTTGTAAAGCCCTTTTTTTATGCAAGACAGAACTTTATTTGCTTTAGTAGCTACAGAATGACACTGCCCAGAATTAGACAACTTGTTATCTATAAAAATCCCAAGATCCTTCTCACTTAAGGAAACTCCCAACACACTGCCATTTAGTGTATAACTTGCATTTATATTATTTTTGCCAAAGTGCATAACCTTGCATTTATCAACATTGAACCTCCAGTTTGCTGCCCAGTTTCCCAACTTAGACAAATCACTCTGCAAAGTGGCAGCATCCTGCATGGAACCTATAGTTCTGCACAATTTAGTATCATCTGCAAAACTAGAAACCGTACTTTCAATGCCCACATCCAGGTCATTAATAAACAAGTTGAAAAGCAAGGGACCCAGTACAGAGCCCTGCGGTACCCCACTAACAACACTGGTCCAATTAGAAAATGTTCCATTTACCACCACTCTTTGTAGTCTGTCTTTTAGCCAGTTCTCTATCCATTTACAAATACTATGTTCACCTTTGGGACAATAAAGCTAGTTTAAAAGCCCATGTCATAAAAAACGATTTTGTCATTTATCTTTATTACCTAAAATGTTTGCTTTCAGAGATACATACCATAGAAGCTATGGATCATCTCTGCCAAATGTCTCTCAGTTCTCGTCTGTGTTTTGGGATCGCTGACGCTCTGTGAAAATAAAAAAAACAACAGGTTGCCATATAAGGAAGTTGACTCTGTACACAGCATGCTAGCTCTCTCTCCTGCTTCATTTGCATATCTTCAATTCCATTGGCTGGCAAAATTAAGCCAATCGGATCAACAATATGCAAATGAAGCAGGAGAGAGAGATAGCATGCTCTGTGCAGGTTCCATCCTCAACTTCCTTATATGGCAACCTGTCGTTTTTACACAGAGCCTGTCCCACAATCTCGGATTCATAGGAGAGAGAACTGATAGATTTTGCAGAGATGATCAGCTTCTATGGTATGTATCTCTGAAATCAATCATTTTAAGTAATAAAGATAAATGACAAAAGCGTTTTTTAGGACATGGGCTTTTAAACTAGCTTTATTGTCCTTAAGGTGAACAACCTCTTTAACCAGTAACCTTCTGTGTGGCACTGTATCAAATGCTTTAGCAAAGTCTAAGTAAATCACATCCACTGCCATCCCACAACTGAGGTCCCTGCTTACCTTCTCATAAAAATTAATTAAAGTTAGTCTGGCAAGATCTATTACGCATAAAGCCATACTGGCACAAACTCATAGTATTGTTATTTGCTATGAAGTCCAGTATCCTATCCTTTATTAATCCTTCAAAAAGCTTACCTACCACCGACGTCAGACTAACTGGCCTATAGTTTTGAGGCAGAGAATGGGATCCCTTTTTTGAATAGCGGCACCACATTAGCAATTCGCCAGTCTCTCGGCACCATGCCAGACCTCAATGAATCCTGAAAAATTAAGTATAGAGGTTTGGCAATCACAGAGCTAAGCTTGTTAATTACCCTGGGATGAATCCCATCTGGCCCTGGACCTTTGTTTATCTTAACATTTTCTAGTCTCTTCTGATCGCATTTTTTGCATGATTTATTGGCCTCCTTATACTTTATAAATGATTCGGCTGTCCCAGCTAACTTGAAAGCCTTAAAAGCACGTCTTTTCTTACCCACCTCAACACCAACACTCCTATTGAACCAAAAAGGTTTTGCTTTGCAGCAACGTTCCTTGCTTACAAGGGGAAAATATTGATATATTTATTAAGCAGCATTTTAAAGACTTCCCATTTTTGTTCAGTGTTTAACCCTGTGAAAAGCATGTCCCACATATGCCCTTATACCTCCCCATATGACCCTCGACTGGACCTTGACCTCTTATGTGATCTGGTCCCTAGATTCATGTGAGCCCTCAGGAGCTGCGGAGCTGCACTGGGACCCCTGCTGTGCCAGTGATGTCCTGACCTACTCTGCTGCCTCTCCCCTGGTCTGTTCCCAGTATAATCCCTTCTGTGACTGCTGCTCCTTATGACTGGTGGCTGTCTCTGTGTCCTGCTCTAACTTTCCCTCTGTTCCCCAGCCAGTTGTGTGGCTGTTTTGCTTCTCTCCGGGCTGATCATTGTCTCCCAGTGTTGTACTTGGGCTGTGACCACCAATTGCCTATGCTCCTTGCCGTCAGTGGGTCCTGCGGCTGCCCCTTTTGCTCGGCTAGCTTTGCCTGCGTTCTGGCCTCTATGATGCTGCCTGCTGTGCTGCTACCACCACCTTCTCCTCACTGCACACTGGGCTATGCGAGGCGACTCCCCCATGGTCCGTTATCACACTTGTACCCTGGCCTGTCTGTATGGGATGGTATGGGCTGTTTCTTTTCCCAAGGGGCCTGACCCGTGCGCTCCCCCCGCCCGATTCCCCTTCATGGCACGCCAGCTTCCCCCTCCTGTGGCTGTTCCCGGGCGTGTGACCGTGGTGAACGCGCTGCCCCTTGTGGATGTTCTCTCCCTGAACCCTGGGCCGCAGGTTGGGTTTCACGGTCACCATATACGTGCCTCTTTGTGTCCCGGGTTCGTGCGCCGGCCTTCCGACTAATACTGCGTCCTCCTTGTGGCGGGCTCAGTCTCTCCGGGGACCTGGCTAGTCGTGAAGGCCGAGGGCTGGGATGCGCAGTTGGACGAGTACTGAAATGCGCAGTCGGACGAGTACTGGGATGCGCTGTATCTCCATTCTCAACCAGATCACCCAGTTGCAGGCGAAGCCACTCTGGATCCTGCTTGGATGCTGCTTCTCGAACACTGCGCACCAGGTCAACAATAGCAGCAGCATCCACCATCTTGTTTCCCTGTCCGCCCGGAACAGGAATGAGGCGCCCCGAGTTCCCTGCCCCTTATTTCTACCACTTTTTACGTCACTTCCCCTGCCATTTGAACCCACCCATCCTAGGGCACAACGTGAAGGGCCTCACTTCCTACATGTAATGAGGGGACTGGATGATAAGATATGTCATATTGTGCAATAAATCTGTTCTAAACAATACAGAAGCCCACAAGGTCAATATGTTCCCTTAGGGGTGCTTCAACCGTGCTTGTACTGTACAAGGGCACAAAAAGTCAGGGTTGAATGCCAGCTGGCAGTGATGCAATGTGTATTTTGCCTTTCTCCCTGTTTCTCCATGTATAAGTATCACAAGGAGTGTATAACATTTATGGAAAAAAAGGCTGAGAACTTGATTTCTTGGTTCAAACTTAAAGGAAAACTATACCCCCAAAAAGGATTCTTGAGCAACAGATAGTTCATATAATAGTAAGCATTATATTAAAGAATCTTACCAAACTGGTATATATATTCAAGTAAATATTGCCCTTTTACATCTCCTGCCTTGAACCACCATTTTGTGATGGTCTGTGTGTAGGGTTGCCACCTTTTCTTAAAAAAAATACCGGCCTTCCACTATATTTGGCTTTTTTCCCTATTAATAACATTGGGATCAGCCATCAAAAATACCGGTCAGGCCGGTAAAAAACCGGCCAGGTGGCAACCCTATCTGTGTGCTGCCTCAGAGATCACCTGACCAGAAATATTTCAACTTTTTTTTATATGTTTGTGTGCACCGTTGAATCATACGATCCCTGGAGGTTAAAATGGATATTTTCTATTTATCATTACCCAATGGCACATGCTACTAAAAAAGTATATTATTATGAAAATGTTTTATTTACACAAAGCAGGGTTTTACATATGAGTTGTTTTATGCAATATCTTTTTATAGAGTTCACTACAAAACAATTAAGGCACCAGTGGTTACTAGGCCACACACGCTAGCAACCGCTGTGCCTCCAGCTAACCAGTTCGGATAATGAGTAGTAAAACTTAACTTTTAATGTGTCAATAATATAATTAAAATGGTCACTAATTCCACTGCAACACACGCCAAACACAAGTGAGACTCACTGATCCTTATACGTCAAGGGAACAGTGCGGGACCATGTCCCTAAAATACAAATAATTAAAAACCTGCGCACACTGGTGCCTTAATTGTTTTGTAGTGAAGTTTCATTGTTTCATTGTTTTCTAACCTGCGGATATTTTGCACTTAAGACTATACTTTAACTCGTGCTTGTGTATAGGGTTGCCACCTTTCCCTGTGGCTCAAGCCGGACAGGGGGGGCGGTCCTGTGACGTCACGGGGCGGTCCCGTGACGTCAGTGGGCGGTCCCGTGACGTCAGTGGGCGGTCCCATGACGTCACGGGGCAGAGCTATGACGCCGTGATCGCCGATTGGCCGATCGCGGCGTCAATCAAGCTAATCCCGCCCGGTTTTCCTTATTTGGAAAACCGGGCAGGAAGCATTGAACCGGGCAGCCCTTCAAAATACCGGGCTGTCCGGTTCAAAACCGGACAGGTGGCAACCCTACTTGTGTATGATCTTTTTATAGAGACCTACATTGTTCGGGGGTATAGTTTTCCTTTAAAACAAATTCCCAGGATTAAACATGATTTTTGCTGAAGGCAGGTGAAGCCCTCAAGCTCATAATCATTTCAGAAACAGTAGCAATTCAAGGTACAAAAAAACAATAACTTTCCAACACATTTTAAAATCATGCTGATGGTCATACAGACAATTAAAACTAACACAGAAGCTGAGTACTTGTGCAGCAGCAGAAGATACAGTGGAATCCGCTTTCAATAGTTTTTATTTAGTTGTCCATAAACATAACAGAATATGTTACGCAGATTGAATACGCCAAGATAACATATAGTGGAATTGTTGGTACAGATAATACAGCAGGGAATGCAGAAATATTACATTAACTTGTGCCGGGAGTCTTTGGGTTACAAACTTCCACTTTAAATACAAATCAATTTTACAAATGGAGAATATTACAATAATGCACTGTGGTTTGCTTGGCCTTTATTAGAATTTAGCTTTAATAAACCGTATGCCTTGACCTCCTCTGGGGTGTGTTGTCTGCTGTGGAGCACAGAAAGGTAAAAATAAATATGCACAGAAAGGTAAAAATAAATATGCACAGAAAGGTAAAAATAAATATGCACAGAAAGGTAAAAATAAATACAATGTTAAAACAAACATCTGTCTAAGTTGCATTTCAAGGGTAAATATACCTTTTCCAATCTACATACAAATTCAACTTAAGAACAGACCTACAGAGCCTTTCTAGCACGTAACCTTGGCACTGCCTAGTATTATTAAATGAAAATATGTTTGGTGGGGGGGCTGTGTCCCAAAAAAACAAACCCTCTTTGGTAGGTCATAACAAATTCAAATTATGGCTAAAGTTATTTGCCAGGAAATATTTCATCATCACCTTAATACAAAAGTGCACAAAAAAAGGGCACAAAAGTGTATTTACCTATTTCATCTGCAGGACGTCTGCATGTAGTTGCATTTTTGCGTCGTTAAACTCTCCATGTAGCTCCGACCCCTATGATGAGATTCTGGTAATATTGTCTGCTTTCTCAAAAACAAAATCGACCTCAGTTGTGTAAATCACCCACAATCATAAAACCTTTTTTTTTTTACGGATGTAGATGTGCAGGTTCTTGCATTTTGAGACAATTCCCCTAAGGGCCAATGGACAACCGTGTTAAGTAGACACACGAGTGGGTCTTTCCTTTTTATTCCCATGCTGAGGTTGGCGATATCAAGCTGTGGGTATCAATGAAGATTTTTATTCATGTCCATTCAACATCTGGAGATTTTCATCCAAATCCAGACAAATCAGATGGCCCTATACATGGGCAGATAAGCTATCTGCATGTGTATGGCCACCTTTAATTTGATTAGATGCAATCAAAGTATTTATATCTAAACACTATTCTTTTGTTCATTGTCTGCTGCAAGAATAGGTCTAGCTAGCACTGGAATTAGTTTTGCATAGTCAGATTTCATTCCTTTGAGAAATATTAGCCACAATAACAATCTCCACTAGTGGCTGGAATTAAATGCATGTCTTGTTCTCTGGGAGAACTTACAAAGCTTTGCCAGAAAGTATCAATAAAGGGAGTGCCCTTGGCATGGAGCAGAGACTCGCCTGTGTACTCTAATGGGCCACAAAGCCTTTGAATGTAGGTGTGGTCCAGGCTGATAGTAAAACATTGGTACCTTTGTTTGTTTTGGTTCTCTCAGAATTCTAATGGCTGTAACCACGGAAAGGAATTAATTATTAGTAGGATGATAAAAAAACAACAACATTTGTTCAGTGAACTAGAGAGCTTGATGCAGATTTGTATGTATTTAAGGAAATTGCTTCACTTGCCTATGGCCTGGATTTTCGTCATTTATATCAGGAAATGTTATCTTCCAACAAACCCACAAAATGAAATAAATACTAACTTATATTTAGTTAATTCAAAAAATCCTTA
Source organism: Xenopus borealis (assembly GCA_024363595.1). Lineage (NCBI taxonomy): Eukaryota > Metazoa > Chordata > Amphibia > Anura > Pipidae > Xenopus > Xenopus borealis. Next base: position 74,540,890 of record CM044444.1, read on the forward strand.
CAGCATTTATCTAGTGTTATGGAAGCAAAACCTGAATAAGTGTGATTATCACACAGACATCTCTATATTTATTCAAAGAAATATCAACGCACAAAAGGAACCATTCACATTTTGTTCTTAGGGGGCACTTTTAATCAAAAGCCTATTGTTAAGTGCCCCATAGGCATGAAACACCTAAGACTCCCCTAGTACTAACAAATTTACTACAGGTATGGGATCCATTACCCAGAAATCTGTTATCCAGAAATCCATTATCCAGAAAGCTTAATATTACAGGAAGGCCATCTCTCATAGGCTTCATTTTAACCAAATAATTCTATTTTTTTAAAATGATTTCCTTTTTCTCTGTAATAAAAGGACAGCACTTTGTACTTGATCCCAACTAAGATATACGTAATCCTTTGTGGAGGCATAACTATCCTTTTGGGTTTAATTAATGTTTAATGATTTTTTTACTAGATAAAGTATGTAGATCCAAATTACTGGAAGATCCGTTATTTGGCAAACCCCAAGTCCCGAGCATTCTGAATAACAGGTCCCATGTACATACTAGACTATATTTGCATGTAGCACATCTTCAGTCACCCCCTTGGCCTACCCTGCTTTCTTTTTTTGGGGTGCCTTAAATTTCCAGACATTGTGTTATCCTTATTGACTTGTCTAATTGTCTTATTGCCTTATTGACTTGTGTTGACTGTTCATCCCCCTTCATTATTTCAGATGCAGAGAACTATGTGCTAGAGACTCACACAGACATTACAGATGTTTTTGTGGACAAACTTCATCCTTTCAATCATATTGCAAACAAGAAGATGACACTCAGTGGACTCCCCTCATAGATAAAAGTACAGATCAAATAATATTCATTCAAGGAAATAACATCCCACTAGGGAAGCCTTATGCATTTCATGCCTAGAGGAGTACTTAATTATAGGCCTATGATTTTGTACAGCCAAGACATCAAGAGGAATGATACAATTTCTGGAAAGTAAAAAATGAAAGAAATAGGCGAGGTTGCTGAGGGAGTGCTACATGCAAATATGTTCTGATTTGCAGTATATGTGTGAGTCAGGTCACGCACAATAGTAAAATTGTTAATGTTACACAGAAGCTGAAAGTGTTATGTATTAGGGGAAGGAATGTGCTGCATACTTTACATAGGTATTTTGGATGTTTACATGCATGTCAGATATCTGGTCTTAAAGGACCAGTAACATCAAAAAATGAAATTATTTTAAAGTAATAAATATATAATGCAGTGTTGCCCTGCACTGGTAAAACTGTTGTATTTGCTTCAGAAACACTGCTATTGTTTATATAAATAAGCTGCTGTGTAGCAATGGGAGCAGCTATTCAAAGGAGAAAGGGCTTAATTTACACAGCAGATAGCAGATAAGCTCTGTAGAACATAATGTTATCTGTTATCCATTACTTATCCTGTGCCATGTAGCCATTTTTCAATTTTCGCCATTGTTTCTTAGCAGCTTGTTTATATGAACTATAGTAATGTTTCTGAAGCAAACAGATCAGTTTTAACAGTGCAGGGCAACACTACATTATATTTTCATTACTTTAAAACACTTTCCTTTTTTGGTGTTACTGTTCCTTTAACCCTTCAGTTGATGTAACTTTTATTTTGAGTAATCATAATTTCTTTATTTATTTATGTCACTGTCATTGAAACCACATATATTTCAGCTATCACTGGAAACGGCCTGTGGTGACTTTGAGCTGGTATAAAAGATTAAAACATAAGGTGTTGCATTTCTAACATAATTCTCTGCTAATGTTTAGTCCTCCTTTAATAATTTATCCCCTGATTTTGGGAGGGATGTTTTCTTAGATCTGGTGAGCTCTGATATATTGTGCAGTGTTGGACTGAGCCTGGTGGGACACTGGGAAAAAAACCCTTCATGGCCCAACCCAGACCCATTTCCCTGCCCAGACGGCCCCTCTCCCCCAGCTGAACCCATTCACAGGAGAGGGCATTAGACATTGCTGCCCCCATGGTGTGTAGGGGAAGAGGAATGCTGAGAGCTGTGTGGGGTCCGGCACCAGGAGAAGGGCCCTTCGGTTTGGATGAAAAGTCCTGCCAGCAACACTCTCAGAGGGCCCCGGATGCACTACTCTGGTGTTGTACCGAGCCGAGATAGCTCCAAACCCATGTCATAAATCATTTTATGACCTGAATTTAATGCCTTATCAGGGGCAGATTAATGCACAGGCTACCCTAGGCTATACACTAGGGAGCCAGTGTGATCATGAGCAACTTTTATCAATAATTATGTCTCTATTCTTTTAATAGTTATTTAGATTTCTGCTGCTGGGTCTGGTAGGGCACATCTGCAGGGAGAAAAAGGCATGCAAGGTGCATTTGTGCGCAGGGTCCGACTGGCCCTGCGGGACACCGGAAAAAAACCCAGTGGACACCGGCCAGACCCCATCTCCCAATCTCCTGGTCCTACAAAAAAAAATTGCAGTCGACGCGCAGCGCTGATTGCGATCGTGTGGCTCAGTTAACACATGCATGGCATCACAGTAGGGGGTCCGGAGGGGGACCTGGACAGTGACCCTGGACAGCCCCCCAGTCTGTCCCTGGTTGTGTGCCCAGATGCATGTGAAACCAGTGATTTCAATGGCACACCCAAAACCTGACCCGCATAGAGAGTTTGACTGCATATGTGCCTGGATGTGCCCAGACTCAGCAGTAGCCTAGAAGGGGGACCTGAGTGGGTGTAATCTAAAGGCCTTAAATTGTATTAATCTATTATTGTGCCTTATTACAGGGCCAGAACTAGGGGTAGGCAGAAGAGGCACCTGCCTAGGGTGCAATGATAGGGGGTCGCTGGGCAGTTACATGTTAAAGGTTCTTCTGTCTACCCCTAGTCCAAGTTCATTCCCCTCTGCCACTCTCCCCCTCTGTTGCTCTTCTTTGTTCTTCTTTGTTATAGCGCATGCACTCAGGGGGGAGCATGTTGGATGACTGGGTTGCCTAGGGTGCCCGGTAAACTTGGCCCAGCCCTGCCTTATTATATTGTTGAAATGGGCAAATGGGAGAAAAGCACATAAGGGTCCCCCCTCTGTGGTTGCATTGCAGACAATAAAGGGATCATCTCCTAAATACAAGAAATGGGCAGGAGGGTGTTGCCAGGCCCCATAGAGAGTTTGAGCTTGACAGTGGCATCTATGCTCATGCAATAGAATAGAGGCAGGACCATCAACATTTCAATAACATCCTATCATCAGTCATATTAACTGGTGATACTTTATAACTAAACAAACATCTACCATAAAAGATAGGACCTCAAATAATCCAGTACTATAGAACTAGGTTCTTTAATACTAACAGAACAGTCTATCCTCCTGAACACATACAACAGGGGTGGGGTAGTATTGCCTCACATTGATTGGACGGAGTAAAGATAGAATTTTTGCCCTAAGCCTTCCAGTGCCTGAAAGCTCCCAAGTTGCCGTACAGTAAAACCCCAGGTACCCCCAGACTCTCCACTGAAAAGTAAATTCAAAACTTAGCCTTTAAAGCAAATAAGGAAGAACAAGTAAAAACAGCTACTTTAGCTTTTGGGAAAACTAAGAAAGGTGGCACAGGTTTGAACCTTGTCTCCCCTAATGCCCCTTCAGCAACCCCATCCACTGATACGTCATGTTAAATGACTGAACTTATGCCATGGAATTGACTGCTTGAAAGTGAATGCTCTGTGCTCCTGCAATCGGGATGATTGGTGACTTGCATATAAGTATCTGTTGTATGAACAAATTGGCTGTCAGCACTCATTTTTATCAAACACAATGATCAGTTCTGTTCAATAGCTTAATTTCACTTCACTGTGCTATGAATAGGGGCACTATGTTAATCCTCACATTTAAAACAACCTGGACCAGGATTTCCTTTACATACTCACTAGTGTTGGGCTGACCTGCTGTAAGCAGAATTTCTAAATGGTCTTCCATAAGATTTCTATCTCTCATTCACACCTGCACACATTCACACCTGATTACACTTTACAAATACATTAGAGGACATTATAGACAAATATCAGGGGACCTTTTTACCCATAAAGAGGATCACCAGAGGCCACCCCTTCAAACTAGAAGTAAAGGACTTTCATTTGAAGCAGAGTAGGTGGTTCTTCACAGTGAGGACAGTGAGGTTGGGGAATGCACTGCCGGGTGATGTTGTGATGGCTCATTCTGTTGATGCTTTCAAAAGGGGTTTGGATGATTTTTTGGACAGACATAATATCAAAGGCTATTTTGATACTAAACTCTACAGTTAGTATAGCTATGGGAATATATATGCTGGGTTTTAATTTGGAGGGGTTGAACTTGATGGACTTTGTCTTTTTTCAACCCTATGTAACTATACTACTGTATGTAACTATGAAAACTGTAAAAAAGAAAAAACTAAGACCAGATGAAAATTGATTATATCATAGGAATGCGTATTCACTGATTCTGTGCAACCATTGAAGGTAATTTATATACATGTTTATTTATTTGTATAGCATTACTGGAAATGCAACCCTGTACATTTTCCATTGACTCAATCTTAATCAAATAATTCTGATTTTTGTAATAATATTAATAAAAGAGTACTTTGTACTTAAGCCTAAGATATAATTAATCTTTATTAAAACCTATTGGGTTTATTTAATATTTAAATATTTTTTAGTAAATTTAATATAGGAATCTAAACGTCCAAATTATGGAAAGACCGATTAACCTGAAACAGCTCCTGAACATTTCGGATACCAGGTCCTAAACTTGTATGTTAAAATTACAGATGAGCGATAAACATTCCAGTGAATACAAATAAGTATTGTGTTTGTACAAGAACAAAAATATACACAGCATAAGTTGCTCACAGGAGAAAGGATTTATCTGCCCCTTAGAGCTTACAATCTAAGGGGCAAATTCACTAAAGCGTGAAGCGTCTAACACTAGCGCTAATTCGCCAGCGTGACGTAATTTCGCAACTTTGCAAATTCACTAACAACGACTGGCGAATTTTCGCTAGCGAAGTAGATAGACTTGCGCAACTTCGCACCCTTACGCCAGGCGAAGTTGCGCACTGACGTAGGATCGTAAATACGCAAATTCACTAAGATGAGCATTTTCCTCTACGTTAGCACTTACACTAGACGTCAGACCAGATGAAGTTCAATACAATAGATAGGAGGTTGAAAAAAAAATTTACACTTTTTCTAAGTCCCAAAAAAACGCTGGCGTATTTTAGCATAGGAGGGTGATAGTCTGAAAAAGATCGATAATTTTTTGGGGGGTTACCCTCCTTCCCCCCTACATTTCCTAACATATGGCAACACAACTATATAGGGGGCACATGTAGGGCAATAGGACAACTTTATTTAATTTATTAAAGGTTTCCTGGGCTTGTGTAGTGGAATGTAGTGGCTGTAACATATACTTCTATTATAAGTTAAAGTTCCCGCCTTATGCAAATTAGGCTTCGCTAGCGTAACATCGCTCTGCTTAGCGAAGTAACACTAGCGCAACTACGCTACCATTCGCCGACCTGAGTGAATTTGTGTAGTGCTGGCGAAAATTCGCCTGGCGAAGTGCGGTGAACACTAGCGAAGCCAACGCTAGCGAATTTGCTCATCTTAGTGTATTGGCCCCCATGTGTTCCATCCCAATTCAAAATTTACTCTCCCCCTCTGTGGCTCAGTTGCTGAATTATGACTGGCCGAGGAAGTAAAGGATTTTGTTTAAGCCCCAGCTTGACTAACCTGGCTCCAGATTCTCTGTTTTAAATTCTGTGTTTACATATAAAGGCAATGTGGTGACCGCATATTCTTTTTTTATAGCGGCACAAAAATAATGAGTTACTAACTGACAATTTCCATGAAAAAAAAACATACTGAGAAAACAGTGCCAATGTCTATGCAACTTATTTTCATTGAACACGTATTTCAAGGCAATAAACAGTCATTAAAATCATAAATGAATGCAGGTGCATTTCACTGCCAGGCAACTAAGTGCCAAGAAATGATACTGCCTGAAAGGAAGCCATCGGCTAGCGTGTTGTTTTTGTTTTCCAGCAAAGCGCCTACAGTAAATAGCAGTTTTACACCAGGATAGATTCCCATAGCAAACATATCAGTTCTATCTAAAAACTGGAATTAAAAATAATTGGATTGAATTGAAATGGTGTTCATATTCCTACAGATGTACCTATGCAATGTTCTCCCCCTCCCACTGAACTGGACCATAGATGCACAATGTTTATTTCCTCTTAGTTTTCGAAGTCTTATGAATAGTAGAAAATCAACTGGACTGATTGGGCAGACATTCTCAGTAAAATCAGTCTGTAGTGTGAATGATGGTTTAGGCTTCTGTAGTAAGGCTTTTGATGATTTAGCTCTATCTTTAAGCCTTTTTGATTCAATTTTTTTAAGGGCTAGACCACATGGGCAGATTCAGGGAGATTAGACTAATCGCTGCTTCTTTGGGGCGACTAATTTCCCTGAATTGCTTGCCTGTGTCTTGCGCCCGCTAAACTGTAGGTCGCCTGTGCCTATTCACATGCGGTGCTGCATTTTTCTAAGTAGCGCAAAAGGATTTTGTTTAAGCTCTAGCTTGCCTAACCTGGTTCCAGATTCTCTGTTTTAAAATCTGTGTTTACATATAAAGGCAATGCAGTGACCACATATTCTTTTTTACAGCAGCACAAAAGCAATTCTGCGAGTTAGTTGCCCCAAAGAAGCGGCGATTAGTTGCCAGGCAACTAATCTCCCTGAATCTTCCTGTATAGCATTGAGGTAGGCTGGGGGGAGGGGGGTCCTACTGGTGGCATTTGTTTTGCGCTGAAAGGGTTTTCTTCTCCTTTAAAGGACCAGTAACATCAAAAAATGAAATTGTTTTAAAGTAAAAAAAATATAATGCAGTGTTGCCCTGCACTGGTAAAACTGCAGTGTTTGCTTCAGAAGCACTACTATTGTTTATATAAATAAGCTGCTGTGTAGCCATGGGGGCAACTAGTCAAAGGAGAAAAGGCTCAAGTTACACAGCAGATAGCAGATAAGCTCTGTAGAACATAATGTTATCTGTTATCCATTACTTATCCTGTGCCATATAGCCGTTTTTCAATTTCCACCATTGCTGCTTAGCAGCTTGTTTATATGAACTATAGTAGTGTTTCTGAAGCAAACAGATCAGTTTTAATAGCGCAGGGCAACACTACATGATATTTTATTTACTTTAAAACACTTTCATTTTTTGGTGTTACTGTTCTTTTAAGGACTCAAACATACAAGCAGTTTTCCCTGCATTCAGTTTTAATGCATTTCACCACAGTGGAGCAAAGGAAGAAACACATTCTATTTAAAAGGGTACATGTAAGCTCCAAACGCAGGTAGAGTGTAACATACAAAGAGCTTTGGTTTCTTCCTGCGCTGAAATGCTCATATGTATGAGCACTTAGGTACCTGCTCCAAGCAAATCAGAAACAGAGGGGCAACAATGTTTGCTGAGACCCCTTAATATAGTCACTTGTGCCCTATGTAAAATAAAAAATAAACTAACATTTGTACAGCCAATTAAACGGGATATAAACATGGACGATGCTAACAGCATCCCATTGAATAAATGCACTTTTTTATCTTTAACTAAAAAAAAAATAAATATATATATATATATTTTCAAGAAGGACCCGCACTCAATGATGTAGTTTGTGCTCAAAAGTGTTTTATTCACAAATGCATGTTATATATATATATATAAAACAAGCCAAGTTCATAGACTGGAGGGCACAATACTGGAGAAGGGATGATTTACTAAACAAGGCAGCATTCCATTGTCCCACCTGATCATTTGCCTGAGAACAGGTCACATCATCCACCAGTGTGACTTCTCCTAAAGCCCCAATGCAGCTATTTTTAACTTATGTAAAATAACTTTCGAAAGGTAAACCTATTTTATTTCCTCATTTATAAGAGACCACTGATTGTAACTTCCTTCACCTAGCAAAGTCTCGTCTATCTCATCTCTCCCCTGGCCCTCGCCTCCTCTGGCACTGAAGCTTAATACAAGATGCCCTTGTTAAAGGCATTTTCTTTCCTTTTTTTCTCAGCCTACAGACACAGAACAGAGGTTTTCTTTCTACCAGCTGATGAGTGGCCACTAGTGTACTAATGCTGGCCAGCCTCAAGCCTCCAGCCTTGCCTCTTAACCTGAAGAAGCATTTCGCTATTTGTGTTTTTCTTGGCAAGGTCACCCTGGCACTTTGCAAACATAGAGGTGAGTGTGTGTGTAGGTATGCAATGCAGTGAGAGCCAGCACATGGTGTTTGTCTTGGAGCTGGGGAATAGGGAATTAGTTCAGCTGAACTGCTATTTACCTCGCAAGTGCAGGTCTTCTAGAAATAGGCTGCAGTCATGTTCTGAGGGGGTGGGGAGAGGGGCTTGGGGAAATGTTATCATTTTCTGCTTTAACTTTTTCAAAACTAGGGAGATACAGGGAACAGGTGCAGTTCTCAGTGAAAGAGTTAAACAGGTGTGCAGTTTCACTCAGGAAATGCTGTGGGTCCCACAGACCCATGCAATAACTATACAGCTCACGATGCCACAAAGGTGATCATTGGCAGATAGGCCAAGATCCAACATTGAAGTTAAAGGGATACTGCCATGGGAAAAAATATTTCTTTCAAAGTGCAGCAGTTAATAGTGCTGCTCCAGCAGAATTCTGCACTGAAATACATTTCTCAAAAGAGCAAACAGATTTTTTTATTTAATTTTGAAATCTGACATGGGGCTAGACATATTGTCTGTTTCCCAGCTGCCCCTGGTCATGTGACTTATGCTCTGATAAACCTCAGTCACGCTTTACTGCTGTACTGCAAGTTGGAATGATATTACCCCCCCCCAGCAGCCTAACAAAAGAACAATGAGAAGGTAACCAGATAACAGCTCCCTAACACAAGATAACAGCTGCCTGGTAGATCTAAGAACAGCACTCAATAGTAAAAACCCATGTCCCACTGTGTATTATTCAGTTACATTGAGAAGGAAAAACAACAGCCTGCCAGAAAGCAGTTCCCTCCTAAAGTGCTGGCACTAGTCACATGACCAGGGGCAGCTGGGAAATTGACAAAATGTCTAGCCCCATGTCAGATTTCAAAATTGAATATAAAAAAATCTGTTTTTAAGAAATGGATTTCAGTGCAGAAGTCTACTGGAGCAGCACTATTAATTGATGTGTTTTGAAAAAAACATGTTTTCCCATGACAGTATCCCTTTAAGGGCCTCCAGCTCTTCCCAACTGTGACAGCCCCTGCATCAATAAGCTGCCATGGAAACCTGCAGATAGGGAAATTAAACACCCAATATCTAGGGTGATAGGGTACTCTGGTAATAGGGCAGCCTGGAGAACACAAGCGCAGGGTGTAACTACAGAGGAAGTGGGAAGGAGTCACAAAAGTGGAGTTAACATGAATGTTATATAAAAAGGTTGTATACACAATAAAGTCATGGGGGCAAATTCACTAGCGAAAATACGCTAGCGTTGCCTTCGCTAACTTTTGCTGCACTTCGCCAGGCGAATTTTCGCCAGCGCTACGCAAATTCACTAAAGTGCGAAGTTACGCTCTGGTCGGCGAATGGTAGCTTAGTTGCACATTTATGCTAGCGATGCCTAATTTGCATTCCTAAACCGAATCCAGAATTCAGTTCATCCCTAATTAAAAAGCCAAATTTGCAATTGTCTGAACTGTATTTTTGTCTTTTTACGTTAAAAAGTGTAAATCAAGGGGTCACTGGCCTTTAAGCAGTGGCATAACTAGAGTGCACTGGTCCTTCCTTCCAAAAAAATCTTTGGAGGGGCCTGCACACTGTGCTCTCAAATCCCCCTCCTGCCCACTCCCTTCCCAACGCAATTGTCTCCATGCCCCACACTGGGGTCTCACAGCCTCCTGCATCCCCATTCCCCACTCACAGGTACCTGAGCAACTGAGGGTATTCTTTTCAGCCATAGAGGAATATATCTGACCCACACCCACCCATGACTGTTTTGGCTGCTTCTTTTATAGTTATGCCACTGCCTTTAAGTTAACTTAGTATGGTTTAGAATTATTTATGAACAACTTTTCTGTCTGTTATAGTTTTTGAATAAACTCTTTCAGGTTTTCAAAAGGGGATCGCTGACCACAAAAGCTCTGTATCTTTCTATTCAGACCCTAGCAACCAGCTTAAATTCCATATTGGAAAACGGCTCAACAAAAAGATAACTAATAATTAACACATACAATCGAAAATTGAGCCCAACTGCATATCGCTCTCTACATCATACTAAAAATTAATTTAACAGTGAACTTTAAATTGGTCATACACAGGCTGGTAAACGCTGCCGATGGACCGAGTCAGCAGCATATCTGTCAGTGTATGTGCCCTGTTGGGCCTACCTGGTCGATATCTAGCTGTAAATTGGACAGATGTCGATTGTCAGGTTCAGGAAATCCCACTGGGCAAGGAGCACATCAGCTTGTCAGTGCAGTCCAGACTTGACATACACATTAAGCTCTGCATGTGCGTGTAAGCACCCTCACTTGATAATAGGATGTTTAAAGGCACAGTACACTACAAGTTGGTTAAAATAAAACTTAAATTTTTTTCCACATCACAGGTCAGGTTTACTTAAATTTCCAACAGATCAATGAGACACTCAGTTCATTCCACGGATTCAGATGTGCCCCACTTGCGAACCCAGACTACAGGCCTTTTACTGCACCACCTACCGGTCAGGTAGTACGCCATATATCCTACGACCCTCCCCCTTGCCCCGGTAGGAATTTCCATTGTGCCAGCTCCCTGCTTCAGCCAGCTGAACAGCACAAAATCGCTCTCTGACCTTTCTGAGTAGGCTTTTCTCCCCTTAGCCTGGGTTGTACGCACTGCCCTAACTATCACTTTTTCATTCTCTGTGGCTGAGCCATGGCTACTAAACCCCTTGGTGGGGTTACAGCTACCCTTACTAAATAGCCCTCACTGGCTAAGGCACCTAGTGCCCCATTTTCAGTTCTATCTATCTGCACCTGCTAAATCCAATGAACCACACCCTGGGTGGACCAACCTGTCCCACTGCTTCCCTTTAGTGTCTGGGGTAAAAACTACAACTAGTTGAACTATGGTACTTTGCTGCCACCCTGTGGAAATTTTCGACATTTACCATTATCAAATATTATCATATATACATTATACATACATACAATGCACCCTTTCATTCCCTTATATATTAAGGGCCCTTATACACAGGCATTTTTGGCTGTGCTCCCCTGCATTGTGCTTTCTTCCTTTCAGCCACAGGGGAACACAATAGTAGATACACTGACAGGCCCAGATTTGTGGAGAGACCACCTAGGCCCAGGCCTACAGCAGCAGGATTTTAGGGGGCGGCATGCTGTCCAACCACACCCACATTGCTCCAGAAATTAAAATTTCCTGTGTGCCAATTCCCATTGCTCCATCCTGATGAAAATTTGAGCAAATAAAAGGGGACGAAAAATGACAGCGGGGCCTAGGGGCTCCAGCTATGTAAATCCGTCCCTGGACACTGAATCATTGTCAATGGGGCTGTACTCACACAGACGCATGTAAGCGCAGAACGTAGGTAAAATTCAACATGCTGTGTCCCAACCTGCGTTTGGCGCTTTCATGCGTCTGTGTGAGTATAGCCCCATTGACAATAATTTAGTGCATTTACTCCTGTAATCCCCAAAAACTCCATTGTGTAAGGGCCCTAAATAATCTTAGGGTTACCAATTTTCAAGATTAAATTTACTGAAAAATGGAGCTACAGGTGATATCAGTAAGCAGGTTGGTCTCTGACTTTGTTGGGCAGATCACTAAAGGGATGAGGTGTTTGGATGGAACGTTAATGTAAGTAGAAAAAGAAACAAGATCAACAAAGAAATGGGTAATAGGTTGATCAGGGATTAAATAGGCAAGTCAGAGGAAGAACAAAGGGATATTACAGATTTACCAGCTACAGTCAGAAATTTGTAACACTAGCCCAGGCCTTGACATGGGGTAGATCATCTAGGCCAGTTAAATACCAGCCAAGTGGCATCCCTAAATGATATTTTTCAACACTGTGCAGTATATTTGTTTTAGGTTCATTGGCCTGGGTGCAGAATTGCAGAAATATTGAACAAGTTTTGACAGTTAGTGGTTTAGAGGCACATGGAAATTGGACTCATTGTCTCTCCTAATCACATACATATATCTCCAACATGTATGGATTCCATTACAATTACAGCAGCTCATGTGCTTCTATAATATTTTTTTTGTATCATTTTACCCACAGATGTGATTGGCCAAAGCATTTGAAATATATTTAACAAGAGTCACCATTGTAACATATAAGTTGCAATTATTTTCAGGGACCCTTTCCCCCTGGGCCTTTGCGCCATAATAATGGCAAATGTTTAAGAATAAAAGGCTCCAGCGGGGGAATGTAATAAAAGTCGGTAATGGAAAAACAACCGAAAAGTTGCAAAAAGTTATACCTTTGCATGAACACATTTTGCTTTGCGCAAATTTAATATAGATTTAGTGAACCTGGAAACTGTTTAGCGACCACTTCCAACAGTGAATTTTATCGTTTGTGCCAATGTGCAATGTAATAAAACTTCTTACTGAAAAAGTTGTTATGGTTGAGCACCTCCAAGCACTTCTTAAAATTCACAATGTGCAATTAAAATTAAAATAAAAACTTGTTTTTCTCTTTGTGACTTTAATAACATTACCCCTCCACTCTATCCTATCAACAAGTTAGCGCAAGACTACAGAACTTATGTATGGTCATAAGATATTTAAAATTTTTGCAGCTGGTCTGTTTTTTGTCCCTGGAAATTCTTGGCCATCCAAAAATATTTCTAAAATGCACCAAATTTGGATTTCATTCTGGTTTATCAGAGCAAGCAGCGTGCAGACAGATGTATTGCGCTCCCAGAGGAAAAACCTGCAAAGTGTTATTATAGTTCAAGTGAAACATAAAAGCCGGAATATAGACACATAAAATACTACTTACAGAAATGAAGTATATTTTTCCTTTAATGTACAGGTAAAGTTTCCTTTTAACTGTAATCTTATTCCTCCCCAGCTTGTAGCCACCCATCTGCCAGAGTAAGTCTGTCTGTAGCTCCACATGTGTAATAGGGATGAGTGAGTCAGCAGTGCCTTGGCTTTAGCACTGATTTTGTTGGCTTTGCCATAGTTTAGACGCTGACTTTTCATTTCCTTGTCAGCTGTGACCTGTTTACACAGGCTAGGTCTCTTGTCCCCTAATGACAGGGGATATTTATGGCCCACATTCTGTACTTTACATTCAATCACCGTGTGAAGGGCACTGTATTTACATACATGCTGGGACACTCATGGTGCAATATTAACTCTTATGGTGGACAAGTAGTGATGGGCGAATCTCACCAGTTTCGCCGAAAAATTCGAGAATTTCCAGCGAAAAAACGACACGCGACTCGTTTTTTTTTGCCGAATTTTCGCTGGCAAATTTTTGCTGGCGTTTCGCGAATTTATTCGCCAGCTGCGAATCGCGTGAATTCGCCGCAAATTCGCCCATCACTATGGACAAGGCCTATAGCTTTTTTTTCCTGCAGAATGCTTAAAGAGATATTTGAAATATGATAAATTGGGAGGCATGTATTATATATGTATTATTATATAAGTATTATATATATTTTAATACAATTATTTAAAAATGGAAATACAATAGAAATTTGTTTAGTTTTATTGATGATATTGAATAGTCCTCTCTGAGTCCTCCCTGAAGGCATGGGCTCCGTTGCCCAAGTGTCTTTGCCGAAGATAAGGAGGGCCCACCATCCCCGCCCCCCCGAGGGGGCTTGGGGTCGTTTGGACTCCTCTTCACCGAAGCTAGGGGGAGTCCTGTCGACCCTGGGTTCTGCCAAAGCTTCCCCCAGGGCGTCATGGCCTCGGGTCCAGCCAAAGGGACTATGACCCCATCCAGGGTGCTCAAACCAAACACAAAAAGGGCGCTGGAGTGAGCAGTGCAAAGTCATTGATTGCCTTGGTAAGGTTCCAACTGGCAGCCGGAAAAAAGAAAAATGGCTTCCCCTCCCGCCAAGTGGCATTGGTGAGGAGAAGTAGCAGTGGCATAACTAGATCTTACTGGGCCCCACAGCAAATAATTTTTCAGGCCCCCAAAATGTCCAGTGGTTGACCTGTTTTACCAATATTTATAGTAATTATATATGAATTAGGGCCTCATGGGGCCCCTATAGCTCCTGCCCCCCCCTGCAGCCACAGGGTCTGCTTCCTCTGTAGTTACGCCCCTGAGAAGTAGCAAGATTTCTACAAGAAGTGCATGTGCTTTGTGCAAGATCCAAAAAAGTGAATCAAGCACCCCTTCCGGGAACACAGCACCTCTGCTTCCATCAAGCTTTCGCCTTCTCGCCTTAGACCAGAGGACCAAGTGAGTCTCTGTCATCATGGAAGAGCATAAGGACAGATACTTAGCCAAATGGCCCAGTGTGACAAAACAGCCAGAGGACCAAGTGTCCTTCTACACAGAAGGTGTACATAGCCAAAAGGCCCAGCACTACACTTGATCTTAGCCAAAAGGCAGAGAAGCGATCTTTAATTTTACTGATGCTTGGAGGGACGCTAACCATATGAAAGACACACCGGCTTCCTCCTTCCTGAATGGCTTCCTAGTGTCACAGTATGTGTCTATAAAGCCCTTGCCATGGGGAGACATACAGCTGCTATAGTATTAGCTATGCCAGCCTAGGTGCCCTAGGCAGCCTTCTGCAGAAGAATTGATATTCTTTCATTCTTACTGTTGGGCATCCCTCATCCCCTTGCAACTAATCTCACTACCCTTTATATCAATCATATGCATGCAGACTATACTCTTGTTGCACAGCTATAAAACATTATATCTATGGATAGCTATATCCCCATTCCACCCTATTCCCCCAGTCACTCCAATCGCCACCCGAAACAGAGTAAACTTTCCCACCACTGCCTCTACAGTACGTCAATAACCTTGAATAATATTAATCCCCACTGTAGTTTCGGTAGTCCCATTACAGCAGGATTAGGCAATCACATCAGGGATTTTTAAAGGGGTGGTTCACCTTCAAGTTAACTTTTAGTATATTGTAGAAGGACCAATTCTAAGAAACTTTTCAATTGGTCTTCATTATTTATTTTTTATAGTTCTTTAATGATTTGCAATTTTCTTCTGTTTCTTTGCAGCTTTCAAATGGGGGTCGCTGACACCATCTAAAAACAAATGCTCTGTAAGGCTACAAATGTATTGTTACTGCCACTTTTTACTACTCATCTTTCTATTCAGTCCATCCCCTATTCATATTCCAGTCCCTTATTCAAATCAATGCAGGGTTGTTAGGGTAATTTGTACCCTAGAAACCAAATTGCTGACACTGCAAACTAGAGAGCCCATGAATAAAAAGCAAAATAACTATAAAACCACAAACAATAAAAAATTAAAACCAATTGCAATTGCAATTGCTTGCACAGACAAGCCATGCCATAGGTTAATACTTGAGCCTTCAAAACTCTAGTTACAGGAGACATTTCCAGAGAAGTAATTTGCACTTCTGTCAACTACTGGTTAGAATCAGGAAAATGTTGGTGTTTCTGCTGGAATGACAAAGGGAATATGATTTACCCAGATAAGGGCATAAAACCACACTGACACAAAAATAATTTGCAATAAAGTCAAGTATGCTAATACTTCTTCAAAAAGCTTTCCTACCACTAATGCCAGACTAACCACCCTATAGTTGAGGCTGAGAACAGGATCCCTTTTTGTATAGTGGCACCAAATTAGAAATTTGCTACCTTGTAATCAGTAATTTATATACATACAAGCGAAGTGCAGCAAGTCCAGCTTTATCCCAGGTGCTTCCGTCCACACACCAATAAATCCATGTAACCGTTCTGATTGAGGAATAAGCGGACAATATGCAGAATAACTGCAAAAAAAGCGATTTATTGTGTTCCACACAACATGTTTCGGGCCTCAAAGGTCCTTTTTCCACACTTGAAAAAGGACCTTTGAGGCCCGAAACATGTTGTGTGGAACACAATAAATCGCTTTTTTTTGCAGTTATTCTGCATATTGTCCGCTTATTCCTCAATCAGAACGGTTACATTAGAAATTTGCTAGTCTCTCTGCACCATGCCAGACCTCAATGAAACCTGAAACATTAAGAGTTTTGGCAACCACAGGGCTAAGCTTGCTAAGTACCCTGGGATGAATACCATCCAGTCCTAGACCTTTGTTTATCTTTACATGTATTCTAGTATCTTTTGAAATTCCTCATGTGTAAACCATGCATCATTTGTTGTATTACCAGAATCGGGACTATTAATAAGGAAGCTTTCATTGGTCTCTTCCTCATTTGTGTAGACATGAAAAATAATAGTTCAGAATCTCTGCTTTTTCTCTGTCAACCAACTGACTCTGCTCTGATATTAAGGGTGCCACCTCTTCCTGTTTTTTGCATGATTTATTGGCCTCCTTGTGCCTGATAACTATTTTGGCTGTCCCTGCTAACCTGAATGCCTTAAAAGCAAGTTTTTTCTTATCCACCAACACTTCTAAAACCACAAAGGTTTCTTGATGCAGAGATGCCCTTATACTGGAAAACTTTGCAAGTCAAAAATTTAATGTTTACTCCCTTATAGAGTTGCCTCTGAAACATAATCTCAAAGAAGAATGTGTTATTTCACTATTCCCTAAATGCTTACCCACACAAATGCTAGAGATGAGATTGGGATTAATAGCTATTTCCAGGTCCAAAAGAGAGTCATTCCTGGGGAAGCTAGTACTCTTTAGGTCAACCCCCCCCCCCTTGCCTAGTTTAAACACTACCCCTGCTGCTTAACCATCCTTTCCCTTAAAACAGCAGACCCCCCCTTCAATTGAGGTGAAAACTATTAAAGATTTTGTACCCCAAGAAAAAACCAGCCCAGTGCTCTAGGAACTCAAACCTTTTCTACCTACACCAAGACTTGAGCCACACATTTAGCTCCCGCTGTCTTCCTATACTTACGCATAGCACAGACAAAATTTCAGAAAAAGTTACATTGGAAGACCTTTCCTAAATGTTAGAGCCTAGATCCCTGAATTCACTCTTTAAGGTCCTCCATCTACCATTAACTTTGTAGTTACTATCAACGTGTATAAAGACAGCTGGGTCATGGCCAGTCCCGCCCAATAATTTGTGTACCAGATCAACCACATTCTGAACCCTAGCACCAGGAAGACGGCAAACTGTTTGGTTGTATCGATCTAGATGACAAATTACCCTATCCACTTTCCTAATCATTGAATCCTCTACAACCACAATCTGTTTAGGCTTGGCTCTGTTCTCTACGCAACCACTGCTAGAGAAACTAGTCTCCTGGCTGTTATAAAACATGAGTCACATCTAGAATTCCACACAATCTGGGCAAATCTGCTGGGATACATAACACCTGGAGCAGTCTCCCTTTTCCTTTTGACCACACTGAATTTTCATCCTGCTGCTTTTCTCTTCCCCCAAAATATTTGACCCTGCTAGGTCCTGCTCAGTGGGCAATATACTCCTGTCAAGAATGAATAGTTAATGAATTTCGCTATAAAATATGATTTGCCTATTGGCTGAATACATTTTCAAGTTTGGCTTTGGTATTGCAGTCACCAATGTGCCAATAAATTAAACAATATTATCAATTATAAAATAGTTTGCATAAAATTTCCACATATATGCAAGGGGACTTTTGTACGGTTACATGTTAGCTAAAAAAAAAAAAAATTTCCTTTTAATATATTACAAGGACATATATATATAATTCCTCAGGTGGCAGCGCTGTACAAGTTACCGGGGGCAGCAAAAAATAATTGAGCTTATTGTACATGCATTGTGGACCCCTTTCAGCGGTGTTCATATACTGTATATAAATTATATATCATTTTAATTTCTGTCACTCACTGAAACTTGTGTATTATAAGATATATCCCCCTGGGGGTGGTTCCAAGATGGCGACCTGAGAAGACGTGTCTAATAGCAGCTCCACACCTTGTCTTTACTCCTGTCTATTACACTGAGCCATTGCCTTAGCATCTGGGCTTAAATCACTTCAAAAGCCAAGTGACATCATGGGTAAGTATGGTGTAAAGGCCAGTACATCTAAAATGGACAAATTCTTATGCTCCTCGCAGTCGACACCCGAACCTAGATTTTCTCCCCCTTGCTGGTTATTAAACAGGCCCACCGCATCCCAGGCCCGAGTCCCGACTGCATCCACCTGGTGCCAATCCTAGGTCTCTAATAATGTGTTTTTGAACTACCGCAACCGGGATGCAGCTATGGCCGCAGCAAGAAGGAAGGGCCCACTCACCTGCAATGGAGCAGCAGTGTACCTTGTACCCAGACTACTCCGCGGCCATCCAGAAACAGCACGCCTCCTTCATTGGGGTCAAAAGACAACTACGCACGCTAGGACTGGTGTACTCTGTGTTATTTCCAGCAAAGCTTAGAATTGTCGATGGGAAGCAATCCCATTTCTTCTCATCTCCTGAAGAGGCTGATGGCTGGCTGGATAATTGTCCACAGCGCGCCCCACGTCGAAATAGCCCGCCCAGGCACTGACCAGTGAATTGGCCCAAAGGTGAGCACTGTCCCGTATAGGGCACTGGCCCCAGTGATCCAAAAACTTGCCAGCGCACCCACCTATTTTAGAGACAAGGGTCAAATGTCCCCACTACATACAGTATATATAATGCATCCTGTAATCCTTATCTGCTGGATGCCCCTTGTCCGGATATAATGCAATCGCGCATCTTGCCCTTATATCTGTTGTAGAAGCTCCACTTGCTAGGATCTCCATATTCATACTGTATATTCGTTATATACACACTATATGTGTGTTTAATAAATATCAGTGCTGGAACTTTAACAGCTGTTTGGACCTGAACTGCAGAGGGACACACACGAGAGTGGAGTTTACCCACTGGCTATGTTTAAGTTTTTGCCCTGTTTCAATAAAGGGCACTTTAAGCGATCCAACCATTTTAGTGCCAAGGGTCACCTCTATATGCTTGCCACTTAGGATGCTTAACCCTGAGATGAGTCCTTATATTGACAGACCAACACTGCCCATGCCCAGCGAGCCCATAACTACATATTGGTTTGAGCATGTGATGCCTTCTTGACTGTGAATTGGGACTTTGCTGAGCTCCCCCTTCAATGGTTCATAAAGGCAACACATATAAAAGGTTGCGAACAGGCTGCACCTAGTTAGGGGTTCTGGCTGATTCCTCCCCAGAAGAAGTTCCAAGGTTAGGGGTAAAGGCTGTGTGAGGGGTTGGGCAGGGTGGGTAAAAGGTTCTTGGGCTGTCTTTCTTCTTCCTTTGTACTGTATGTCTTACTTTTGCTTCTACTTTCTTCCAACACCTTCCTTTTTCTCCCTTTAATTGTGTACACTAAATGTAATATGCATGCCAGATCAAGATATATGGTATAACAATTTTTTTCTGGGAATGTCAGGGGTCTTAATTGTAAATTTGAAAGAGCTTGTTTATTTGATTACATTAAGAAATACCACCCTGTTATACTAATGCTCCAAGAAACTCACTTAACTGGCCAGAAGCTCTTAAAAACACTGGGTGGCACACGCTTATCACCCTTTTCAACGCCTGCAAGGGGGTTCTGTTTGACTTCCTGGATATACAAACTGACTTTTATGGCCGCTACATTGTCCTATATGGCAAGATCAATAACTGGCCCATAATCCTAGTCAATGTTTACTGTCCCCCACCCTTCTGCCTGGCTGTCCTGGAGCTAATCTACAAAATTCTGGCCTCCCTTCCAGCGGCTTCATTTTGTATCTTGGGTGATTTTAATGCCACCTTGGACCCCTCCCTGGATAGAATAGGCCAAACCAGGTGCCACAACTCAATCTTCGGAAAATGGACTGATTCCATAGGCCTTCTAGAACTGTGGAGATGGAAATACCCAGAGGAACATCAATTCTCATGTCATTCCTCTAGCTATGGCTCATTGTCTCGAATAGACTTGGCCCTTGCATCTGCAGATTTTGCACAACTAGTTGAATCAGTAGAATACCTCCCCAGGGCTTTCTCGGACCACTGGCCGAGTGAGCTGGAGGCTTAATCCACTGTGGCTTACACACCTCCAAATAAGAGATTGCACCCAGGAGGAATAAGTTAACTACTGGTCTGCTAATCAGGACACAGCTTCCCCAGCCATACTATGGGAAGCATATAAAACTGTGGCAAGAGGCACCTTGATATGTCAAATTGCTACTGCCAAAACCCTGAGTAAAGTAGCAGTGTCTGAAGCTGAACTGGCTTTTAAAGAAGCTGAAAATAAATATAAGAATGAGCCATCGGACAACAATAAAGCAAATCTGAGTCTTGTCCAGAGAAACTTAGAACTAGCTCACACTAAACTAACCCAAAAAAGACTTCTATATTTGAAACAGAGGGTTTTAGACCAGGGCGACAAGACAAGGAAACTACTGGCCCATCTAGCTGTTACCAGAGACTCTCAAACCCTGATCTCGCGAATCAGGGATGAGGGGGGAAATGTGGTGTCTAATCCCGAGGGCATTCTGGAGTGTTTTGCAAAGTACTATGAATCCTTATACAGCACTAAAGTCCAATATAATGAGACACAACTGGCTCATTTCCTGGACCGCATAGAATTCCGGAGCCTGACGCCTGAAGAAGCAGCGTTTCTTGATAGTCCTATCACAAATCTTGAGGTACTGTAGCTGACGCTCTGGCCTCACTTCCGACAGGCAAAACACCCAGAGCGGACGGCTTCCCAATGACATGGTATGTCATGCAAGGCAACTCTCTCATCCAAAACTTGCACAAAACATTGCTCAATGCTATTGATGTAGGGTCCCTTCCCCCCTCCTTTCATGCAGCCATGATGATACTGATATATTAAGAGGGTAAGGACCCAGAGCAACGCGATGCACATAGGTAAATATCTCTGATCACAACGGACGCAAGGATCTTTGCCAAAATTTTTGCAAGGAGACTGGTAAAAGTGATAACTTCCATCATCTACTCCAACCAAACAGGATTCATGCCCAAAAAAATCCACCTCAACCAATCTTAGACAGCTGTAAACACATCCACAAACTCAACAAGTGAACACTGGCTCTAGAATAGTGGTCTCCCTGGATTCAGCCAAAGCATTTGATTCAGTAGAATGGCCCTACCTATGGGAGACCCTTAGATGTTTTGGTTCTGGCCCTAATTTGGCCCTAATTTTATCCAACTTCTATACCAACAGCAGTCCTCTCAAATCAAATTAAATGGATTACTCTCCTGTTCCTTTCCATTGACACGGGGCACCAGGCAAGGCTGCCCCCTGTTGCCTTTACTCTTCATCATCAACATCGAACCTCTGGCTCTACACATCAGAAAAAACCCAGACATACAAGGCCTCAAAATCGGTACACTGGAGGACAAACTTGCACTGTATGCCAATGATCTTTTATTGTTTCTGGCTCCCTTCAAGCGTCCCTGGAAGCGCTCCAACACTTTGGGAACTTCTTGGGACTGAACATAAATAAGGTCAAATCAGTAATAATGTCTATTGAATTGGCTCCAAGTCAACCAGCAATCACTCAAGGGATCAAATGGGTCTCTAAATTTAAATATTTAGGAATACTAATTTCCGAAACCCTGCCACCTACTGTACATCGAAGAGAACATCGAGCCCATCATAGACCAATTTCGAAATACAACAACTTCCAATCTGCCCCTCACTCTGTGGTGAATATGTTTAAAATGATACTTTTGCCCAAATTCCTGTACAAACTTCACAACGCCCCCTCCTGGGTCCCTAAATTAATATTTCATAGAACAGCTGAAAACCAAAGTCGGTGCCCACCCGGTACAATTTATTAGGTACCTGCAATTACGGCATGTCTTTCTTGCTCAATTTGGCTCTCTCCAACTGGAATACTCAAATTCCTCACTTGAGCTTGCTCTCAGGGACTCTCAACCCAAAAAGCTTACTTCTCGCCTCTGCAAGGCCCTGATTGGCACATATCCCCTACCATTTGATAGAGAAAAAACTAAATGGATGCAGACGCTGCCAACTGTCAATGAAGATCTGTGGGAGGAGGAAATGGACTCAATATACAAAGATTTAATCTCTATTAGGGATACAATGATTCAATTTAAATTTCTTCACTAAATATACATTACGCTAAACTGCAAAAAATGGGAGTCCATCCATTTTCTGACTACCATAGATGTCAAGAAGTGAATGCCTCCTTAGTTCATCTAGCTTGGGA
This sequence comes from Xenopus borealis, assembly GCA_024363595.1. NCBI lineage: Eukaryota > Metazoa > Chordata > Amphibia > Anura > Pipidae > Xenopus > Xenopus borealis. The sequence continues at coordinate 74,563,257 of CM044444.1, forward strand.
GTGCCCCCAAATATGAAGATTTTGGAAGGGAGTGACTTTATACCTGGAGAATAATTTAGACTTCCCGAATGTATACAACCCAGAAGCTTGCCTGCTGGGCTTGGTGGAGACCTACTTTCCTCTTAATAAAACTAGATCCCTGGCCAGGGTGTTACTATTCTATGCAAAATAATCAGTCATAATGAACTGGATAGGCAATAGTAGTGGACCAGTGGGTTAACCTTGTTAACAGAACCCTCCCAGCCATTAGGCTCACCTACTGTATGAGAGTAGTGGATGCCCGACCAAATTTGTTAAGGTGTGGTCCTCATGGCTAGATATTCATCCAACAGCTAATGTGAATCACTTGTAACCATCAATGCCCCTGACTTCCAGTGCACTGCAGTAATGAAACTGATTTAATATCTATGTATCATATGAAATGATGTGATCAGCAATGCTTTTTGACATGACGATTAGATGTACACTACTTTCCTTCTTTTTGTATTTTGTTTTGTTTAGTTGAAAATGCAATAAAAAATACTTATTATAATATATACCCCCTGTTCTACACTATGAGAATAGTAAAAGTCATTTTGAAGGTCCATATTATAAGGTCATGATTTTTTCAATTTCATTTTATCTATACTTGCTTTAGTGTTAGTTAAAAGAAGACACTTTGCACATATCAGTTACTGGTACATTAAAGTTGTTTCCATCATTCTTTCTGCTTTCTAGATTTTTTTACACATAAATATAGATATATATGAATCTGACCATGTGGGCGTGGTCTTACAATATTACTATTGCTGTTATCTGGTTCTCTTTAGAATGCCAGTTATAGTTTGCAGTTAAAAAATTACCTTTCTAGAGATATCTGCTCCCTGCCAGTATATAGAATAAACTCCACGACAATACTCGTCAGTAGGCCCACACACCAGATAGTGTTACCAAAATATAGTGCATTAATCATGTATTGGCATTAGTGCATGTCTACAACCAATTAGCAAGGTGAATATTCCCCTGTGTGCCAGGACTATTCTCCCCAACAGTTCTGCTAAGGCAGCTAAATGCTGAAACCTTGTTCTCTCACTTCAGGAAACCACTTCCAGGGTAAACAAAAGCGACTCAGTGGGCTCTGTTTAGATAAATGTAGCCTGTTCCATGGGTTTTGGATATTTATTTAAATCTAATTTGGTGAAGTGAACACTGAGGTTTTCTATGAAATAAAAATATATATATATTTAAAATACACGTTTTATTGGCATCCATCTCCCGTGAAGGTGTCAGAGCACTGATGTCCCACCAGATCACTTTACTAAACTTTTAGAATAAATTAAGTGAGAGAGGCAAAGGACATGTTATAAACAACAAATCCTCTGAGGAGAAGGAGGAGTTTGGTGGGCTGGAACATGGAAAGTTAAATAATATGTATTTGATCGCTGTGAATGTGGTTTGTGATGACTTTCTGTAAAGGACGTAAACTGTTGGTTAAACTGTGTGCTCCTGTTTGCACTTTTTTTTTCAATTTCAGAAGTGATGCTCTGCATTTAAGTGAAAAATATAAAGTCACTGAATGAATAGCAAACGAGAAAACTACTTGTTCCCAATTGGCAAATCATATACACACAGTGGGGTATATTTATCAAAGAGTGAAGTTAAGAGTGAAGTTCCGCCACTAGAGGGAAATTCCGTAGCTCTCTATTCATTTCTATGGGATTTTTGAAAGTATTTATCAAAGGGTGAAACTTCACTTCACCCTTTGATAAATACACCTTTCAAAATCCCATAGAAATTAATTGAGAGGTGCGGAATTTCACTCTAGTGGCGGAACTTCACTCTTTGATAAATTTACCCCACAGACTCTTTTGTAATGTGGCCTCATCAAAACTGATTTCTCAGTAGTTCACCATGCTAAAGTTGGTTTATGTCTATGTAATTGTTAGAAAGGGGGAGGCTGAATGATTTCCCTTCATATACTGACCAGGAGGACACTGTTATAGTGGACCCTCTCTCAAATGGGCCCATCTCAAGCATGGGACTGCTTTTTAACCCAAGAACTGGGGATAAAAAGCAGCCCTGGCAAAAAATTAAAGCAGCCCACATTTAAATTTGTTAACCCCCCCCCCACAAGTTAAACAAAGTTGGTGGTCAGGGCCCCCCATAGAACATTTTAAAATTTGGTTGCCAGCCTCCTAGAAATTAAAAAAATATGGTAGGCCAGCTCCCTCAAGTTCAAAGTAACATTGGTGGTCAGTCTACTAAAGTTAAAAATAAAAAGACATTGTTGGTCAGCCCCCCAAGTTAAAAAAAAAACATTGCTAATCAGCCCCTAGGTTAAAAAAACATTGGCAGCGGGGAGTGGTCTGGACGCTGAGAATGATTGCTGTCTAAACTAACAGTTCCCACCAATAGCCTGCATTAGCAACCTGTATCTCACAAATCAACTGCTGCAGCTAAGAAGACTGGCGCCCACGAGGTGTTAGAGATCATCCATCACCGCATCTTACAAAGCAGAGCCTGCTAAGCAGTTAAGCGGAGGAGAGGTGTCCCAGAGCAACAAGGGCTGATTGCAGTTGCAGGGGCCACATAACGAGCGTCGGAAGAGCCGTCAGCTCAGAGACCACGGGACCCCAATTGAGCAGAGAGTCCGCATGACAAGTGAGGCCTGAGCGAGTCTTCTGTGAGTGTTGCGTTGCGCGACTGAGGCCCTGTCGCAGCATACCCCTAGGAAAAAGTCCTGACTCAAGCACCAAGTCTCTCCAGGGCCATTCGGGGGGTGGATTGAGCACCTGCCTACAAGCAGTAAGGGGCCGCTGCTGAGAGTATAGACGCACTTGTGGTGGGTCAGCTTATATAATAACACGCTGCCCCAACCTGGGACTCCCACACAGCCAGCACTGTGGAGGGCTGCCTCGGAGCTGCAGAAGTTGAGCGCAGCCCATTGAGGCATTGTTGGCCTGGAGCACATAAGGCCCCTATAGGGCAAAGCAGCCACGTGGGGTACATGGTCTGGCCACGTCTCCCAAACAAGGAACAGCAACAAGTACCTAGGGCCTCAACATAGCTGCTCATCTAAGAGTCCCAAGAGACATTAAGTTAGCCAAGCACCGGGTTTCTCCAGAAGTTGGCAGGGAGACTATATAATCAAGTACATAACACAAGAGCTTATTGTGCTTGCGTTTCCTCTGCCATCCTTGGATCACAAAGACAACATATGTGGTAGGGCTACTTTCCAGCTAGATACCGCACTAATAAGGGTCAGCACAGTGGTCTAGCCCCCATACAAGAACAGACCTATATCATACAGTCAAACTTAACGATAACAACTTTCCCAGAGACTGCATGAACTAGCCTTAATCCACAAACAGAAACCCACCCCAAATAGTCATAGGGATATACAAGATACAAGAGCCCAGCTGATTCAAGTGCTCGCAGACAAACCGGCAAATATTGTGAAAAACTATACATCTGTATTACGAATACGCCAACAAGCCACATACAATACTAGCTCACAAAATGAAAGAGTCACACACATCACAAACCATTCATGCTATATGCACTCCCATGGGAACAATTACAAGAGATACTAAACAAATACTTAATATATTTAGAACCTTTTACACAGATTTATATGCAGCAGACAAAGCTCCTGAAGCAGCCCAGGCAAGCAAATCTGAATTTCTAACCAGGTGGACATCCCTCAACATAACAATGCAAAATTGGGAAATGCAAGCGGCGCCAATAACCATAGAAGAAATTGAACAGGTGATTAAAGATTTAAAATCTAGTAAATCACTTGGCCCAGATGGTTATACATTAAAATACTATGAAAAAAAATTTGCAAAACAATTAACCCCTCACTTGAAAGACCTTTTTCTTGATGGCGCCCCCCCTATATGCAAACTGCATCCATCGTAATGATCTTGAAACCAGGAAAAGACCCTTACGACTTTAACAATTATAAACTAATCTCACTAATCAACACTGCCATTTAAATATTCTCAAAAATACTAGCTAACAGACTCTCCACAGTGCTTCCTAGTCTTATCCATCAAGACCAAGTGGGATTAGTTCCAGGACAACAGGCAATGGACTTAGTTTGTAGAGCACCTACAATGGCCATGTCATCCCTTCTCCTGTCACTGGATGCACAAAAAGCATTTGACAGACTGGATTGGAACTACATGTTTGTGGTATTAGACAAAATAAACATACCTTAACCATTACTCACAGGTATCAAACAACTTTATAAAGCACCGATACTTAGTAAGGGCCTTCTCTCAGATCATATTGAAATAAAAGGAGGGACGTGACAAGGTAGCCCTGTGTCCCCTTTAATATTAGCTCTATCCTTAGAACCACTAGCCCATGCCATCACAGAAAATTCCAACATATAGGGTCAGATTTATCAAATTCACAGGATTAGAAATTCGATCGAATTTTCAAAAAGATTTGAATTTGAATTTTTGAAGGCCACTTCGACCATCGAATTTTGAAAATTTGATCAAATTGAATGATTCTAATAAAATTCGAATAACTTGCCCTTTAATTTTTTATTCGACTGCCTAGGTCGGCAGATTAAACCTACCGAATTAGTTTTAACAATTTTTGATCGAATAAAAAAATTCTATCAAATGGTTAAAATCACTCGAACGATTTTATTGATCAAACAAATTATTTCTATTTGATCGATCGAATTGCGGTAAAATCCTTCGAATTCAAAGGATTTTACTTCCCTTTAAATTCGATGGTCGAATTAGAGGGATTTTTACATCTGCTCCTAAGGGTTTTATAGTGGGCGAGGATTAGTTACTACGGACTTGAGATTGTAAAAAGGAACCCCCAGTGCAGCGCTGGATACATGCATATAAGTTTGAGCAGAGTACCCTTTTCACCAAAGTCTACTTTTCCTGGTTCTACCTAGTGAATTGTTAAGATGAAGCTACATCCTCAGCATTATGTCACTATGTCAGTGACATCATATATAGTATTCAAAGAAAGTCATAAAAACAGAAAAAACTTTATATATACAGTAAATACATAAGTGATAACAGAACATTATATATACAAATGTGGGGTTATGTTTACAATGTGTAACTGTTAAATATGTGTTATTTAAACTTTCAAACCATTTAAGGGCCATGTCACATTTGTTTTAGTGTGGGCTCATTTCTAGGACATTCGCTTTTGTCTTTATTTTGCTTCCTTGGACATTTTTAATAATAAGCAGTCACATCTCTAATAAATACATACATATGACCATTATGTAGCTGCCATATTTAAATTGACGTTAGTGTGAATATTTTAGCAAAGTTTCATTAGGCAGAAAGTTACACTAAGGAAAATTCACTTAGAAACTTTCACACTGGCGTTAATTTGCTGAGATAAATTTTCGCATTTTGATGAATATGTTTAGTCATAGTTGCAGTTGCGAGAACTATGGTGAAGATTTCAGAAGCTAAAATTCAACCTAAGTAAATGTGCCTCAAGTTGTTGAAGGAAAGGCTGTAAGGATAAAGGCACACAATGCTATTTGGGGGAGAGTAGGCGCCTGGTGCCTCCCAACCGCTAGAATCTAAATCCCTGGCAGGATGGCGCTTAGTTTTCTGAAGTCGCCCGAAGTTTCCTCGTGAGGCAATTTTGGGGTGACTACGGAAAACTATGCGCTCAGAGTGCCATCCCACCGGCTATTTACATTCTAGCCGGCAGTGGGTTTGGCTTTACTCCTCCTGTGCTGAAATTATGACTGTGCTTTTGGCCTGAAGGACTCGCTAATAAGATTAGTTTTTATGGTTTCTTAATAGAAACATTTAGCCAATGTATTTTTTAATATTATTGTTATTAACATGTATAAACAATATGTGCCCATCTAGGAATTAACATTATACAAAAAGAACCAAAAAACAAGGTGTTGGAATACAGGCCCCAGCCAACGGGATCGGATGAACTTGGAAAGAAGATTCACACTTTACTTCCATAGAATAATCTTTTCTAGTTAGTAGTAGTGTGATGTGATACAACATTGCCATCTTGTGGGAAGATGACAGACAATACAGATGCCTTTCATTGGTTATAATCTGTGCCTTTATTGCCTTTCAGGATTGGATATTTTTGTGGGATGTCTAAGCAAAACCAGAATAAAATGATCTGTAGAAGTAAACAAAACTATTGAAACGTGTTACTAATATGAGTATATATATATAATATACATCTGCAAAAATGAAACAGTGAAAAAGTCCTACTGAACAGTCCTAGGACCCTGTCGAGAATAGATTCACAAACTCTGGACTTCCTTCTTTAAGCAGCTCTATATGCAATATAGCCATGGGCAGCAAGCACAATTTCATGTGGCAATGGGGCAGTAAATTATACACAAATAAAGATACACAAATTTTGTTATATGCACCATTCTAGCAACATGTAAATTGCGTTGTTAACATGGTGTTTCTTTGGCGTCTGCATTGCCACTGCTCTGTGCGAACAGACATCTAAGGCCCTGATTCACTACTATTGCTAACCATGTAATTGCAAATAGGCATGGCTTGTTTCACCCGTTGTCAATCTGGCCACAGGTGATCAGTGTAAGCCATTAGTCTGGTTATAAAACCCCTACACTGCCCAACAGTATATATATTTCCAATAGTTCATGGGTGTTATGCTAGTGTGTTTAACCTGTTCTTGAACTTGCCTATCCCTGACCTTGTCTAGTTTGCTGCATGTCCTGACTCTTGCCTGTTTTTGTATACCCTCTTGGATCATGATGCTGTATTACACTACTGTTGTGTTTGACCCAGCCTGTGACCTTGACTACCCTCATGCCTCCTGATTTGGTACCGCTCTGGCCTATTGGTATTGACACAGCCTGTTCCACGACCACGTTCCTAGTTCCCTGTTCTTCTGTTAACATTTCATTCCCTTGCCTGCCCAGAACTCTCTCCCTGTTCCTCTCACTTTAAGACCTGACAGCATCCGAATAGTGGAGGGCTCCTCCTGAAGCGAAACACAGATGAGGCTGGAACCTTGGGGTTTGTTCTGGGTTTGGGATACCTTATGTAACAGTTATGCTTTCAGACTGCTGTCAAGAAATGACAATACAAATATTTAAAGTATTTTACAAAAATATTTAAGTAGCCAATATACCTGAAAGTATTGCCTTATGCACAGGGTCGGACTGGGGTGTGAGAGGTCAAACCACCTGTGGGGCCCCCAAAACCCACGCGCTTACCCACTGACGACTCAGTACATGTAATTGGAGGAAGGAAGGGCGACAGAGGGCAGGTGAAGGAGCAATGGAGCAGTTCAGGCAGGGAACAGGTCTGGATAGGCGGGGCTCATCGAGTTTTTTTCCTGTGTCCCGGCCCAGTCTGACCCTGCTTATGCCCATGGCTGCAACATATCTGACACCAGTATACTCACCCACCCTACCCATAGCCCACAGAGGGTGATATGAGTTAGTAATGGTTAGATGGGACTAACCATAGGGTTAATAAACAACATAACCACATCCAAGCATGATTCATACTGCGTTAACTTGCTTGGGTTTGATATAATTTTGTAGCTAAACGCTCAGTAAGCTCATGGTCACTCTGTGTTTGAATTTTAGGTCACCAGGCTGATTTAGAGGATAGGTACAAATTATAATTCATTGATTTATGACATCATTCTCAGCATCCATAGAGAGTGCAAATAAGAGACTCATTGCAAGATTATAAAGAGGGTTGATAAACATTAATTCATTGAAATTTGCTCTTTAATTATCTTTGCCACCAAACACACACATACTGGGAGAATACTTTTGCTTTTAGAAATGTTTCAGACCATCCAGCCTGAGAGGATTTAGGTACAAAGATAAGGTACACAATCAATTTCAATCAACAAGCAGTTACCATTATAAAAGCCAGTAACCATTGTTATGTTCAGAATGTCAGTAAAAAAAATCTATAGTTTGAGCACAAAACATACATTTCCAGCCACACTTAATAGATTTGAGATCAAAAGGATTTATCTTGAACTCCAAAATCTAATCCCACCGTATTAAATCTTTTCCCATTTATCAGTATCCTCACAGTTTCTACTATTGAATAATGTTGACCGGTACCACCTACAGACTCAATTGCTGCCAGTATATGAGATTCAATAAAGCAAAAGATCTTCATACATTTTACTATTTCTTATTGTGGAAATTAATTGCACATTACTGTGTATGTCTATAGTAGCCAGTGTCGGAGTGGCCCACCAGAATACCAGGAAAACTCCCGGTGGGCCAAGGTGTCAGTGGGCCCTCATGCTGCTAAACTTTTGGCCTATTTCATTCCCTATTTCTATGAGAACAAAGAGGCTAAATAGATGGAATAATTGATTATAGTATGTAAAGAAAACAAACTAGGAGAATAGAGGTTGATTGAGGAGATGAAGAATATTAGTACTGAGAGTGGGCCCCTGGTGTAAGGTTTTATGGTGGGCCCCTGGTCTAAGGTTTTATGGTGGGCACCTGGTGTCCCAGTCCGACACTGATAGTAGCTATTAGTGCTGTTCTCCAAAATCCCCGTTCTTGTCATTCGGCAATTTCCATGGCACAGAAGCACAAGAAAAAAAAAGAAATTCTGATTCTGTTTTCCAAGTAAAAAAAGCAGTTTCTCAGAATTACTGCATCCAGATTAACAGGGATGTGGGTACATTGTCTCTCCGGAATGTCAAACTGTTTACTTTAGCCACAATCTACACACTAAACACACAGATACAAGTGCAAAACAGGGTGGGGGGGGGGAAACAATCTTGAATTGTACAATTTACTTTTCAGTTTTATGTTTAGATAAAAATATATTTGTGGAGGGATAGGGTGGTTTTGTCACTCAAGACAGCATACCCCTCTTCCGCTCCCCTCTCCCAAACACCTCTCTTTCCTAGGCATAATACCTCAGTATGATGGGAATTTAGTCAACCTGATGACTACACCTCGTGATCTGCACAATGCAAAGATATTTTTGGGTGGTTTGACACCCATCCGAGGAAAGTTATTCGGTTAATCAACAAGTGCACAAAGATATTTTTGGGTGGTTTGACACCCATCCGAGGAAAGTTATTCGGTTAATCAACAAGTGCACATTTATTAATAATTATTATTATTTATTAAATTGTCTATTTATAGAGTAACCATGTACTTAAAGTAATAAAAACACCAACAGAGATTAAAAGCAGCCATACGTGCAGAGATATTAACAGATGGTCATAAGAATGATTGTTTGGTATACAGAGGCACACTTGAGCAAGGGCATGCTGACCTGAAACAGGTAGTGTTGCTCCACTAATAAATGTAGCTGCAGCTTAGTTCTGTTTCTTGGTTCACCACACTTTTTCTTTCTGGTGTGAAATATCCATAGGGCTGCATAAACCAATTTACTGTATGTGCTCTACAGGCAACAGCATTTTACTGGCTGTCCAAGTGCCCTAGGGTACTTATTCAGCACAGCCTGTTTCCACCCACCACAGAGGTGCCAATATTGGATAAAGATCCAGTCACTGACAACTGGCAAACAAGAAGTACATGTATGGCAAGGGAATGACAAAGGCCAATAAAACTATTAGGGTAATGTAATAAAAGTTTGGCTAGGTTTATCAAACAACCATATGTTTGTTTCCAGATGACCAGTAAATGCATGATGGTTGGTTTGTAGAGGTTACTAAGCTATTAGCCCATTTTGCACTTTTACGTTATTCCTTATGATGATAGCCAGGCGCTAGCTCAAAATATTACTGACCCCAGATGGGGATTGAGTTGCCAGCTTTTATCAGCCTGGGTATGGTCAGATTTAGATCTACTATATCTTTCCTAGCTGATGTATTAGCACTAACTCAAATAATTGATTCCAATACAAACAAAATCTGACAAAATAACTGACTTTAGCACAAATCCTGCATGTAGAGAGACATGAATCTAATGATTTTACTGGTGAGTAAACCCTAATATATCTTGTAGGCAAAAAGATCTCCCCAAAGGCTACATTAGACCTAACTTTCATACGAAATCAGACTCCCAACTCCTGCATGAAGAGAGATTAAAAAGAGACGTGCTAAAAGTGGGAAAGTGAAGAGATTATTTCTGAAATGGTACAGAATTTGTAATTGATTATACTTCCGCTTTAAGAATGTTTTGTGCAGGTAACGAGAAAATCTATAAATCCATGATTGCAATTTTTGAATGTAATTTTGGTGTGGATTTTTTTTAAATAAGTAAAGCATTTTGAGTATGATACACCTGTGAAACCTTGGAGACAAAAGTGTGAGATCTGTCTATGGTTTGCAAAGTCTTCACTCATGTTCTCCCCGCTCGTAAGCAAGTGTTTCTGGGTAAAAGGCCTCTCTGGTGACATTGTTTCATTGTTTTAGGCTGGCCTATGCAAATGTGCAGCTCTGCTAAGTCTGATGCAGGATATTGCTTGACAGAACTGCATTTAGTTTTTAGCACTGTGCACCATGACTTTGATATCAAAACATTTGAAAAAAGGTTTACCTAAGTCTGACCAATGACATCTTCAAAGGTGAAGGGTGCTCTAATACATTTCATAGAACAAGGCCACAGAGGCCTTTTAATATAGTAATTTTAATTTATCACAGTCAGGGTAGTCATAAACATGGTTACTCAGGAACTTGCTACTGCTGCTTCATAAATACATGTCTGTATATTCTGCTTGCGAGCAAGGAATTTTGCCACAAACCAAAACCTTTGTGATTCAGTAAAAGTGTTCATGTTGGCGCTGGAAATAAAATATGTGCTTTTAAGGCATTTAAGTTAGCTGGGACAGCTGAAATGTTTATGAGATACAAGAAAAACCAATAAATCATGAAAAACATCAGACACACTATCAAGATGGAAAAGGCTATTATGGTGAGAAGTTAAAATAATTTTTTATAAATATGTAAATAGTAAAAAAATGAAACAGGAAGAGGTGGGACCCTTAAAGGAAAGCTATACCCCGAAAATTTATTTTTGAGCAACAGATAGTTTATATCCAATCAAGTGACATATTAAAGAATCTTACCTACCTGGTATATATATATTTAAGTAAATATTGCCCTTTTACATCAATTGCCTTGAACCACCATTTGGTGATGGTCTGTGTGTTGCCTCAGAGATCACCTGACCAGAAATATTTCAAGTCTAACTGTAAAGGGAAGAAGTGTTGAAGCAAAAGACAGAACTATATTTGTTAATTGACTCATGTGACCTAACTTTATAGTTGGTTTGGTATGTTTGTGTGCACCGTTGAATCATACAATCCCATGAGGCTGTCCTTATTTTTTTAAATGGCAATTTTCTATTTAGGATGACCCAATGGCACATGCTACTGAAAAAGTATATTATTATGAAAATTGTTTATTTACATGAAGCAGGGTTTTACATATGAGTTGTTTTAGGCAATATCTGTTTATAATTTTTGTGATGCAGTTTTTTATTTATAAATACACTGCTTACACTACAAATAATTCACTCTACAATATTAAATTTAATTCCTGAAATAGCAAGTGTATTTTTTTAAGTTGTTATATTGGTATGTACTATTAATATATTTAAAAAATAATTTTGGATTCTTTTTACTGCTTGCTGCAATATCCTTTTCCATATCAATTTTAGCTTGCCTGCTTTTTTGCATGATTTTTTGGCCTCCTTATACCTTATAAATTATGCGGCTGTCCCAGCTAACTTGAATGCCTTAAAAGCACGTTAACACCAACACTTCTATACTGAACCAAAAAGGTTTTGCTTTGCAACAAAGTTCCTTGCTTACAAGCAGAATATACTGACGTATATTTATTATGCAGCATTTTAAAGACTTCCAATTTTTGTTCAGTGTTTAACCCACGTAATATGTTGCAGAGATGACCTTATACTGTCAAAGTTTGCACGCCTGAAATTCAATGTTTTAGTTACTCCCTTATAGAATTGCCTCTGCAACAGAATTTCAAAGGCGTTATGATAATTATTCCCTAAATGCTCACCCACACAAATGCTAAAACTCCCGGTGGGCCAAGGTGTCAGTGGGCCCTCATGCTGCTAAACTTTTGGCCTATTTCATGGCCATTCCCTATTTCTATGAGAACAAAGAGGCTAAATAGATGGAATCATTGATTATAGTATGTAAAGAAAACAAACTATAGAGGTTGATTGAGGAGATGAAGAATTTTATTACTGAGAGTGGGCCCTGGTCTAAGGTTTTATGGTGAGCCCCTTGTCTAATGCTTTTGGGTGGGCCCCTGGTGCCCCAGTCAGACACTGGCTAGAGATGAGCTCAGCATTATTAGTTATTACAAGATCCAAAAGAAAGTTATTCCTAGTGGGTTCTTGAACAAGCTGGTATAAAAAGTTGTCATTTAGCATATTTACAAACCTACTAGCTTTCTCTGTCTTGGCAACCCCATTACCCCAGTAAATGTCTGGATAATTGAAGTCACCCATAATAATAACTTGATCTAGTTGTGAAGCCACTTCTATTTGTAAAAGTAGCTGGGCTTCATACTTCATACTACTACGAGGTGGTTTATAGCATACACCAATGATAATTTTCTTTGTAACCTTTTGCCCAGTCAAAACCACACCCTCACCAGTGCCAGCAGTGGTTATTTCTGTAGTGCATGGCTTTAATTCAGGCTTTACATACAAACACTCTCCTCCCCCATTTCCCTCTGTCCCTCCTAAAAAGGGTGTAACCATTTAAATTCACAGTCCAGATGTCCAGTCACATGTTTTCATCCCACCAGGTCTCAATGATAACAATATCATAATTTTTAGAGCATGCAATTAATTCTAGGTCTCCCATTTTACCTGACACACTTCGTGCATTTGCCAGCATACAGCGGAGGTTACTACTTTTACTTTTTAAATGTGCATTACTTTTAGGAGAATTATATGTTAAGTTAGTATTGGTCTGTTTTCCTTGTAACAGAGGGACCTCCTTAGCTGGTAAACTGTATGCACCCCCTCACTCCTCCCCCATGACCCCTTACTAATCCCACTACCCCATCTACCCTAGTTTCCCCCATAATTCTTTCTCTCACCCACCCCCCACTTGCCTAGTTTAAACACTCCTCCAACCTCTTGGCCATTCTTTCTCCTAGCACAGTGGACCCCCTACCATTGAGGTGCAATCCGTCATGGCTGTATAGGTTGTACCCCAAGGAAAAGGAAAAATCAGCCCAGTGCTCTAGGAACCCAAACCCTTCCTTCACCAAGACTTGAGCTACGCATTCAACTCCCTAAGATCCTGCTGTCTCCCTAAACTTGCATGTGGCACTGGCAAAATTTCCAAAAAATTACATTGGAAGACCTTCCCTTAATCTTAGAGCCGAGATCCCTGAACTCACTCTTTAAGGTCTTCCATCTACCATTTAACTTGTCATTAGTACCGATATGTACTAAGACCATTGGGTCATGCCCAGCCCCACCCAATAATTTGTCTACCCGATCAACCACATGCCGAACCCTGGCACCAGGTAGACTGCAAACTGTTCAGTTGTAGCCATCCGGATGACAGATTAACCTATCCACTTTCATAATAATCGAATCTCCTACAACCACAATCTGCTTAGGCCTGACTCTGCTCTCTTCCCCACCACTACTAGGGAAACTTGTCTCTCGTCTGTTAGAGTGATCAGCCCCATCTAGAATCGACAATCCAGAGTTCACACTCCCATCATCTTCACACAATCATGAAAAGCTGTTGGGATGTATAAACCCAGGATCAGTCCCCCTTTTCCTTTTGCCCACTTTAGATTTTCTAACCGTCACCCAGCTAGCTGCCTCAACATACTGCTGCTGTTCTGTTCCCCCCAAACTATCTGGGGTTAGATTGTCAATCTAATGTAGTGCCGCTATTCAAAAAGGGATTCCATTCTCATCTTCAAGACTATAGGCCAGTTAGTCAGTGGTAGGAAAGCTCCATCCTTTGTTTTTTAACTTGTTTATTAATGACCTGGAGGTGGGCACTGAACAGTTTCTAATTTTGATGATGATCTGAAATAATGAAGAGCTATAAGTTTCATGCAGGATGTTACCACTTTTCAGAGTGATTTGACTAAATTGGAAAACTGGATAACAAACTGGAAAAATAGGTTCAATGTTGATAAATGCACTTTGGCAGAAATAATGTGTTATACACTAAGGGGGTTATTTATCAAAATCTGAAAATATCTTATTTATTTATGAAATATACTCCGACCAAATCTGCACAGGTTATTTCCCCTTATTTATGAATTTGTCCCATAAATTCAGATCGTACGAATTTTTCTGATTTTCCTTCTAGAAACGCAGTTTTTTTTCCAGAATTTTTCTGATTTTTGTCTGAAAATTACGAAGTCTTATGATTATTTTATGAAAACCTTGTGCAGGTCAGGATATCTTTGGGACTTCTCCCACTGACTTATGTATAACCTCGGCAGGTCTGGGATGCAGGATTTTTTTATTTGGACTTTTTCCATCATCAGGGTATAATAAATCACAAAAAATTCAGATTATACAGTATAAAAACTAAAATTTTTCAAGATTGTACTATATGGAATTTAATAAATATCCCCCTAAATTTCAGTGTGTTGGGGGTTTTCTTAACTGAGAAGGATCTCAGGATTTATGTAGATAACAAGTTGTCCAATTCCAGTCATTCTGTGGCTACTAAAGCAAATAAAGCATATTAACTCAAGGGATGAGTTTGCCTCTTTATAGGTCCCTGGTAAGGCCGTATCTTGAGTATGCAGTGCAGTTTTGGCCTTCAGCTCTTAAAAAGGATATTAACGAACTGGAAAGAGTGCAAAGACATGCAACTAAACTAGTTAAAGGTATAGAAGATTTAAATTATGTAAATTGCCTCGGTTGGGGTTGTTCTCTCTGGAAAAAAGATGCTTTCGAGGGGACATGATTACAATTTACAAATACATTAATGGGCATTATAAACAGATTGCAGGAGATCTTTTTCCCATAAAATAGATCACTGCACTAGAGGCCACTCCTTTAGACTGATGGAAAATTACTTTCATTTGAAGCAACATTTATGACTCTTCAAAGTGAGGATAGTGAGGTTGTGAAATGCCCTGCCGGACTTTGGTCTTTTTTCAACCTAACTTAACTATGTAACTTGGTAACTTTCTTGTGTAACCAGCTGTCCAGTAGAATTGTGTGTAGGCTAATGTTGCAGTTGCTTGGGTACTCCGTTTAATGCATCTTTTGTCAAATTGGCAAAAATGGAAATTCCAGTTGGTTGATGACCGCAATTAGTCACCCTGGAGGCAGATGGATCGTAGTGATATATTGATCTGATCAACTGCCACCTTTTTCCTTTTTTCTAATAAAATGGATCACCACACCAGAGGCCACTACTTTAGACTAATGGAAAACAACTTTCATTTGAAGCAAGTAGGTGGTTCTTCACAGTAAGGATAGTGAGGTTGTGAAACATCCCAGCCGGATGTTGTTTTGATGGCTTATTCTGTTAATACCTTTAAGAGGGGCTTGGATGATTTCTTGGACAAGCATAATATCTAAGGCTATAGCTATACTGAAATCTATAATTCATATAAATATTGGTATATATAGTTTATGTGAGTAAATGGAGGGGTCAGTCTGTGTGTGTGTGTATGGATGCTGGGTTTCATTTGGAGGGATTGGACTCTGGTCTTTTTTCAACCCAATTTAACTATGTAACTTTCCTGTGTAACTAGCTGTCCAGTAGAATTGTGTGTGGGGCCAATGTGGCAGTTGCAACTATTGTCAAATTGCCCAAAATTCCAGTTGGTTGATGACCGCAGGTCATGGGTCGTAGTAATTTACTGATCTGTTCAACTGCCTAATCTGGGAGTCCTACACAACACTGATGTGGGCCTACCTTAAGTCAAGTGGCCTGGCCCAACCATATAAACCCATAAGCTAAAAGCATATGTTTCAGTACTAGATCCCATTATACAGACATGACATCTTCTTTGAAGAATGAAATTTACTATATTACTATAAGACAAATAATATGATCCTTAAGTTTACACTGTTGCCTTGTCTTTATGATATCATAAACTCTCATTATCACAGGTTGCAAAAACTGTAGGGAGAAAATAACTTTTTGGAACATACAGTATAATTATGTTTATTGAGCAATTAAGTTTATAAACACAGGCATAGGCTGCAAATTATTCTGGCCATGATTTTTCAAAACAGATGTCCTGAAGATGTCTATCTCGTCTGGTGCTGACATCTGAGATGGATTTTCAGATTCTAAACCCGCTCAAGATTTCAGTGAAGACTCCTAAACTTTAAGAGATGAACGACATGGAGCAGCTGTTCTTTTATAAGCCTGTCCTGGTGGACCTAAACTGAAATGGCCTTTTCTTTAGCATTCTTTTCTATGCCAATATTTAATTTAATTGTCATCATTAGGAGTTTTCTAGATCAGGGTATGTTTAATTGTTACAGCACGATTTTGTGATTAATAGGTTTCAATAGTACAGATGTTGAAATGTGAGTTTTCATATTACTTATCTCATTTGAGCCATTCCCAGTAGACTCTTAAACAAAGAATGACACTGCTATGGTAAATAATACGGCTGCTTCTATTCTTATGTATAAATGCAGAACATAAAGGCTCGTAACTCTCACACAATGCGATAGATATAGAATAAAAATTTTTTAAGTATATACAATATTTCTGAACTAGTTGCCCAACTTAATGTCAGGGTTAAAGGTTACCTGTGTGACCAAATCCCCTATAGAATTTCTAGCTGAGCTTTGTACCACCTTTAAAACAAGTTGCAGTGTTGACTGCATTGACTGCATACATTGCAGAAGGTGTACTGGAGTCAGCTGGTTTACTCTGCACTCTTGCACTGCATTGATCAACCAAACTTTACTCAGTCGTTGCTGGACTGCAAATCCAAGAATAATGTAAACTATTATAAAGGTTGAGGCATTCTGGGAGCTGGGATTCTTAAAACAATATTGCACAATGAAACTTTTCCAAAACCTTTCCCCAAATAATGAAGCTTATCAGTGGAATTCTCATTGGTGTATCTTCTTGTGGTTTCATAAGACTTCACACATCCATTCATGCAACTCTCAAAAGAGTTGTGTCTAGGAGTTGCATAACACATTGGTAATCCTATCATAGTAACTACATAGAATCAACAACTCTGTAAACTTCAGGTGTCACCTCTTTGAAGAGTTACAATGTGCCATTGTGATTGGATTAGTGGAAGAGTTTATATGCTGATAATTTACCATGCCAGTCAGTTGAACTGAAGAAGCTGCTCGGATGAGTAGTGAAACATCTTCAATGATTACTCAGCAAGTCCAGTTGTTTTTTTATAATTACTTCTATTAGATATCTATATTTATGGTTTTAAGTAACTTCTATAGAAAACTAGGGGGCACTGTGGGGCGGCATTACATTTGTTTTTACAACACCTTTAAAGGGATTCTGTTACAGGAAAACATATTTGTTCAATATGCATCAGTTAATAGTGCTGTTCAAGCAGAATTCTGCACTAAAATCAATTTTTCAAAAGCACAAACAGATTTTTTAATACTTCATTTTGAAATATGACATGGGACTAGACATGTTGTTTTCAGCTGCCCTGGGTCATGTGACTTGTACTGATAAATTTTAGTCATTCTTTATTGTGTACTGCAAGTTGGAGTGATATCACCCCTGTCCCTTTCTCCCCCAGCAGCCTAACAATAGAACAATGGGCAGTAAGAAAATAACAGCTCCCTGGTAGTTAGAAAATAGCACTCAATGGTAAAAATCCAAGTACTGCAACTCCTCAAGTTACAATGAGTAGGAGAAACAATAGCTTATCTGAAAGCAGTTCCATTGTACAGCACTGGCACTTTCTGAAAGCAAAAGAACAGGCACAATTTACCAACTCACCAGTCAACCAGATCAGTGGTTAGAATTCTATAAAAGTTACAAAAATATTAATTATTATGGCTATATACTTAAGAAAAAATCAACTGAACAGATCTCAAATAGCTCTCACTTCTATTGTGCAGAATCCAACAAAATACCAGGAATAAGCAGAAAACGGAGATTTTAAATTGTCCAGTTATTAAATAAAGTATTTATTGACCAGAGCCAAGATTTTGTAGAAAAGCTGATAATTTTAAATAAACATGAAAAATGGTCTTCCAAGTTTTCCCAAATAGTTTTTATTGAATATGAGGGGATTTTAAAGTTGTCTTTGCCAGAGGTTAGCTATACTGTATGAATTATTTTAATGCCACTATTTTCCATATACAGGCGAGTTGCTGGAAATTGTTCATGGGCGAATTCGGAAAGCCGCGTGTGCGTTAGCGTTGGTGACTTTTCATTGTAGCGGACGGGAAGGCAGTTCGGGGAGATTGTCGCCCAGAAGAAGAGGCGATTAGTCGGCAGTTGACTAAATCTCCCCGAATCTGCCGGTGTGCCACAAGTCTAAAGGTCCAGGCAATGATATATAAAATGGAAGGGCTTTATACATTACCTTGTAATTAACTTTTGATGGGAACATCAATACTCTGAGTCCAGCACCTTTCTGTTTTCCTCTCCCCTGATTACATATACAGATCAAACTGATTAGTAGTTTTAGGTGTGAGGTTAACATTACAGTTCAGAGTGAGCGATTGAAAAGTTTTGTTGGAACTATGTTTAAACAGGGGTGGGATTATTGAGAAATTGGGTAGAAATAGGGCTGTTTTGCTAAGCAGAGACTGGTATTATAGGAGAACAATGCAGATTTATAGCATTGGTGAGAGTGCTATAATAACAAAAGTAGTTAAATTAAGATAGGAGACGGTTTAGATGATGCAGTTTTCTCAACAACTCTGCACTGTTTACATTTGTACGGTTATACAGTATATACTGTATATAATATTAATTAAAGGAGAAGATATATAATTTTCCATTTGTCGTGCTTTATATATTTTACATACAATACATTTTTCATATGGGAATCCTATCATTTATGCATAAGTTACAGTTGTCAGTAGTAATGTGACTACCACAGGGACAATGACAGAGCAGGTGGTAGCCAATTAGTGCTTGTGGACACATACCTACAGCATCAGACTGGGGGTGCTGGGCCCAGTGGGGCCGTCGCATCAAGGCTCCCCGCCACACCCTGCCCAAGCCTAAATCCCCCTCTGTCCTCCCCTCAAACTCTGGTACTTTCTAATGAAAGAGCTGTTGGCTGTAGAAAGCAGGTCTGGGCAAACAGGGTCCACGAGGCTGGGGTTCACTGGTTTTTTTCCCGTGTCCCACAGCCCCTGTATACCTAAAGATTACATTGTCTGCTTGAGTGCACATGCCAAAAGGAGCATGACCAATTCATTGCCAGCAGGTCCGGACTGAGAATTAAAATAGGCCCTGGCATTTCAGGTACACAGAGGCCCAAACAGCCCCCACCAGCCCACTAAATACTGACTTTCTAATGGGCCTTATAGCAGCCCCTCTGGTATTTGCCAGAACCCACAGATTGCCCCATTACCCCAAGAGCGCAGAGACAACTCATCCGAGAGGCCACAAAAGACCCCAGGACAACATCTAAAGAACTGCAGGCCTCACTTGCCTCAATTAAGGTCAGTGTTCACGACTCCACCATAAGAAAGAGACTGGGCAAAAACGGCCTGCATGGCAGATTTCCAAGGCGCAAACCACTTTTAAGCAAAAAGAACATTAAGGCTCGTCTCAATTTTGCTAAAAAAACATCTCAATGATTGCCAAGACTTTTGGGAAAATACCTTGTGGACCGATGAGACAAAAGTTGAACTTTTTGGAAGGTGCACGTCCCGTTACATCTGGCGTAAAAGTAACACAGCATTTCAGAAAAAGAACATCATACCAACAGTAAAATATGGTGGTGGTAGTGTGATGGTCTGGGGTTGTTTTGCTGCTTCAGGACCTGGAAGGCTTGCTGTGATAGATGGAACCATGAATTCTACTGTCTACCAAAAAATCCTGAAGGAGAATGTCCGGCCATTTGTTCGTCAACTCAAGCTGAAGCGATCTTGGGTGCTGCAGCAGGACAATGACCCAAAACACACCAGCAAATCCACCTCTGAATGGCTGAAGAAAAACAAAATGAAGACTTTGGAGTGGCCAAGTCAAAGTCCTGACCTGAATCCTATTGAGATGTTGTGGCATGACCTTAAAAAGGTGGTTAATGCTAGAAAACCCTCAAATAAAGCTGAATTACAAAAATTCTGCAAAGATGAGTGGGCCAAAATTCCTCCAGAGCGCTGTAAAAGACTCGTTGCAAGTTATCGCAAACGCTTGATTGCAGTTATTGCTGCTAAGGGTGGCCCAACAAGTTATTAGGTTCAGGGGGCAATTACTTTTTCACACAGGTTTGGATTTTTTTTCTCCCTAAATAATTAAAACCTCATTTAAAAACTGCATTTTGTGTTTACTTGTGTTATCTTTGACTAATAGTTAAATGTGTTTGATGATCAGAAACATTTTGTGTGACAAACATGCAAAAGAATAAGAAATCAGGAAGGGGGCAAATAGTTTTTCACACCACTGTTATTGCTTATGCTCAGCATATATTCAGTTACAGTGAAACCTCGATTTTAAGTCCCCTGGTTTTAAGTTTTCCTGCATTTTACATTTTATTTGTGGTCCCACTAGTTTATAATGCATTTCAATTGGTGCTTTATTATTTGTGAACTAAAAAGGTTTAAAATACTAACCAGATGTAGATTTTGTCATGGTTCTGCCTGAATCATTTTGTTGTAAAGGGTCACCTAAGAATCGTTTTCCCCATTAAAGATGCCCCCCTATAGTGCACTCTGGCCCCCACAACAGAAGGGAGCTCCCGCTGTTGGCTGTAACATTGGGGCTCATGCATTGGTATAACGAGCCCCCACATGTTCTCATGAATATGCATTTGATGTAGATGGTGGGGCAAAAAATACAAGGCACTCGCTCACTTCATCAGAGTGCAGGTTCTATTAGCCACTGAATGTGGGACAACCAGTGAGAATTACACTTGCTATTAGAATTCATTTTTTTTAGCAACAATTATTTCAACACATGGCCCAACAACAAAGGGGACAATCACCAAAAAAAAAGCAACTTTACAAATAATAAAAGAAATAGTCATTCTAAGCAACGTTCTGATTAGCATTCATTTAACATGTTTAGTGGTTTCAGGGTTATAACATCTGCCTGTTTTCTGCCCCCCAACTCCTGAAACAATGTATCAACAGTCTTCTGCTACATTGTTTAAAAAGTCAGATGAAAGGGATAAACACTAATTTTAAAAAAAGTAATTACAGGAGTAATTGTAAACCAGTTTTTAAGGAATGCATAATAGGAAGCTGCTTAAGATTGTATTTTCTTTCATAAGCAGGTTTTGGGTGTAGTCCCTCTTGAATGTGGGAATACATAGATCAGGTGGATATTGTGCATTTTTGCCACACACAGGCCAGCTGATCCGATATTGCACAATTTGGCCACCCACAGGCTAAAGCTGGCCATAGACACAAAGATCTACTTGCAATATTGGGCATCCCTATCTCCCAACCTGCCACTAACCATTAAGATTAAAGGGAAACTGTCACGGGAAAACATGTTTTTTTCAAAACACATCAGTTAATAGTGCTGCTCCAGCAGACTTCTGCACTGAAATCCTTTTCTCAAAAGAGCAAACAGATTTTTTTATATTCAGTTTTGAAATCTGACATGGGGCTAGCCATTTTGTCAATTTCCCAGCTGCCCCATGTCATTTGACTTGTGCCAGCACTTTAGGAGGGAACTGCTTTCTGGCAGTCTGTTGTTTTTGCTTCTCAATGTTACATAGTTACATAGTTAAATTGGGTTGAAAAAAGACTGAGTCCATCAAGTTCAACCCCTCCAAATTAAAAACCCAGCATACACACACACACATCTCCACTCTTTCAAACACAAACCATATACCTGTATGCCCATAGCTATACTAACTGTAGATTTGTAACTGAATAATACGCAGTGGGACACGGGTTTTACTATTGAGTGCTGTTCTTAGATCTAAAAGGCAGCTGTTATCTTGTGTTAGGGGGCTGTTATCTGGTTACCTTCTCATTGTTCTTTTGTTAGGCTGCTGGGTGGGGGAAAGGGAGGGGGTGATATCACTCCAACTTGCAGTACAGCAGTAAAGAGTGATTGAAGTTTATCAGAGCACAAGTCACATGACTTGGGGCAGCTGGGAAATTGACAATATGTCTCGCCCCATGTCAGATTTCAAAATGAAATATAAAAAAATCTGTTTCCTCTTTTGAGAAATGGATTTCAATGCAGAATTCTTCTGGAACAGCACTATTAACTGATGCATTTTGGAAAAAAAAATTTTCCCATGACAGGATCCCTTTAAATAAAGAACAGATCAGCTGATGTTCCGCCCACGACAGCAATCATAGGTAAGTTTATGTCCGACAAAGCTGGTGACAGTTTCCCACTGAAGATCGTCAGATTGGCAATGCATGCAGAGATCACCGGCAGAAATGTTCTAATGTCTGATCGACCGATCTGCGTGGCATGACAAATGTCGGGACACACACAACCCAACAATTGTACAAATTGAGTTTGGATCTTTGTGTCTATGGCCAGCTCAAGAAGTAACAGCAGACTATATTTTCAAATCGGACAATCTGACAAATCCAATAGGAGCATGGAAGCGTTTGTCCAAACTGCACTGCTGGTTTGCCATAAATACCCAGAAGGTCACACAAATCTCAACATGCATAAATAAATAAATTGGTACTTGACAGATTTCCCCACTACCAATTTTTGTTTTTTTTTATTCTATAAAGATTTTCACCACTTCAACACATTGGCACAAACAAATAAAAAGAACCCTCACATTCTTGCTTAGATAATTATGACATGAAAATCCACTTCAAGTGAATAGAGAGCAGCAGAGTTTCCCTATGGTAGGACACCGTTGCAAACTCTAATTTCACTCTGATAGACAGGCCCAGCATTGGACTGCCCCAACAAGAAAACTCCCAGCAGGCCCAGATGTAGATGGAATAGTAGTAAATGATTGTGTGTAAAGAGGCGGCCTGTGGAGGGGAAAAAAAAAAGAGAGAGTCTATGAATGGTCTTCAGATTTATGCTGGGTCTCTGGCCCCCAGACTGAGATGCATAGACTCCACTGTGCACACTGGTGTTATCCGAGTGCTAAATTTAGTTCATTTTCATTCAAAAAATATAAAAGATAAGAGGCAATATTAATATTTCACAAAGGCAAAAAAAAAGTAATACACATACATATCTGTAATATTTCCGCAATAGCAGTTGAGGGATTAAAGGACAAAGGTTTAATACATGAAGATAATGGAAATCACATGCCTTAGGAGCAGAGATCATACAGATAATGAGCACAAAATACACAAGATAAACTCCTACGCTGCAAACGGAAATACACCCCTTGGTGTTACTTTGAAAATGATCCAGTTACTGGAGTCCTGGCGTCGTTCATACAATTTGCTGTGATGTTGTGCAGTGCAATGAACTAAGCACCCCCAGGGCACATATTACTACACACAGGGTTGTGGCAGTGTTGAGAAGACCGTACTGTCTTGATAATGTCAGCAATAGTAGTTGCACGTTGCACCCACCACTCGGGTGAAGTTCAGAAGTGAAGTACAGCGCTACGCAACAAGTTGGCGCTATAGAAATACATGTTAATAATAATAAGTAGAGAGCTTCTTAGTGCAGTAAAATGAAGAGATAAGTGGGTATTTCTAACAAATCCGGAATGCTTTATTAAATGAAAGCAGAATGGATTACACAAGTGTAACTCATTTTTATGCCCATTTAAACTAAATGATGGATGCAAAAAAAAATAAACCAAAAAAAGGCTGATTCAGCCATATTCCTATGCAAATTCAGGGTTAAAGGAATTGTTCAGTATGAAAGTAAAAACTGGGTAAATAGATAGGCTGTGCAAAATAAAACATGTTTTCAATATAGTTAATTAGGCAAAAATGTAATGTATAAAGGCTGGAGTGGCTGTAAGTCTAACCTAAGAGAAATCTTGCTTTTCAGCTCTCTTTTGTTTACACTGACTGGTTACCTTGGTTACCAGGCAGTAACCAATCAGTGACTTGAGGGAGGGCCACATGGGTCATAACTGTTGCTTTTGAATCTGAGCTGAATGCTGAGGATCAATTGCAAACTCACTGAACAGTTATGTCCCATGTGGCCCCCCTTCAAGTCGCTGACTTACTCAGATTTAGGGAGCTGAAAAGCAGGATGTTGGATTCTGGCTATTATATTAGACATTAAGTGACTCCAACTTTTATAGTTTGCATTTTTCCCTGACTAACTATATTAGAAACATTTTTTATTTTGCACAGCCTATCTATTTACTCAGTTTTTAATTTTACCCTGAACTGTTCCTTTAAATCCGATCTTAAAGCACATTCTGTAACTGCCATCAGTGGATGTCCCAGTGTTCCCTTAAATCAGTGATCCTCAAACTTGGCCCTCCAGCTGTTAAGAAACTACAAGTCCCACAATGCATTTGCCTGACTGTGGCCGTCAGACTCCATTGCATTGTGGGACTTGTAGTTCCTTAACAGCTGGAGGGCCAAGTTTGAGGATCACTGCCTTAAATCATGAAGTTTCATGCCTGGAATTCCATTGGTACAGATTTGTTCTGCTTGACACCACACCTCATGTCTTTTTACCAATCTCTTTTACTATGTAACCATTTCATTGCTTGCTTGGACAAGTTCATTCCTTAGATTTAGGAGACTCCCTTGTTCCTATAATATCTGCAATGTTTCGGGCAGATTTTCATTATATAAACATTGGCGAGTCTTTATTAAAGGGGTTGTTCACCTTTGAGTTAACTTTTAGTATAATGTAGAGATGGATATTCTGAGACAATTTGCAATTGGTTTTCATTTTTTATTGTTTGTGGTTTTTGAGTTATTTAGCTTTTTATTCAGCAGCTCTCTAGTTTGCAGTGTCAGCAATTTGGTTTCTAGGGTACAAATTACCCTAGCAACCCTGCATTGATTTGAATAAGAGACTGGAATATGAATAGGAGATGGACTGAATAGAATGATAAGTAATAAAAAGTAACAATAACAATACATTTGTAGCCTTACAGAGCATTTGTTTTTAGATGGTGTCAGTGACCCCCATTTGAAAGCTGCAAAAAAACTGAAAAAAATTGCAAATCATTAAAAAACTATGAAAAATAAATAATGAAGACCAATTGAAAAGTTTCTTAGAATTGGCCCTTCCACAATATATTAAAAGTTAACTTGAAGGTGAACCACCCCTTTAACCCCAAATAAGGGCAGTGATAATATATATTCTTTATACCTGTAGAAGTCATGTATATTCAGCCAGTTGCTACAAAAAAATGTAATATTGACAACTTATTTTTAATCTTCCATCCTACTGTGTCCAACCACAGCAGATTATACAAATGCAAAAGACAATCACTATGCCAACTACACCTTTTTTTCCACAGAAATATGTACTGTATATATAGACATAATAACCAGGTTGATAATCCCACGTTCAGACTGGCCTAGGCAGGTGTGGAATTACCAGATTTGCAGTTGCTGTAAAAAAAATTTCAAAATCTGTTAATAGTGCTGCTCTAGTAGACTGCACTGAAATCCACTACTCAAATGAGCAAACAGATTTTTTTATATTCAGTTTTGAAATCTGACATGAGGCTAGACATTTTGTCACATGACTTGGGGCAGCTGGGAAATTGAGTCTGTCTAGCCCAATGTCATATTTCAAAATGAAAAAAAAATCAGTTTGCTCTTTTGAGAACTGCATTTCAGTGCAGAATATTAATGATGCATTTTGAAAAACATTTTTTCCCAGGACAATATCCCTTTAAAGTGGTTTTCCTGCACTTGGGATGCTCAGCATCTGCATCTCCCTAACAAAAGAATCACAAGGCAAAGCTGTAGAATAACACACAGGCAGGTAAGTGAAGGTATTTTATGTTTAATACATCTGAAAAGTATGCATATACAAAGAACTCAGACATGAAACAAAGCATGGGTTCAACACAAATGAGTTTATGGGTTATCCGGGAGGATGAAATATATTCCCTACATATTAAAAATTCAGGAAAAAAAATCAAAACACGTTGAAACGCGGGCACTGGTAAAATCCTTATTAACACTGGTGTCTATTTTTTACATTATGATTTAGATCGGAACCCTAAAATAAGGATTCATAGACCTTGCATGCAAAATGTACATAAAATGGGGATTTTTTTTTTTCTGACTGGTCCCTGGTGTATCAAACTAAACAAACCTGGGGTGTGAACATTTTTTATCAGGCACATGTATAGTTTAATAGTATATAAGGATTTTATAGAATATCATTGTAGAAAATCAAGTCTGATCCTCCTGGTAAGAAAACCTTGCTAAAAAAAACTAAATGTTGGCTTGACAAGGCCTGTCAAAAGCACACGGGACTCCTTGAGATCACAAAAGCTTCCAGAGCATCGCTATGCAGTGCAGCCTCTCCAACAACAAGGCAATTAAAGGAGAACGGACTCCCCACATACACATATTCCCTTTCAGAAGCATGTGCAGTTAAAGTTGATCCAGAAGTAGATCCAACTGTGCATGCTCTTGTAGGCTCCATGATGGTGAAGAGACAAAGAGGATCAAAAGGGACAGAAGATGCACCTGGGAACTCCCCTGCTCTGCATTTTTACCTTTTCTCAAGACTGTGCAGGGAGGGAGGGAGCAGTAGAGCGGGGGAGCGGATTCTCCATTAAAAGATATAAGGAGTAGCATTCAGTCACAATTTGGCAACTCGTGGCCACTATCACCTAGTGCTCCCCAAATTAAACAGCTGACCTAAAAACAGAAGTAGCCTGCAAAGGCTAAAATCATACACAAAGGCAAACCCACATTCTAAGGTTGCTTTCAGGGAGACCATTAATAATCCTGAGATTTAAAACCCGTTCTCTAGCCACCTTGTGTACTTTTTGCAGTAAAGCAGAGAAAGGAATTCTTGATTCCCAGCAATTTGGGGGTAAAAGTTGGGCTTGAAAAAAAAACAAAAAAAACAGAGCTTAAAAATTAGTCTGTTATGTATGAAGCATGCCTTGCTCTTAATAAGACATAGAAATAGTAAACACAATAAAAAAGAGGGAAAAAAACTAGTAATAATCAGTGTTTTTTTCTCTCCTGCAGATACATATTGCTCTACAAATATTTATACTGAATTCATTCGGTCGCTGGGTTTTGTTTTTAGATACCCTACTATTCTGAATGGTAATGAATGCAGAGCATCCGGCATTATTGCAAAACAAATTAACAGTTTATACTTAGTTTGATTTTAACATTGCTTTTAGTTTGATGTCGACACCAGCACGGCAAAAAAAAAAAAAAAAGGGGGACCACGTAGGGACACTCATAGCAGACTGCACTTGCGTTTCTTCTTGGGCTCCGGGGGTTCCAAGGCGGCCAATATCGCTTCATCAAACACGTTCTTTAGGCCTTTCTGAAAGGGTTTAAAGGAGAGAAGGCATTTCATTATTAGAAGTTTATAGAGCATTGGAGAAAAAATAAATAAATAAAGCAGGAAAAACCCAAATAAAACTGCTTAACAATAATGCATTTGCTCCTACAGTCTAACACTAAGCCACTTTAGTCTGTTTTTGCATACAAACCGTCACTCATTCTTATGTTTTTTTGTTTTTTCTTGTTTTTTTTTTTTTAAAGAAAGGAGGCGCCCAAAAAAAGACGTTCTTTTTACCATTTTAAACAAACTATCAGGGAACATCTGTCGGTTGACAACCTTTAGAATTAACTCAAGTGTTGACTTGCCCAAAGTTTTCAATACTATGCAGTTCTTTTCCCAACTATTTCAGTGTCACATTACATCAGCTTGTCTTTTACGCTAAACGACACAGGGCTACCATTTAAGAGACATGTAGAAACTCACTTTCCACCTATTGAGACATGGAATTTCGAGAGTCAAGAGGCCACAAAAAGGTACAGTCAACTTAAAATATGTATTTAGGAATGGACAAGCAATGAAAACAGTACAGCTCATTTCCAGGAGACTAGGAAAATCTTGAGAAGAATATTAAGAGAATACTGGGGCATCACGGTCTTCACGTGTTTAACAAAGTCCTCTTTGGTTGAAAACAGTTCATTTTGAAGCTCTCTTTCCAATCAAGTCCACAATATGTTTCAGTAAGAATAACTATTTAGAAGCGGCACATACAGCAACATGTTATATAATGGATGGGAAAAGCACCAAAGATTTACCAGGCATTGTACATGTTACTTATAATGTTTTACAGAGTTCAGAAACGGCCTATTGAACAAAAGCGAAATAAACAAACACAAGGTCCATGGGTTTTACTCCAGTGAGCCCTCGGCTTCACTCACTGTGAGGGCACCTTGCTTTGGCAGCCATAGACAGCAATCACTTCAAGAAAGAAACGAACGAATGAAATTGCACTTTCACTATTACGCATTATATGCAGGCAAAGACCAAGTAAGCAATTGTGGCATACCTTGCCGCGTTTAAGAAACAGCACACAATTTTTATTACATGTATAAGATCAAATGTCCATCATTGAACAAAGTTATATCGCAGAAATAGCATAGAGAGAGCTTTCAGCCAATCAAAACAAATTTCAGAAGAACCCACGTAACCCTTCGGATTGGCAAAGTTATTAGAAACAAAACCACACAGTAGAAGAGGGAATTTCAAACTGAAGTCTTAGATCTACCAAAAATTCTAGTACCGTGTAAATATATGGACACTGTGGCCGTTTTATGCTTTTAAAGCAGTGATCCCCAACCAGTAGCTCGTCAGTAACATGTTGCTCTCCAACCCCTTGGATGTTGCTCCCAGTGGCCTCAAAGCAGGAGCTTATTTTTGAATTACTGGCTTAGAGGCAAGTTTTGGTTGTATAAAAACCAGGCACACTGCCAAACACAGCCTCAATGTAGGTTGACAATCCACATAGGGGCTACCAAATGGCCAATCACAGCACTTATTTGGCACCCTAGGAATATTTTTCATGCTTTTGTTGCTCTTCAACTCCTTTAACTTCTGATTGTTGCTCACTGGTTGAAAAGGTTGGGGATCCCTGTTTTAAAGGAACCCCTCCCTTACACATTACCCTATTGCTGCAAGGAAGCCCGGCAATTGTGCTCTTTTGGCTGCCAAAGGTTAATGGTTTGTAAAAGTGCAGCAATTAGCTATGCCAAAAAAAAAAAGGTATAGCTAAACTTTAACAAGAACAATTTTAAGGCTGATAAATGCTTATGGCAAGCCAAGAAACATTTAAGAGAGTCCAATTGTTGCCTTGTGATGAAAATACAAGGGAAGCTTATGCAAGTAATTTTGGGATTGTTTAAGGAAAGACGCAAAGGTTTTGTCAACATCTTGTCTTTATTTATATATATTTTTTTCCCTTTTAATACGAGTTGCTACAGTAAGCAGGCAGAGGAAGCAGCATCAAGAGGGGAAGAAGAAAACAGTTTAAAATATACAGCACTTCCTTTTTGGCTGAGTTTCCGGAGGCTCGAGGGCAGCTAGGATAGCCTCATCAAACACATTCTTCAGACCTCTCTACAAGACAGAGGGGAGGAAAGAAAAGAGCAGCCAGGTTAGAGGATTAGAGAGAAATAAGCAGCAGACATACAAAGAGCACTAAGGAAAGTTAGCTGAAACAGAAGCAATTACTAATCTCTAGATCCCATGGCAAGAGAAGTCATGCTACAGTTAGTAAGATTAGAGGACACAAACAAGACACTGGCTCCAATATGTTTAATCAGTTCACTATATATATATATATATATATATATATATATATATATAAATGGCTACACTTGGAAGGCAGAAGATAAGTACAGGGGCCCTTTTTATATTACAATATTTAACTGCCCAAAGAATTTTAAATGCTGAATGACGCAGATTTACATTCTAGACTCATGTGGTCAAAGTTGTCAAGCTTAACATTCAGCAGAGAGGCCATTCAAGCCAAGCCAAGTATACCACCCAACTGCTTGAAAGGGAACAAGCTCCAATATGAAACAAGCGAGTGTATGGCTATTCCCTACAAGCAATATATTCCACCACTTTAACTCCCCATAGTGTACATTATGCCACCCAAAGTGCATTTAATTAGCTGCTAGTAATATTATCCTTTATATACTGCCGCAGCGCTCTACCCAGATACCACATGCATGCAGTCTGTAGATCCAAAGTAGTTCTTCTAAGTAACTTGTAGCGGAATTGAGAATTTGAAATAAAGAAAAAATGATTATAAAAAGAAAAAACCTGTAATGAACTGTGAAAATAAAAAGAAAATATACTGTAATAAAATGGAAAATATCACCGGAAAGCAATTATTTGGCAGGTCCAAGTTTAAAGGGATTCATGATTTTTATGGTGTTTTTATTTCTAAATGACACTGTTTTCACTGCAACAAACCATGTAAAATGTTATTCCTGAACCAGCAAATTTTTTTTTTTAATTTATAATATTGGTGTGTAGGCAGCCATCTCAGGTAATTTTTTCTGGTCATGTGGTTTCCGAAAGAGCCAGCACTTTGGGATGGAACTGCTTTCTGGCAGGCTGTTTCTCCAACTCAATGAAACAATGCGTCTCAGTGGGAGCTGGATTTTACTATTGAGTGCTGTTCTAAGGCTAAGGCCAGACGGGGAGATTCGGGGGAGATCCATCGCCTGGCGACTTCTCGCGGCGACGAATCTCCCCGAATAGCTAGATAAAGCTGCGCACCCGCTTGCCTTAAAGTCGCCTGCGCTTGTTCAGACGAAGCGGTGCGATTTTAAAAGTCGCTCACAATTGCCTCGCCAGGCAATTTTGAGCGACTTTTAAAATCTCGCCGCTCCGTCTGAACAAGTGCAGGCGACTTTAAGGCAAGCGGGCACGCAGCGCTATCTAGCTATCCTGGGGAGATTCGTCGCCGCGATGGATCTCCCCCGAATCTCCCCGTCTGGCCTTAAGCTGGCCATAGACGTAACAATTACGATCTTTCTCGGAAAAGATCTTTCCAAGAAAGATCGTTCGTTTCAACACACACGTGTAGAGCTGAATCGTCAGATATACAGGTAGAAACAATAGAATTCTACTTGTATCTGACGATTCAGCACTAACAATGGCCGATGTTCAGGGAGATTTCAAAGGCATCCGATGAAAATTTTCCGTCCAGTCCGATCAACCAGCCGACCGATATCTTAATCCTCTGACGATGTCGGTCGGCTCATTTCCCACCATACACGCACCGAATATCGTACGAAAATTCGTTTCGTACGATATTATCTGTGCGTCTATGGCCACCTTTAGCCTTAGATCTACCAGGGAGATGTTATCTTGCGTTAGGGAGCCGTTATCCGTTTACCTTCCCATTGTTCTTTTGTTAGGCTCTGATGACTGAAGTTTATCAGAGCAAAAGTCACATGACTGGGGCAGCTGGGAAACAGACAATATGTCTAGCCCCATTACATATTTCACAATTAAATATAAAAAAAATCTGGTGGCTCTTTTTAAAAAGAGATTTCAGTGCAAAATTCTGCCATAGCAGCACTATTAACTGATCCGTTTTTAAGAAAACATGACCGTATCCCTTTAAAGCCGAGTGGCCGATAGGATATCAGGACAATATGCCAGAGAAGCGGCTTAAGTAGAAACAGGGGCATCACTACAGGCATTGAGACTGTTGAGTGCCTGGTGATGCATGAGATGCTAACTAATCAGCAGTGCCAGTCTAGTAAAATGCCTTATTCTCAAAGTTTAGGACCTTTTTTTAAAGGGGTAGTATATTGCATTTGTTGTACCCAGTAACTTCTGTTTATTCAACTGTTGAGGACCACACCTTTGACTACCAATGCGTTGTTGATACTACAGTGCTTTTTCAGGTAAGCCCTGAATGAGTCACTGCAGGTCACGTCTTTTCAGGGGAATTTAACGGAGATTTACAAGGGGAAGGTTTACTGCAGGCACAAGTTAGTCCAAGTGGTTAGGCTATACATGACCATGTGGGGTAACAGGAACAGTTAAGGGGTTATTCACCTTCAAACACTTAGCAGTTCACCAGAAATAAAGACTTTTTACAACCACTTCCTATTTTATTTGTGACCGTAATATTGATTGTGAAGTGTGTGAAGTGTTTTTGTCACATTCTAAACCAGCTCTGGGATGGGGGGTCGCCAGCTTTTAAAGGGATCCTGTCATGGGAAAAATGCATCAGTTAATAATGCTGCCCAGCATAATTCTGCATTGAAATCCATTTCTCAAAAGAGCAAACTGATTTTTTTTATATTTCATTTTGAAATCTGACATGGGGCTAGACATTTTGTCAATTTCCCAGCTGCCCCAAGTCATGTGACTTGTGCACTGATAAACTTCAATCACTCTTTACTGTTGTACTGCAAGTTGGAGTGATATCACCTCCTCCCTTTCCCCCACCCAGCAGCCTAACAACAGAACAATGGGAAGATAACAGCTCCCTAACACAAGATAACAGCTGCCTGGTAGATCTAAGAACAGCACTCAATAGTAAAACCCATGTCCCACTGCGTTCCATTCAGTTACATTGAGAAGGAAAAACAACAGCCTGCCAGAAAGCAGTTCCTTCCTAAAGTGCTGGCACAATTCACATGACATGGGGAAGCTGGGAAATTGACAAAATGGCTAGCCCCATGTTGTTACTGCCTGGTAACCAACCAGTGGAAACCAAGAGAGCTGCAAAGAAGGAAGTAGTCTTGTGGCTATTATGTTAGACATCCAGTCACTCTAGTCTTTAGACATTACATTTATGGCTAACTAACTAAATTAGAAACCTTTTTATTTTGCACAGCCTATATATTTACCCAGTTTTTATATTTATATTATTACTTTAAGAAAACATTTTTCCAATTAAGATTGGTGGGGGGGAATGTTTCATGGGTTGAAGATGAGGCAGAATGTCTATAAGCAGGGGTGTTCTATATATGCCTGGGGAACGGATGTAGAGGAAATCAAACAATTAAAAATAATGTATTGTATGGCATGGATGGTACAGGTATGGGACCTATTATCCAGAATGCTCGAGACTTGTGGCTTTCCGGATAACGGGGCTTTCCGTAATTTGGCTCTTCTGCCTGAAGTCTACTAGAAAATCATGTAAACATTAAATAATCCCAACAGGCTGGTTTTGCTTCCAATAAGGATTAATATTTTCTTAGTTTGGATCAAGTACAAGCTACTGTTTTAATATTATTGAGAAAAAGGAAATCATTTTAAAAAAATTTGGATTATTTCACTATAATGCAGTCTATGGGAGCTGGCCATTTCATAATTTTGAGCTTTCTGGATATTGGGTTTCCGGATAATGTATCCAATACCTGTACTTGAAAAGGTACTAACTGGACTCTCCTAAATCTATTTCCCAATGGTTGCCTTACATGGACAATCATACAGCGTATTTATAGAAATTCTGAAATATGCGGAGCCCTTTACAAAATTACAATTAAAAGAACATTTATACTGAAAAAAAAAGAACTAAACACGAACATGCTAATTTCATGACATGAATTAGAATTTGTATACAATTTATTCCTATTTTTTTGGCATACAGTCACTTATTCGTAAACGGTTTTACTGAATCAGCCTTCAAGCTATTTGTACTAGTCCAAAATCTAAAAATGATTTTGTAATTTATTTGAAAGCTACAAGTTATTGAAAGTCTTACAGCACAGCCATTAGAGAGCATATATAACACAGCCATTGTTTTCTCACCTGTGTGAGTGCAGAACACTCAACATATTTAACTGCCTTTAAGTCACGGGCCAATTTCTCAGCTGTCTCTGGAGTGATTGGTTTCTGCTTGTTTTTTGCCAGTTTCTCAATTGTTGACGGATCATCTCTTAAATCTATCTGGGTGCCAACCAGCAGAAATGGAGTTTTGGGACAGTGATGAGTGATTTCAGGTACCCACTGAAAACCAAAAGACATACAGTTTAGGACTGTGAAATGCATAACACTTTAAAATTATAATCACATTTATTAACAAAATACCTTTTCTTTCACATTTTCAAATGAAGATGGAGAGACGACGGAGAAACAAACTAGAAACACGTCTGTCTGTGGATAGCTAAGCGGTCGTAATCTATCATAATCTTCCTGTCCTGTGGAAAGAGAGCAACATTAAATTAATAAGAGTGCACATGGAATATTGCCACAATTTAAACTGGTGTATGTTCATTTACTGCAGGAAGGATGCCTCATTTTATAAAAAAAAAATGATTGGTCCAAAAACTGTTAAAATTAGTGTTGTACAACTAGTAATTGTAGCATGCAGCGAAGTCATCATCTTTAATGAAGCCAGCATAGCTCAGCTATCTGAGAAGCAACCAATAGCCCCTGGCATTCAGGTAAATGGAAGCCACCTATCACCATTGGTGGCAGTTTTCATCAGTCTTAAGGTGGCCATAGATGCACAGATAATATTGTACAAAATTTTTTTTGTAGGATCCTGTGCCTGTATGGTGGGAAATTAGCTGACCAATATCATCAGAAGATTTACATATCTGTCAGCTGTCTGATTGGGCTGGACGGAAAATTTTGATCGGATGCCTTTGAAGGCACCCTGAACATCGGCCATTGTTAGTGCTGAATAGTCAGATACAGGTAGAATTCTTTTGTTTCTACCTGTATATCTGACAATTCAGTTCTATATGTGTGTGTTGAAACTAACGATCTTTCTTAGAAAGATCTTAATTGTTACGTCTATGGCCAGCGTTAGGGTAGAACTACACAGACGATCCATGTCCGTTTTGGCAGATCTGAGGCTGGGCAACAAGACGGATGCGACAGGAAAAAGGTAAGTAATAGGAAGCCGGATGGTGGCGCAGGGTTGATCTGACGAAACACGACTGTCGGATGCAAATTCTGCAAGTTGCGTCTGCATCAGACAGTCGTGTTGCTGCACCACCATCCGACTTCCTATCACTTACCTTGTTCCTGTCGCATCCGTCTTGTTGCCCAGCATCGGCTCCGCCGAAAATGGACCTGGATCTTCCGTGTAGTTCTACCCTAAATGGCAGGCATCAACGAGAAATGCAAAATGTGCCACAGGCTTTATTTCCATAATGACAGGTATAATTAGGTTATTAGCAACAATTTTTTCAAAAGTCATATGCTATAATGGCCGGACAAAGGAAACGAGACCCAAATTTCACTTCTCTAACAGTCAAGAAATTCCATTATTTTAATTCATAAACCAACATCGTTCAACAAGCCTGCTCTGCATGCGTTTATGCATTTAAAATAAATTCCATTATTTTAAATGCATAAACATGCAGAACAGGCTTGTTGAATAATAATAATGCTTAATACCAAACAGCAAGCAACTTCAAAGGAAGATTATGATAGTAGCAATACTATGACATTTACCCAAAATGTCTCAAAAATCAGTCCATGAGATAAATAATTCAGAATTTGCCCTTTATAAAGTTTGATATTTTACAATACAGCTCATAAAGGGAGATAAAATGGTTTCCTTATTGACCTGCAATAAATACGTGCTTACCTGCAGTATCAAATAACCCTAGGGTATATGGTTCCCCTCCGATCATAACTGTTACAGCATAATTGTCAAAAACCTGTGGTAAGATTAAATACATTTATGTTGAGTAGGCACCAAGGATTTAGGAAAAAAAAAACAAAAAAACAGATTTAATGGGAATGACCGTCTACCACCATGTAAAGTAGCACATGTACTCATAACTTCCACAAAGATAAACATTAGTCAGTACTGACCATCAATTTCTCGGATATGATTTGGGTGAGGATTTAGACGAAAGCAGCATGATTTAGTGAGAATTTGAATTTCAGAAATGTGTGTGGGAAGTAGGGGGTACAGAATAACCTGTATAAACCTGAATTACTTTTTAATTCCACACTGTATACTATAAAGGAATATGTGGGAATACACTGCAAGCTGGGAAACAGACATAGTCCTCGTTCAATGGTAGAAGTGAACTTCTTCTAGTGGGTGAACTAAAGGGTACTTTCGATAATGGACTAGAACAGTAGCAGGTTTACTTACCGTTGGTACATACTCAGAAGGGAACTTGTTTGTTGTGTAAGAGATAAGTAGACATGTTTTACCCACAGCACCATCACCAACGACTACACATTTAATTGTCTGCATGGCTGAAATTTTCTGGTGAGAAGGTCAGCAAAGTTGGTTCAATGCAGACCTGCAAAGAAAATAAAGGATTATTGTATCTGTATGTAGCGCCACATTTTACTTAGGTTGAAGTTATCCTACTATGTCACTTTTCCTTTCTACATGATTGCTACTCATACCTCACAGAAATAATAAGCAGTAAGTACTTAATATATGTATATGGCTGAACAGAAGGAAACAAACTTTATTTAGCCCAGTGGGTGAGCTTTTCAGGTGAATGGCCAGATTTCCTTTTCTTGCATTGCTCCTCTGTTCAACAGGAAAACCCCCACCCATTAAAAAGGAGGCCTGGTTCTATGTATGGTGTGGAAATAAGAACTATCATTACGCCCGTCAGTCCCTTCATCTCAGGCTTAAGAGGTACACGCGCACACAAAATCTGGTTTATGGCACACTTGGTGGCAGATTTATCAAGGGTCGTTTTATGGGAGTTTCAAAATTAAAAAAAAAAAAAAACCCTATCAAAATTTATAACAAAAATCAAAATCTACACTATAGTAGAGCCATGTGGGTTGGGTTTTTCCCAACCCGCACGCACACTCCCTACCCAACTTCGCTTTATAGACCTGTGCCACCCTTTTGATGAAGTCATGAAAATGGCAGGGCGAGCAGGCGCACAGCTATTAAAAGTAGAATTTAACCCCTTTGGGCAAAAAACCATCACCTGTGTAGGTCCCCCTCCCTCCTCCCAGGCAAATGCCCCTAACTTACTTAACTCACCCTCGAGGTTCTCTCCAGCGGAGTTCACAGTAGCCATCTTCCTGTATTTTGCTTTTGGGGTGCATGCACAAAAGGCATTTGCCGGTTTGGATCTACGGCGCATGTGTCGAAAGTCACAAAGTTTCCAAAAAAGATATCGGAAACCTAGTGACTTTCGGAAGCATCTGGAAAATGCCTCCTACTGCGCATGCATCTCCAAACGCCAAAGAATACAGGAAGAAGAGAGCGTGGGAGAAGATGGCTGCCGTGAACTCTGCTGGAGAGAACCTGGAAGGAGGGGGGGAGGGAGGGGGACCTACTCAGGGGAGGGTTTTTTGCCCAAAGGGGTTGAATTCTCCTCTAAGCCGTAAGCTGGCAGTTGGAAGGTGGTGGCGGGGAAAGCAGGAGGAGGCGCTCCACCCGGACCTGCCTGCACAGGGGGTTGCGAGGTCGGCCCGGTCCAGAACCACCCGCACATCACTGCACTATAGGCTAAAACAACAATTTGGCAGGT
Source organism: Xenopus borealis (assembly GCA_024363595.1). Taxonomy (NCBI): domain Eukaryota; kingdom Metazoa; phylum Chordata; class Amphibia; order Anura; family Pipidae; genus Xenopus; species Xenopus borealis. The sequence continues at coordinate 74,600,662 of CM044444.1, forward strand.
TTTAGATGGCTTATAGTCAAATTCAAATCCTTAACAGGACAGTAAAAAACTTGAATCAAATTTGGACTATTCGTTCGATGAATTACATTAAAATAAACTCGAAATTTGAAGATTCGGTTTTTCAATTGGACCCTTGATAAATCTGCACCTTGGTGCATACTTTCTATTCTTTTGTCACAACATCACAAATAGATCCCCGCTGCAGGAAAAGCGACAGCTATTTTTGACCTTACAAAACATAGATTATAAGAAAAGATTAGGGTGGATACACACACTTGAGTACACACTCTCTCCATATCATTTCAAATGTTGTTTCTTTATTTAGGTGATTAAAAAAAAAAAAAATACACGTTTTTCCTTTTACTTCATTCCTGTAAATGACAGGGTGTAATGTTTGTCGACTGCTAGGCAATCATTACGCAAACACTTTCTGGTTTGGGTGCATTCAGGAGATACGAGAACGACAGCAGCATCAATTGTGACACAAACATAGCAAAGACTTCCCCTTTACCTACTAAAATATAATGATAACTGAAGGGGATGTAAATCAATTTAAGAACTGTATTGACATGTGGAGGAAAGAGGACACTGTCCATCACCTCAGCAAAGGTTTCCAAAGCTGGCTGTACCCATCAGATCAAAGAGCAGATCTGGGCCCGATTGAAGGTGGCCATACACAGGGAGATGCGCTCTTTAGCATGTCGCCAAACAAAGAGCTCTCGCCCCAATATGCCCACATTGAGGTGGGCCAGATCGCGCTGATCCGATCATGGGCCCTAGGGCCCAACGATCTGATAAGAATAGAGGAGATACGGGTGGTCCGATTGCAGAACCACAACAATGCACAGATGTGGCGGCAATCTGAGGATTTTTTTAAACCCCGTTTTAAGCCCGTCAGATGGCCCCACAAGTTGGTCAAATAAGCTGCTGACTCTGTCTGTCAGCAGCTTTTATCGGCCCGTCTATGGGTGGCCTTTAGCCACCCACACTCTTGGCCAAATTGGACTCATACAGAAGCAGAGTGCAACAATGTACTCATGTGGTCCTCATTATAAGGGAATAATGAAACCAGCCAGATGTCGATTGGACAGGCCACTGGTGGGCCCCATCTACAAGCCAATAGGCTGTAACTTGGCCCAGAAGGACAGTCACAACTTTTGTGGCCCTTGTACGGCCACCTTAGGTCTCCTACATCCTTCTAGTGCTCTGAAAGTGATCTGCTGCACTTCTCCTCGCGGTAAATAAATGAGTATATGGATTGCCGACAGAATAAATCTTGTAGGCCATAGAAACGTGCACTAAACTGGATGGAAGGAGAATGTCAGCACATTAATTCTTCTGTGAACGGCAAGTGACTCATGAATGTTATAAAGGGACGATACACCACAGCTCTAAAATGTAGAATTTCCTGTAGAATTAAATCCCAATGAAACAGTCCAAAAATAAGCAACTGCCCATCGTGGTTCAAGGAAAGCAAGGGGGTGCCAATCACCAAACCTGCTTGTAAGGCTAGTTGATTAAAGAGGGTGTTCATCTATGCGATAACCTTCGGTATACGAGTGATATTCTGAGACAATTTGCAATTGGTTGTCTTTTTTTATTACTTAAAGGAGAAGGAAAGCCAAAAAGCATGACTATCTACCTATAATGATCTCCTAAATTGCTATAGTTTTAACTCACCCATGCCAATCCGTATTCTTGTTGTGCTCGCATTTGCAGTAACGCAGGCAATATGTTTGTGAAGTAACTTACGCTTCCTTTGCCTCTCCCCCTTCTTGCGTGTGCGCGAGAAAAAAAAAAACTTGATCAGAAAAGCGCGTCACTAATGAAGTACCACTCATTACTAAGCAGGTTGTGCATCTCATTACTTGCAGCACAAGCATCAGGAGCGCACCACAAAAAGAAAAGGACAAAGTAAGTCGTTTCCACTGACCTGCTTGGAATAAATTTATTGTCCCCTCGCTGCGCACTGCAAGCGATTGATGCTGCTTGTTTGCGGTCCCAAGTATATTATAATTGCTTCTTCATGACACCAGGCAGACAACTTTCAAAACGTTCAGTAATTTATCAGTACACCAGACTTAGGATAAAAAAGTATTTATGTTTTGCCTTTCCTTTAAAGGGATACTGTCCTGGGAAAACATGTTGTTTTCAAAACACATCAGTTAATAGTGCTGGTCCAGTAGACTTCTGCACTGAAATCCATTTCTCAAAAGAGCAAACAGATTTTTTTATATTCAGATTTGAAATCTGACATGGGGCTAGACATTTTGTCAATTTCCCAGCTGCCCCTGGTCATGTGACTTGTGCCAGCACTTTAGGAAGGAACTGCTTTCTGGCAGGCTGTTTTTCCTTCTCAATGTAACTAAATGGAACACAGTGGGACATGGGTTTTTACTATTGAGTGTTGTTCTTAGATCTACCAGGCAGCTGCTATCTTGTGTTAGGGAGCGGTTATCTGGTTACCTTCTCATTGTTCTGTTGTTAGGCTGCTTAGGGGGGAAGGGAGGTGGTGATATACCTCCAACTTGCAGTACAGCAGTAAAGAGTGATTGAAGTTTATCAGAGCACAAGTCACATGCCTTGGGGCCGCTGGGAAATTTACAATATGTCTAGTCCCATGTCAGATTTCAAAATGAAATGTAAAAACATGTTTGCTCTTTTGAGCAATGGGTTTTCAGTACAGAATTCTGTTGGAGCAGCACTGGAATATGAATAGGAAAGAGCCTGAATAGAAAGGGGCTGAAAAAAAGCTGCACTAAATTTAGTCAATTAGACTGAGGAAGCAGCGTAGACTTCCTGTATCAGCTTCCTGTCAAGATGATCGTTACTCGTTCCTCTTTTGTATTTTAAAACATCTGTTTGAATATAATAAGAGACCAAGTAACATTTTCTTTAATACTGCTGCACAGTCTCTCTGTGGTCAGTATTATATACCACAGAATAATACACTTTCCAGCAATGCAAATCATTAGACCAAATGTGATCTCAATGCTCGCTGCAGCAACCCCAAAAAGAATATTGCCATTTAAAAAAAATAAGGGCCGTCTGCTGGGATCCTACAATTCACGGTGCACACAAACTAACAAAACAGACCATACATGTTAGGTCACATGAGCCAATTAAATGAGAGTTCTGTCTTTTGCTTCCACACTTCTTCCTGTTACAGTTAGAGCTGCAGTTTTTCTGGTCAGGTGATCTCTGAGGCAGCACTCAGGGAACTTCTGGGGGGTAGTGCCATGACTGGGGGCAGCCAGGAAACTGACAATATGTCTAGCCCCATGTCAGATTTCAAAATTAAATCTAAAAATCTGTTTGTTCTTTTGAGAAACAGATTTCCGTGCAGCGTTCTGCTGGAGCAGCACTATTAAAGGGGTTGTTCACCTTTGAGTTTACATTATACTAAAAGTTGAGAGTGATATTCTGAGACAATTTGCAATTGGTTTTCATTTTTTATTGTTTATGGTTTTTTTATTTATTTAGCTTTTTATTCAGCAGCTCTCCAGTTTGCAGTGTCAGCAATTTGATTTCTAGGGTACACATTACCCTAGCAACCCTGCATTGATTTGAATAAGAGACTGGAATATGAATAGGAGAGGGACTGAATAGAATGATAAGTAATAAAAAGTGGCAAAAACTATACATGTGTAGCCTTACAGAGCATTTGTTTTTAGATGGTGTCAGTGACCCCCATTTGAAAGCTGAAAAGAAACAGAAGAAAATTGCAAATAATTTAAAAAAACTATGAAAAATAAATAATGAAGACCAATTGAAAAGTTTCTTAGAATTGGCCCTTCTACAATATACTAAAAGTTAACTTGAAGGTGAACCACCCCTTTAAATGATGCGTTTTGAAAAAAAAAAGGAGCAAATGGGTTCTCTTATGGTCAAAGAAATTAGAACCAAGTTTTGTACAAAGAGCACTTAACTTTAAATAGCTGGAGAGGTGTTTTTTTACCCTTGCCTCAGTTCAATAACCTACTGAAAATAAGCAACGTGCTACAGTGTTTATAGACAACAGCAGTAAAAGCAATTTACAAAGCAGATTTAAATAGAATGATTTTTCTACCCTTAAATTACAGCATGCCAGCATATTACACAGAGTTTTTACAGAGAACACTTATTCTTCACTGCCCCAGTGGAGTTAAGATACATGCAAAGTTGTCAACTAGATTTACTGCCATCAATAAACACTGTAAATTTCTGACTCAGCTAGAAGACGCTATGCCAAAACATTTAGGCGATTGCCAAAGAAGGAACTTCTTGCCCATAAAACCGTTCCCTTACCTTTCTCATGCAAAAACATTTGCTCAACACTAACATACACACAAAGAAAGAACTCTTAATTATTAGCAACACAACACACTGACGACAATATTTTGTAAACCCAATTTATACAAGGTTTTCATATAAAAGCATCTACAACAGATTGAATTCTATAGGGAAGGATCTTTCCTGATCTCTAAGGCTTAGGCCAGACGGGGAGATTCGGGGGCAATCCGTCGCCTGGCGACTTCTCGCCGCGACGGATCGCCCCCGAATCTCCCCGAATAGCTAGGCACCGCTGCGCACCGGCGAGGCTTAAAAACGCCTGCGATTATTCACACGGAGCGGCGCGATTTTTAAAATCGCTCCAAATTGCGAAACCGTCGCGGCGAGAAGTCGCCAGGCGACGGATCGCCCCCAAATCTCCCCGTCTGGCCTAAGCCTTAACAGTATTTCTTGAGATTAAAATCCCCCCCCTTTTTTTTGGCACCAGTATGAATTTTCACTAGCTCGGTAAGGATCCAGTATAATGGACTGTCTAATTGAAAACACAATAGACAAATTTGCTTAAAATTGACGTTACAGGCTTGCTGATAATATGGGGCTCTCAGGGTACCGCATTTGTTTTCCAGGTAACCGGTACCATATCTGTATCTTTGAAATATGTTTAGTTCAATTGTTGCCTGTCTCAGCCACACAGTTATTCTGCCGTTGTCTTGTCTTAGAAGGAAGTTCGGGTGTTGATAGTATTTTTGTATGAAAGGGCTTGTTTGCCTTCGAACAACTTGTTTTCACAAGTTGTTCACCAGAAATAATGATCACCAGAAATAATGACTTTTTCCAATTACTTTCTATTTTCTACGTGTGATTGTTTTTCTAATATTGAAGCGTATAGTGTATTTTTTTCCCACCTACTAAAGCGGCTCGGTGGGAGGGGGTCGTCGACCCTTTAAACTGTTCCAAATCAATACATTTCGTTGATACATTTCTTATTTTTGTCTCTGTTGAGCAGAATCTTTGGATTTCATTACAGGCAGCTGTATGAACTGATACAATAGTTTCTCATACTCCAGAGATGCTGCTGAAAAATGTATCTGCTAAATGTTGCAAAATTGTAACCGTTCAGAATTACTGAGCTGCCAAACACCAGAGACACGGACATTCAACTTTAAAGGAGACATATTGTGTAAAAAATAAGAATGTACTAGTGCATTATACTCATTTAGATATAGAAGAATTGTGCTTATAAAGTAGTGTTTCAGGCTGATTTATGGACTATTTCTGAAAAATCCCTAATTATCTCTCTCTTCTCTTCTACTTCCTGCTCCCTGAATTCCCAGGCTGTGCAGGGGAGCCGGGGGCTCTCGGCAAACTGCAATGTAGGACAGGAACCAATCAGCAGCTAGCAGGACCTGATAGGGAACTGAAGCCTGTCTGTGCTTGTGAGACTGCAGGGCTGTGATTGGCTGTCCCTCTCCTACTGTGCTTCTGGCAGGTACCGTTAGGACACGCCCACCCCTCATTTGAAACACAGACAGGGACCAGATTAAATATATAGGGAGCTCCTATAAAGGGGCTATTTTTAAAGATATTAATTTTTAGCACCATGTAAAAGTAACACCATATA
>CM044444.1:74608673-74626572 GCA_024363595.1 Xenopus borealis
ACAAGTCGCGGCGAGTAGTCACCAGGCGACAAAATGCCCCCGAATCTCCCCGTCTGGCCTAGCCCTTAAGGGTAGTGACACATGGGCAGATTCGGGGAGATTTAGTCGCCTGGCGGCTAATCGCCTTTTCTTCTGGGCAAAAATCTCCCATAACTGCCTTGCCGTGCCATACCGCCAGCTTGAATGAAAAGTCGCCAGCAGTATAGCACTCATGGGGCTTCGCTTTCCAAAGTTGCCACGAGTTCCATTCCCGAATCTGCCCATTTGTCGCTACCCTAAAGCTGGCCATAGACGTAACAATTACGATCTTTCTCGGAAAAGATCTTTCCGAGAAAGATCGTTCGTTTCAACACACACGTGTAGAGCTGAATCGTCAGATATACAGGTAGAAACAATAGAATTCTACTTGTATCTGATGATTCAGCACTAACAATGGCCGATGTTCAGGCTGCTTTCAAAGGCATCCGATCAAAATTTTCCGTCCAGTCCGATCAACCAGCCGACCGATATCTTAATCCTCTGACGATGTCGGTCGGCTCATTTCCCACCATACACGCACCGAATATCGTACGAAAATTCGTTTCGTACGATATCTGTGCGTCTATGGCCACCTTAAATATCTTCCTCCTATCAGATCTACCATGCAGATGTCACTACTGTATAAATGCAGTGCTGCGTTGTAGCAGTCATTCCTTTCCCACTTCTTTACCATTGCACTTTGCATGTGTAAACAGCACAGTCTGTACTTTTCTTTTCTGGACGATGGGTGTAACAAGTCACCAATGTGATCTATTCCACGGGCAACTGGAAAATTGACAAAATGGCTAGCCCCAGGGCAGATTTCAAAATTGAATATAAAAAAATCTGTTTGCTCTTTAGAGAAATGGATTTCAGGGCAGAAGTCTACTGGAGCAGCACTTTTAACTGATGTGTCTTGAGAAAATTAAACAAAAAAAAAAAAAAAAAAAAAAAAAAAAAAAAAACACGTTTTTCCATGACAGTATCCCTTTAAAGTGATACGGTCATGGAAAAAAAAATTTTTCCCCCCGAAATGCACCAGTTATTAGTGTTGCTCCAGCAGACTTCTCCACTGAAATCCATTTCTCAAAACAGTTTTTTTTTATATTTCCTGGGGCTAGACATATTGTCAATTTCCTAGCTGCCCCAAGCCATGTGACTTGTGCTCTGATAAACCTCCAGACTTGAGCATCCAAAATTAAATGCAACAGGCCCACTAGAGATGCACACATTATATGTTGATCTTCATAGATCAACCTCCCCCACCCCAGGCTAGCTGCCCCTACAGGCAAATGCCCATAATTTTTTTATTTAATTTTTTTTCTAAAATTTTCTTGAACATGCGCCGAAAATGCCGTTCTGATTCCGAAGAAGAGCGAAGAAAGGAAAATTGAGCATTTGCCCGGGGGCATCTAGCCTGGGGGGGAGGTTGATCTACGCAGGGTAGGGTTTTTTTACAGTACGGGTTGAATTCTCCTTTAACATACATATTAAAGGGGGAGCACCACTGTAGCAGATTAGAACTACATTTATGCATCATTTACATGTTAACAAAGAATCATTTAACAGTATATATTGATATACACACACCTATCTCTGTGACAGTGCTGCCCACACATTTGTCATACTGACAAAAACAAACTTCTTAAAGGAAGCCATGTGGCACTCTACATTATTTATGATACATTCAAGTGAATTAGAATGCAGTGCTCACCAGTTTTAATATTTTTAAAAGTCACGCCCTATAACCATCAAAATCATCAACAAAAGCTAAAGGCAAACTGCCAAAATAAAACTGGCAGGTGAAAATTATGTTATTAAAAATGTTAATTAGCGATTTCTATCCATTAGCTTCTCTGTGTTGTAAAAATAACTTGAAGGAGAAGTAAAGTCAAAAATTAAATTAAGCTATAACTATTGCCAAGGAAATGTTGTTATCAGTGACATTAATCATTCATTCAGTACTTTTTTCAGTTGTGTTTTTGGTCCAATCAATTTTAAAATTATTATGAACATGTATAGAAACTCCTACCCTGTCTCCTGTCAAGAAAATGCTTTCAATAGGGCATACGCATGCGCAGTAGGTTACAGCAGTGCCCTGCGCATGAGCTGTAGAATCCTCTGAGTGCCGTGCTGACTTCTGATGTTGCGGTCACGTGACTTATGATCTCGTCATTGTTGACCTCTGTGCTCCTGCCCCATTAATTCTGCTACTAATCACGAGTGTGCAAAGTGTGCAAAGCAACGGAGGGAAGCTTTGAAGCTCCTGCGCTGGATTTGATTCACAGTTTGTCAGCGAGCGCAGGAGCTGATAAGGGGATTGCCTGTCTGAGGTCTGTAAATAAATCTTTAAACTTTTTTTTTTTTGTAAATCATTTTAAACTAATAAATCTATCAGTAACAATCTTTTCTTACTGTGGTAAGCACAGTTATGCCTCCTTACTCGCATTCAGATGCTGAATGTGTGTGTGACTACGTCATGGGGTCACCAAGGAGCTCAGTCACGTGCACTGCGGCTGAGCTCTGAGTGGATGTGTGCCTATTTAAAAATGGCGGCGCCAAACCATTACAATCACCGTAACTTCGGACTGTAACTGCACAGCTGCAGTAGTCATATGACAGTTTGTAATACAGCGTTTCAGGAGGGGGGCTGGTGGGGAACACAATGAGGTAGGAATCAAATTTTGACTTTCCTTCTCCTTTAAGATATTGCTTGTGAACCCCACCCACTTTTATATCGCTTACCATAAAAGTAATTGGCTGATAAATTACAGATATCTACAGGACGCATGAGCAGTTGAAGATATCCGGGCACGAACCACTGCGACTTTTATTACATTCCCCCACAGGAGTATCAATAGAGCACTTAAAAAAGGAGGTTGTACCTCCAAAATCTCATGTCTGGATGTCAATAAACTACAAGTTTTTTTTGCACATCTGCCAGAGTGTGTGCCATCTGATTTTCTACTACATATGGATTAATGAAACCAAGGTGTGCAGCACGGTTTCCAGATTGAGCGCCACCCGAATACACGCACAGGTTTGCATTACCACTGATAGAAGATTCCCCACAGGAGTATGCCCCGGTCTTGGGTAGTTATGTTCTGGAGCTCAAATGCACCACTATTTGTCCCTTGCCAACAAATTGACCAAATGTAGGCCTAAAGGGACTAACACCAAAAATGAATGCGGTGTATGCGGATGCCCTCCCTGATCGATATCTGGTCAAAAGTCCTATTCGGATCGCGGGCGCATCTGTGCGTGTATGCAGTCCCGCGATCTGACCGCCCGTATCGCCTCCATTCTGATCTGATCAGCCCGATATTGCCCACTTCAATGTGGGCATATCGGGGAGAGAACCGCTCGTTTGTCTATGGCCACCTTAAATGCATATTTTCAGAGTTTCAGTCGGATCCCACTCATTGGTACAGCAAAGTATAAACCTCACAAAAACCAAACATGAAGTAGCTTCAATGGTCTTGCAAGCTATTTTTGTTAAAGGGAAAATATACCACTTTTTGACAGGATCAATGAGTTGGCTTTTTTAAAAAGCACACCTGATTTCACAGACTAAGAGGAAGCCATGATAAACAGGTTATTGCTTGCCAGAACCAGTGTAATACAACCCCCATTGTGAGGTGATGGATTAGGAGACTTGGAAGTCCCTCTGATTTGCAGAGAGTCAGGGCAGCAACCACCATAAAAAGTAGAACTTGAATCCATCATAGGTGGGGGAGGGGTTGCAATGTAAGGGGGGGGAGGGGTTGCAATGTAAACAAAAGCAAGCAAAAAGTCCACATATTAAATGGAAACCACAATAGTCTTGAATCAGGCAAGTTTGTAAAAAATGATATACTTGTTTTCAGTTTTTCCTTGAAAAAATGGGTCACTTTTGTGCTTGAATGGCCAGTGTATTTCCTGGTATTCATGTGACTGGGCTTCCTTTCTAAAATAACACTGCTTCTTAAATGGACAGTATACCATCTTCTTAAACGGGTTTGTGCCAAATATACTTTTTGGCTATTGTTATCATGAAACATCTGTTTTTTTTTTTGTAATTTCCTGGACTAAACAGGGGAAAGGCAGCTACTCCATGTTTGGTCCTCGTGGGGTATTATCAGTGCACTGGAAATAGGATTGTCTCCCTTACAAGGACCAGACATGGATGGAGTTGCATCAGTTGCCTTGCTACCTATTAGATGCATTTTAAAATCCTAGTGGGCAAGGAGTGCACTGGGCCCTAGATGCAGTCCTTAAAATAATCCCCTATTACAAAACAAAGGTTGTCCCTTAGGACAAGTGGTCAAGTCAAACAGATCTTGCACACACTGGGAAGACAAATTCACTTGTTTTCTTATCTTGCCAAATGCACAGACCTTTATATATTTAAGGCCAGTTTAGCCGACATACATGCCACTATTTTCTATTGTAATGTCACATTATCATTATATCAAACAAATACAAACTCATTTTCCACTTAACACAAATGCAACAAATCTGTAAACCTTCGAAAATGAACAGACTAAGCTTTTATTTATTCCAAAAATTCAGATTTTTATGTTTTTTTTTCCGGCTAGTCCACACGGGAAGATTCAGGGCGATTTTTTCGCCTGGCGACTAATCGCCGCTTCTTTGGGGCGACTAATCTCCCTGAATAGCTTACCCACGTCTCGCGCCGCTGAAATGAAAAGTCCGCTGAGCCTATTCAGACGTGGTGCTGCGTTTTCGAGCGACTTAGGAAAACGTGTGTGAATAGGCGCAGGCGACTTTTCATTTTAGAGGGCGCGAGACACGGGTAAGCAATTCAGGGAGATTAGTCGCCTCAAAGAAGCCGCGATTAGTTGCCAGGCGACAAAGTTCCCTGAATCTTCCCATGTGGACTAGAACTTAAGATGTTAAAATTCAAACAATGTGTTATTAAAACAAATTTTACTGGCGGCAGCATGAAAGCAGAACTGACAGAGCAATAATCATTAATGCCAACTGGTGTGACCTGAAAGATGCATTATGTGGAAAACCCCAATGGATAATGCACTTTCATAAGCCATTCTTACAAGACATACTTTTAAACTGACTATTTGTCTTTATTTAAGGGTGAATACACAGGTGGCAATTTGTTGCCATGACCTTTGAATCAAATTGTGGCAACTGCTCCCCATACCACAAACATTCAAAAATGAGTTGCAGTAACTTGTGCATTAATGTACTGCAACCTTGTTATTTTTAAAAGTCAAGGTGACTTGCAGCCACAAACCGACATGTATCTTTGCCATAAGGCTTTGGGCTGATAGGCTGTTGTAAGCCTGCATATTTTTACAGGCTGATAGAAGCAGAACTGCTCAGTGGCCCTGCTTCATTGATTTGAATCCAATCAGCCTGTGCACAGTCACATACAGACTGAGGTCAGCCCAAATACTGACCTCTGCTTCAGCTCCACTGGCTGCACACAGGCTGATTACATTCAAATCAATGAAGCAGGGCCACTGAGCAGTTCTGCTTCCATCAGCCTGTAAAAATATGCAGGCTTACAAAAGCGTATGTGTCCATAGCCTACGGCAGGGGTCCCCAAACTTTTCTTACTCATGAGCCCCATTTAAAGGAATTGATCGGTATAAAAGTAAAAACTGGGTAAACAGATAGGCTGTGCAAAATAAAACATGTTTTCAATATAGTTAGTTAGGCAAAAATGTAATGTATAACAGCTGGAGTGACTGTAAGTCTAACCTAGCTTTTCAGCTCTCTTTTGTTTACACTGACTGGTTACCCTGGTTACCAGGCAGTAACCAATCAGTGACTTGAGGGAGGGCCACATGGGTCATAACTGTTGCTTTTGAATCTGAGCTGAATGCTGAGGATCAATTACAAACTCACTGAACAGTTATGTCCCATGTGGCCCCCCTTCAAGTCGCTGACTAACTCAGATTTAGAGAGCTGAAAAGCAGGATGTTGTGTTGTATTCTGTTATATGAGACATCCACTCACTCCAGCTTTTATATATAAAATTTTTGGCTAACTAACTATATTAGAAACATTTTTTATTTTGCACAGCCTATCTATTTACCCAGTTTTTATTTTTACCCTGCAATCACAGAAAAATGCTGCAGCACCTCTTAATTGAAAAAGTGAAAAACTTGCCTTTATTAGGTCAGAAATGCAACGTTTCGGGCCAGTCCTTGCCCTTTCTCAAGCATTGCTGCAGCATTTTTCTGTGATTGCATGATTTTGGCCTCTGGCAAGGGCTTCATACTGCACTGCACTCTGCCCGAAAGGGTGTCCCAAGGTTGGCTGAAGCACACAAGAACTTTGTTTATTTTTACCCTGAACTGTTCCTTTAAATGTAAAAACAGCTAGAGAGCTGGATGTCAAATAAGGCTTGCGATTGGCTGTTTGGTAACCTCTATATGGACTGGTAGCCTACAGGAGGCTCGGTTTGGCAGTGCGCATGATTCTTATGCAACAAAACTTGCCTCCAAGCCTGGAAAAATAAGCACCTGCTTTGAGGCCACATCCAAGGGGTTGGTGATCAAAATATTACTCAAGAGAGAACGGTTGGGGACCACTGGCCTAAGGAGTGCTTTCACTCAGAAAAACAAAAAGCCACATTGTGTGAGCACGTCAAGTGCAATTTAAATGCCCAACAGTCTAATGTACTTCTTGGCCAGAAAGATTTTCCAAACTGCCCTGTACAAATAATTCTCTCAGTAATCTATTTTTACCACTTCAGGGGTTTGAACCCCTTGCTCAGTGTGCTACAGCAAACTCCGAGTTCTCCCCAGGAAAAGTAGAATACAGATTTTCCCTGTTAGTGTGTCTGATCAGATTTTCCCACCTTGCTGTTTTCCGTAATAAAAACAACACAGGCACTTTCTAGGCCAGTGATCCCCAACCAGTCGCTTGTCAGCAACATGTTGCTCTCCGAACCTTTGATGTTGCTCTCAATGTCGTCAAAGCAGGTGCTTATTTTTGAATTCCAGGATTTGAAGCAAATTTTAATTGCATAAAAACTAAATATAGGGCCAAGTAGAGCCCTCTGTAGGCTGCCAGCCCACATAGGGGCTACCAAATAACCAATTACAGCCCTTATTTGGCTCCCCAAGGGACTTTTCCATGATTGTGTTGCTCCCCAACTATTTTTACATTTGAATGTGGCTCACAGGTAGAAAAGGTTGGGGACCCCTGTTCTAGGCAATGGCACCCACTGGAAATCCCCCAGTAGGCCCTGCTTTACCAGACTCCATTAGCAAAGAAGAAGAAGAATGTGGTGAGAAGCTTTTTTAAGGTGATCAAATATCAAAAACCATCCTATGAGGTTACATCTATATTACAGGTCCACCCAAAACTAGCATGCAAAATGCAGCTGCAATCAAACTGTTATACCAACATGCGAGTGTGCAGAACTTACTCCAAAATTCAGGATTATAATTATGAGGTCACAGTTTAGAACAAAAACTTCACCCAAAGCTGCCTTCTAGCAACGCCAGTCACGGGGATACTCCAAACTCACATCTGACCTGAAAGGAAATTCATGTAAGCCAAGGCTACTGTTTGTTAGAATTGGCTCAAAGAAGTGACCCTTGCTCTAGCCTTTTCTATTATTGCCACTGATGAAATGCCCTTCACAAATGATCCGGTTTTAAAAATATAGCTTTTAATGTTAATATTTTATACAAGCATTTGGTTATTGTCACAAGAGGTCAATATTGAATATATTTACATAATTTGTAAATAAAATGCATAAGGGTACTTTCCCTCAGCTAAACCTATTTAACTTCCTTATCTCTTGTTAAATCAGCCAGAAGGAATTCCAAGTAGCTGTAATAAAGGCTCATTGATCCTGTTTTGTCTTGTGGGACAGTTACTCTGATACGGACAAGTAAATCCAGTATCCCTGCCATAAAGTAAGAATGGGTTTCTGTTATGTGCCACAAAGGAAGCAAAAATAGTCACGAGCACCAGGAAACATTCCTAAGTGCAAGCACAAAAAGCAGCAATAGGTTTCCAGCAGGTAAACAAAATACTTCACCCCCCTCCCTAAATATAGACTTTAGGGCAGAACTACAAGGACGATTTTGCCCCGTTTTTGACACATCCGATGCTGGGAGTTAAAATACATGCGACAAAAACAAGGCAAGTTGGATGGTGTCGCAGGGTTGATCCAACGCGACTGTCAATGAAAATGCTGCATCTTCATCCTCCAGTTGTGTCGCATCAACCCTGCAACACCGTCCAACTTCCTATTACTTTACCTTGTTCCTGTCGGATCCGACTTGACACTGGCGTTTTGTCCCAGCGTCAGATCCGACAAACGCTGCAAAGTCTTCCGTGTAGTTCTGCCCTAACATAATTTCCCTTTTGCTTGACAGCATTGTGTAAACACTATTTTTGATAGTATCCCTTTAAGCAGCATTCACTTCAAGCAAAAACATCCACATTTTGGAACATAAAAAAAGAAAAGATAGAAAATGGAGTTAGCAGATGACAATGTTAACCACTGACAGATATACAGGGGAACCCAACTGATCCCCAACCAGTGGCCCGGGAGAAACATTGCTCATCAACCCTTTGGATGTTGCTCTCAGTGGTGTGAAAGCAGGTGTTTATTTTTGAATTCCAGACTTGGACACAAAGTTTGGTTCCATAAAAATGTACTGCCAAACAGAGCCTAATGTAGGCTACCAGGAAACATAAGGACTACCAAATAACTAATCACAGACCTTATTTAGCACCCCCAGGGACCTTTTTGATTCTTGTGTTGATACCCAACTATTTTTACATTTGAGTGTGTAAAGTGATGAAAGCCTGGTGATCCTCTTGCCCTTAATCGAATATCATGCCATCGGCCTTGTGTTCAGCAGCAATGACAGATACCACATCCGCTGCTGGTACCCACACGGGATGGATTTTGGATCAGAAATGCAGTTTTCTAACCAAAATCCACCCCGTATGCCAGCACCACCAACAGGCACAGCACCCTCATAGAAAATATAACAAACACTCCAGTGGTTACTAAATAAGCACTGTGGTTGCCTGTTGATAAAGAACATCCAACTACCAACCAATGGGTGCCTGCTGGGAAGTGGTTTTGAGCACCACCAAAGGAGGCGGAGAAACAGTTAATCACAAATCACTGCTTGGCAACTTGACTGGACTGCAACTTGGCTTTACTAAACATTTTAGGGCTAGGCCAGACGGGGAGATTCGGGGGCATTTTGTCGCCTGGCGACTTCTCGCCGCGACTTGTAGCCCCCGAACCTCCCCGAATAGCGAAGTACCCAAGCGCACCGGCGTTGCTTGAAAACGCCGGCGCGTATTCACACCGAGCGGCGCGATTTTTGAAATCGCTCCAAATTGCCTCGCCAGGCAATTTGGAGCGATTTCAAAAATCGCGCCGCTCCGTGGGAATACGCACCGGCGTTTTCAAGCAACGCCGGTGCGCTTGGGTACTTCGCTATTCGGGGAGGTTCGGGGGCTACAAGTCGCGGCGAGAAGTCGCCAGGCGACAAAATGCCCCCGAATCTCCCCGTCTGGCCTTAAGGCTGGTGGCAAACGTGTCTGGGGAGATTAGCCCCCCAGCGACAAACTGCCTCTTCTTTGGCCATCTAATCACCCCTAAATACCTTCCTAACAGCTAGAGTGTAAATAACCGGTGGGATGGCACTTGGATTTTTGGCTTTCTGAATGGTTCAGAGTGCCATCCTGCAAGCAATTTACATTCTAGCCGGCAAGAAGACATTTAGGGGAAATTAGTCGCCTGAAGAGGTGAATTGTCGCTGGGAGACTAATCTCCCCCAGTAACCACGTTTGCCAGCAGCCTAACTTATGATCTTGAACATTACCCACTCCATAATGCATCTTTATAATGCGCTCCGATCTCTGCCCATGCCAAACACCAATACAAATGACATTCATATACTAGTTGAAGGCACAAAATAATGAGTACACAAGGGCCATTGATTTTCCACAAACAGGCAGCACATCTGGATGTAGTTTATTGGGAAAAACTGCTGTCAACTGCCTAACGCGTTTCGGGAGCATATCCCTAAATCAGCAGTCCCCAACCTTTTTCACCCATGAGCAACATTCAGGTGTAAAAATAGTTGGGGAGTAACACAAGCATTAAAAATTTTCCTGGGTGGTGCCAAATAAGGGTTGTAATTGACTATTGGTAGCCCATGTGTGGACTGGCAGCCTACAGGAGCCTCAGTTTGGCAGTAAACCTGTCTTTTATGCAACCAAAACTTGCATTCAAGCCTGGAATTAAAAAATGAGCACCTGTTCTGAGGCCACTGGAAGCAACATCCAAGGGGTTGGGGAGCAACATGTTGCTCATAAGCTACTGGTTGGGGACCACTGTCCTAAATCATTGAATTTCTACACAAGAGTGTGTGCTCCCCACCTTCCTTTCCCTTTGGGTATCCTAGGAGACTGAGAAGCTCCGGGCAAGGGCAATAATACTGCAGTGGAAGAAGCCATTACAAAGCAAACATGCGATGCCTCTCAGATGCCCATACTAAAAGTGTAATGGCAAAATGAATGGAGTCTTTACAGCCAATGGGCAGTGGATATCATCACGGGCGGCCTTCCTGCAGCATCCTCCAGTAAAGTGCAGATGCCAGAGGGATGGAGCTGGATTACAGTTTATTTCAGACAAATGTTACCAATTCGTGTCTGGTTTGTGCGAGGCCTGGATGCTGGCTGACAGCTTAGTGTATGGAACCTGCCTCTCCCTCCTACCCTCCCCCAGCAGCCTCCTCCCTGCACTATTTCCTCCCTGCTCCCCCCCAAACAAACCACCATCCGCAGATCTATCAGTAACATCTGGCCATAGACGTCAAGATTTTTAAAAGATCCAGCGGTTATCGGGAGACCACAATTGTCTCAAAACAATAGTTTAAATGTCCGATGTGTCCATCAACTATAAAGACAGGCAAATATTGCCAGCAAAACTGAAGTGTCGCTGCTTGCTTGGCCCTGCAAACATAGGTAGATTGCGTGGGGACCGATAAAGATTTTCTAACCTGGCCGATGAATTTTCAGACCTATGTCGGACGAAAAATCATAAGATGTACGATCATTAGAATACCACTTGGTTGGATTTTGCTAAGATCGGATGTTCGGCAGAGAAAGAACTTTGCGACTATGGGGAGCTTTAAAACATACCCCCCCTCATACACAGAGATACATACACACATATATGCTGTATAAGGTGTAGGCTCTCAAGAGACAATCTAAACAATGAAGGATCTAAAGCTGTAGGCCCGCGTCAAAAACAATGATACTACAACTCCCAGCATCCCTGGCAGACAGGCTGAATGCTTGAGGGGCAGCTAGAAACAAGTCAAAGAAGGCACAGCTAATGAGAACCATGCTACAAAGCCCGGTCACCCCAATTCCAAAGTCATTACAGTCCCGGTTTAAACGAACATGCCACATTCCAGACCTCAAAGCCACGGCTATGTTCTATCAGATGGCCGCAAGGACACGACCACCCAAATGACAAATAGCCCGACAGGAAGCGGTACCGGGCCGTTCCCCGTTACAGAGGCCACCAAGCAATTCCCAATCACAGTGTTGCACTCTATAGCTGGAGCCATGCCCAATCCCGCTTCACTCATATACTCCCCCAGCGAGCGGGTTATGTTCCCCCAAACACTCAGCGCTAGGGAAGATTCCACACTTACCCACTCAGCCTCTCCCCTTCTCTATACCGGGCGTTGGCAGCTACTTACAGGGTTTCCTAGGCTTGCAGACAGGGGTCAGGCTACGTAATGATGTAACGACGTTCTGGAACTTGTTATGTAATTGCACTACGCGGTGAAGAATTGTGGTTTGCGGCCATTTTTAGTCCGGGCTTCTGACCTGCTACTGTACAGCTAATAGGCAGTTTTACACAGCGCCAGAAATATTCTCTGCACAAAGTTCCTGCGAATATGGACCGGCGTAGATGGTGCTAGTTCAAGTTGTTCAATTTTTTTTTTTTATTAATTAGCAAAATTGTTCGTCTTTTGCTATATTCCTTCTTCACGTTAGAACTGTGGCGTAAATTGCCCTCTCGTGAAATGGCCGTCGCAAAACCATAACTTCCGGTCAGGTGACTTCCCGCTTGGTGAAGTAATAAAAAAATACTGTGTGACGATATTTTGGTTGATTAAAATTGGGGCAGTTGGGATTGCATGGTGACAATGACACAGAATGCAGTGGAGGTTACGGCCTTTTTGGTCTGAGGTGAATGGCAGCGAAACACAAGGGAGAATGTGCTACAGGATAGAGTCAGTCTGAACTCTGATCTGAAGTGACCCTGTGGCTTGCCTATATAGCTGTTGGAGTTGTCCCCCTAGTAGCCACTGAGCGCATCTATAGCGTTTATAGGGCCTATGCGAATAAAGACAACTTTTGACGGGATGGTACACCTTTAAATCAACTTTTAGTATGTTATAAATGGCTAATTCTAAGCTTCTTTTTAACTCAACTTCGTTTTTTTTTTTTTTTTTACAGTTTTTGAATAATTTGCCCAGAATCTTTCCAGCTTTGAAATTGGGGGTCACTGACCCCATCTATTATTATTATTAACATTATTTCTATAGCTCCAACTTATTTTGTAGCGCTGTAAAGTGAATGTGATTATACAACTAAATCACATGAATTATATACATCGAACATATGGAGTTACATACGTCTAGGGTTGCCACCTGGCCGGTATTTTTGATGGTTGATCCCAATGTTATTAATAGGAAAAAAAGATAAATATATAGGAAGGCCGGTATTTTTTTCAAGAAAAGGTGGCAACCCTAAATACATCACAATAAATATGGAGTTACATACATAACAATAAATACAGGTGCAGGAGGTGAGGGAAGCCCTGTACAGAAAAAGCTTACAATCTAAAGGGAAGGGAATGATACACAGGGTGTGGGAGTGGGCAAGATCAGAGTAAAGTGAGTGAGTGATGTGGTACTGTAAGCGGTATTGCATTGGGTAGTTAACAGTGAGGGTAGGCTTCTCTAAAAAAGTGGGTTTTAAGAGATTTCTTGAAAGATTGGGAGAAAGTCGGACAGACCGTGGGAGAGAATTCCAGAGGAAGGGTGCAACTCTTGCAAAGTCTTGAATGCGAGCATGTGAGGAGGTAATAAGAGAAGAGTTGAGTAGCAGGTAGGGTTGCCACCAGTCCGGTTTTGAAGGGCTGCCCGGGTCAATGCTTCCTGCCCGGTTTTCCAAATAAGGGAAACCGGGCGGGATTAGCTTGATTGACGCCGCAATCGGCCAATCGGCGATTGCAGCGTCATAGCTCCGCCCAGTGACGTCACGGGCCCGCCCACTGACGTCACGGGCCTGCCCATTGATGTCACGGCCCCCCTCACTGACGTCACTGGCCCGCCCCCCCTGTCCGGCTTCAGCCACAGGGGAAGGTGGCAACCCTAGTAGCAGGACAGTAGAGGAGCGTAGTAAGCGGTTGGGTGAGTATATGGAGATTAGTTCAGAGATGTAGGGAGGGGTAGAGTTATGAAGTGCTTTGAATGTCAGGGTCATTAATTTGAATTTAATTCTGAAGGGCAGTGGAAGCCAGTGCAGGGATTGGCAGAATGGCATGGCAGAAGAAGAGCGGTTGCTGAGGTGTATAAGTCTAGCAGCAGTGTTCATTATGGACTGGAGAGGTGAGTGTCACAAAATCACCTGGTGGTCTAGTGGGGGGACGGCAGGGACGCCTGCCGCCCCCTCGGTGGGGACGCCCGCCGCACCGCTTCCCTCTCCCTTGGCAGTCTTCTTAGTGTGCGCGCGGCACGCACTTCCTGTTTTTATAATGTATGCGTGATGACGCCAGCGCGCAATGGCGCTAATTTCAAATATATTTAAAGGGGCAGTTTGGTTATTGCATTGCTCGTGATAGGATTTGTTCCTGGTGCCTTGTATCTGTGCTGAAAAGCTTCTGAGTGTTCCTGTTTGCCGTGTTTGACCCTGCCTGACTCTTGACTATGCCGTTATCTGTATCCTGACCCGATCCTGTTATCTGACCACCGATTTTGCCTCATCCCTATCTGATTGATCACCTGGTTTTGACCCTCGCCTGCCTGACGTTCCTTGCTTTCTGCCTGCCTCGATCCAGCCTGTTTAACCACGTATCTGCCTAACTCCTGTCTGTACCGTGACCTTCGGCCTTAAAGACTTCTTATACAGTCGTGCCCCAACGCTGGCCAGAACTCCTGCCCTGCACCTCTCGTTTAAGTCCAGGTGGCATCTGAGTAGCTGAGGGCTCCTCCCGAAGCCAAAGGCTGTCACACTACTGGTGAAGCACGAGCCGAGACCAGGGTGCTTGGCGTTTGTTCTGGTATCGGGTGCCGACCATGACAGTGAGTTTTTGGAGGGGAAGGCCAATTAAAAGAGACAATAGTCTAGACGCGATATGACAAGAGAGTGAATAAGAATTTTGGCAGCATCTTGGGTGATAAATGATCGTATTTTGGATATGTTCCTTAGGTGGAAGTGAAATGATTAACAAGTGACTGGATTTAAAAACAAGTGCTCTGTAACGTTACAAATGTACTGTTATTGCTACTTTTTATTACTCCTCTCTCTATTCAGGGCCTCTCCGATTCATATTCCGGTCTTTAAAAATCAATGCATGGCTGCTAGGGTAGTTTAGGTCCTAGCAACCAGATGGCTTATATCGCAAACCGGAGAGCTGCTGATTGAAAGGCAAAATAACCGAAAAACCAAAAATAATGAAAAATGCAATGGCAAATTGTCTCTGAATTAGAGTCCTGCGCGGGTCCATTTTTTGCAACTGTACCCGACTCGTAACTGCCATCTGCAACCCGCATTCTTACCCGCCTGGACACGCTACCCGACCCCGACCCACAAGTACCTTATCCGCATGATTCGAACGATTTTAACCCTTCGAGCAAATTTTTCTTATTCGATCAAAAAAAACTTTAAAACACCTATGAGAGCTGGCTAGGGTTGCCACCCGGCCGGTATTTTACTGGCCTAGCCGGTAAAACAACAGCCAAGGCCGGGGCCGGTATTACAAATTTACCGGCAATGTAGCTGCCGGTAAATTTGTAATACCCCTTAAAAATGGCCCTTGCCTTAAGTCCAATGAAAACTTACCTTTCTCGCGTCTTCAGCCGATCGCTCGCGTGGCTCCGCCCCCTTTGATGTCACGTCCCGCCCCGCCGGCCGGTAAGAATTTTTTCAAAAGGTGGCAACCCTAGAGCTGGCGAACTGGCCTATCAAATTTTTTTAAAGGGGAAGTACTATACAATTAATTTTGAATATTCAAATTATTCGAATTGGTCGAATACTGAAAATTCGATGGTCGAAGTGGTCGAATTCACTTCACCCATTGATGAATAGGCCTTTCAAAATCCCACAGAAATGAATGGATATCGGCGGGATTTCCCTCTAGTGGCGGAACTTCACTCTTTGATAAATTTACCCCTATATCTTTCATTAACATTGTCTCCCCAAACTATAGAACCATACTATTGTTTTATAAAGAGATAGAATTACTCTCTCTCTCTCTCCTTATGGGGCAAATTCACTAAGATCCGAAAATTCGCCAGCGTTGGCTTCGCTAGCGTTCGCCGCACTTTGCCAGGCGAATTTTCGCCAGCGCTACGCAAATTCACTAAAGTACGAATTTACGGTCAGGTTGGCAAGCAGTAGTGTAGTTGCGCTAGTATTACTTCGTTAGGCAGAGCGCAGTTACGCTAGCGAAGCCTAATTTGCATACGGCGGGAACTTTAACGTATAATACAAGTATATGTTACAGCCACTACATTCCACTAAACAAGCCCAGGAAACCTTTAATAAATGAAATAAAGTTGTCCTGTTGCCCTACATGTGCCCCCTGTATAGTTGTGTTGCCATATGTTAGGAAATGTAGGGGGGAAGGAGGGTAACCCCCCCAAAAAAATCAATCTTTTTTCAACCTCCTATCTATTGTATTGAAGTAAAGTCTAACTTAAGTGGTAACGTTCAGGAAAATGTTCATCTTAGTGAATTTGCGAAATTACGATCCTTCGTCAGTGCGCAACTTCTCCTGGCGTAAGGGTGCGAAGTTGCGCAAGTCTATCTACTTTGCTAGCGAAAATTCGCCAGAGCCGGTGTTAGTGAATTTCCGAAGTTACGAATTGACGACATGCTGGCGAATAAGAGCTACATTTGGGCCTATGTATCTCATGGTATATTATTAGTATTTCCAGGCTGGTTTTGCATAACTTTGTCCCATTTAGGGTACCTTGTAAACCAGTTTGTCTAGATTCCTCTGCAAATATGGACATCCTACACATGATTTTGTGCCATTGTCCTAAAGAGAGAATGGCTTAAAGGGATACTGTCATCGGAAAACATTTATCAGTTAATAGTGCTGCTCCAGCAGAATTCTGCACTGAAATCCATTTCTCAAAAGAGCAAACATATTTTTTTATATTCAGTTTTGAAATCTGACATGGGGCTAGCCATTTTGTCAATTTCCCAGCTGACCCGGTCATGTGACTTGTGCCAGAACTTTAGGAGGGAACTGCTTTCTGGCAGGCTGTTGTTTTTCCTTCTCAATGTAACTGTATGCAGTGGGACATGGGTTTTTACTATTGAGTGCTGTTCTTAGATCTACCAGGCAGCTGTTATCTTGTATTAGGGAGCTTTTATCTCATTACCTTCCCATTGTTCTGTTGTTAGGCTGCTGGGAGGAAAGGGAGGGGTGATATCACTCCAACTTGCAGTACAGCAGTAAAGAGTGACTGAAGTTTATCAGGGCACAAGTGACATGACTTTGGGCAGCTGGGAAATTGACAATATGTCTAGCCCTATGTCAAATTTCTAAATGAAATATAAAAAAATCTGCTCTTTTGAGAAATGGATTTCAATGCAGAATTCTTTTGGAACAGCACTATTAACTGATGCATTTTGAAACTTTTTTTCCTCCCCTTTAAGTTTTAAGTTACTGTATACAGGTATAGGATCTATTATCTGGAATGCTTGGGGCACTGGATCTTTACATAATGTGAATCTCCATACCTTAAGCTTGCTAAAACAATTTAAACATTAAACTCAGTAGTATTGATTGGCCACCAAAATGGACTCATGCAGCTTAGTTACCATCAAGTACAATGTACTGCTTCAGTATCACAGAGAAAAAGGAAAGCATTTTTAAAGGAGGCATATAGAATAAGTGAAAAAATATTCTAGGATAAATGAAACAATATCATAGGACAAGTGAAAAAATATTATAGGATAAGTGAAACAATATTGTTTGAAATAATGAATAATACATGGTTCTGGGATAAAAATGGCACCTTTATTTGAACTCAGTGCCCGCCCAAGCCCGACTTCCAGGTTCCTTTTATAGACACGCGCCATCCCGCTGATGACATCACAAAAGGGGCGGGGCGAGCAGACGCGCATCTATAAAAGTTGAACTGGAAGTCAGAAGACACATTGTAAGGTCACGGCCGGAAAGAGCAGACAGAAGAGCTCCACTGGGACCGGAACCTGGAAAGGGGGGGGAAAAGTCATCCTGAACACTGGTAAACCCGCGAGTCCTGCAGGTATCAGGCTGGCCTGCACATCACTACTCCCTAAAAAGCCTGGGAAAGGAAGCAGCAGGAAGTGGAACAGATGGGAGGGACTAGTAGGGCTTTTGTGGAGAAATGCTGAATAGATCAATCAGCCTGATATGCTACTTTTTTAGCACCTTTCTTCTACATTTAGAGGAGTATCATGCACTGGCACATTTTTCCTTTTAATATATGTCTCCTTTAAAAATTAGAATTATCGGCCTTAAATTTTGGAAAATGAATGAATGCCTAATGAATGAATGAATGAGCTATGGCAGTTTTAAGAACTTAAAGTCCATCAATTTAAAGTACAGAAATTTTAAGTA
>CM044444.1:74626672-74643823 GCA_024363595.1 Xenopus borealis
GCGTATCTTGTCGGCGCTATACAAATAAATGATGATGATGATGATGATGATGATGATGAGCTTCCCATAATACCTACCACATATATTTATGGCATTATTCCATGGCATATATTGTGCTATATAATGAGGAATCTTCTTTCAGGTTTCCTACTCACAACCCAGAAGCCCTTTTATGTGTTGTAATTCCATCACAAGAAATAGGGGTGTGGCCTAGTATTCCAGCTGAAACATATCATGTGGTTATGGGAGTGGCTGTAAGGACGTCTTACCTCTCTCCTCCATCTTCCCAAGATGGTGGCGTCCTCCATGAGGCTTCTCCTGGGCGCAGCTTTCTGACATCACGCCAGCATCAGACGAGACGCGGGCATCGGATTGAACGCAAGGACGCCAGCATCATGAGATAATCACACCCCTTTTTGGCGCCAAAGGAGGGCTTTAAAAGACGCCAGAACACTCCAGACCTTGCCCTACAAGAGGTTCTACCTTGTGTGTTGCTGGGTTCCTTGTATTCTGTGATATTGATCCTGTGTTTGACCTTTGCCTGACTACCGTTTATTGAATATTGCTGCCTGAACTGACCTTATTGCCTGGACTTGAGTATTCTTCTGCCTAATCCCTATCTATACTACGAACTGTGTTGGACTGGTGCTTCCTCCTTGGTCCGTAACTCCTAGCTGAGCCTTTGGGCCCCTTACAGTGGCCAACTAAACAGGATTGTAAAAGATAACTGCTCTTGAGCAGTAGGTCAATATTTTTATGTAATCTGTATGATATATACACAATTCTGTTCAGGACTGGACTGGCAATCTGTGGGTTCTGGCAAATGCTTGAAGGGCTGCTATAATGTGCCATAGATATTCAGTATTTAGTGGGCTGGTGGGGGCTGACTGGGCCTCTATGTGAGCTGATTGGGCTTAGCTTCAGTGGTTGTAGCACCCCATACCCTCACTCTAAACCAATGGTGGCCCTATGTTTATAAAAATGGGCATTGGTTTGGGAATCTTGCTCTCTTAAAAGCCGCATACTGGCGAGGGAGGATATAGCCCTTATACTGAAACCAAGGTTCATCAGACACTGACTACAGGCAATGCTATTATGCAGTAAGTATTAGATTTTTTATATTACAAGTTAGAGACCACCATATGGGGTTTACCTTGACGTGGTATGGTGGCTTATCAATTTTATGATCATAACTTTGTAACTAAAAATCTGTAAACATATGCATTAGCGATTATATTGAATTATTTAGGAGACAGGGGCACACCCATATATTTTGACTTAGCCTTTGAGTGCTCCCACAACCCCCCTCTGTTGGTATATTGAGCAGACTGAGCCTCTGTGTATGATCATAACTTTGTAACTAAAAATCCCCTGTTTCTTTAAACATATGCATTAGCGATTATATTTAATTATTTAGGAGACAGGGGCCCATGGAATGTATTAGACTTTTTATATTACAAGTTAGGGTCCGCCATATGGGGTTTACCTTGACGTGGTATGGTGGCTTATCAACTTTATGATCATAACTTTGTAACTAAAAATCCCCTTTTTCTGAAACATATGCATTAGCGATTATATTGAATTATTTAGGAGACAGGGGCACAAACATTATATTTAAATATATTTTGACTTAGCCTTTGAGTACTCCCACAACCCCCCCTCTGTTTGTATATTGAGCAGACTGGGCCTCTGTGTACCTGAAATACCTGGGCCTATTTTGTCTTTTAGTCCAGGCCTGTTCCCATTTACAAATATTTGTTAAGGATTAGTATGGTGACCATACAGACACGTAGCTATGAGGTAACAAGACATTTCTGAAAGGAAAGTTTTTTTCACTTTTCTATGTTTTTACTAATAATGCACACATGCGCACAACTGCTGCATGCCGGAGCACCGGGGGGGGGGGGGGGGGGGGGGGGGCGGAGCTCCGGTGGGCCCTGGGCCCCCCAGTTCAACCCTGCTTTCTTTTTAAGATATTTCCAAACATGGTTGCCCTTTTATTGGCCACTATTTGGATCACCTGATATCCGGATAACTGATCTCTCCGTACTTGGAATCTTCATGCTTTCAGTCTACTAGAAAATCATCTAAACATTAAATAAACCCAGTAGGCTGGTTTTGATTCCAGTAATGATTAGTTATATGTTCTTTTGGATCAAATACATGGTACTGTTTTATTATTACAGAGAAAAAGGAAATATTTTTAAAAAAAACTGGATTATTTGGATAAAATTGAGTCCATGGGGAAAATTCACTAAAGCATGAAGCAGCTAATACTAGCACAAATTCGCTTGGATTACGTCATTTGGGAACTTCGCTGATTTACTAATGATCCCTGGCGTAACTTCGCTAGCGAAGTAGACAGATTCTAGCACAACTTTCCACCCTTATGCCAGGCGAAGTTGCGCACTGATGAATGGAGTAACTACTCTTATTCACTAAGATGCGGATTTTACTGAACATTACCTCTTCCGTAAGACTTGACTTCGCCACCACAGACCAGGCGAAGTTCAATAGAGTAGAAAGGAGTTTCTTAAAAAAAAAGTTGAAATTTTTTTTAATTCCCAAAAAACGCTGGCGTCTTTTATTTTTTTAAGGGTGATAGGCAGAAACAGATCGTAATTTTTTTAGGCTACCCTCCTTCCACCCTACATTGCCTAAAATATGGCAACTCAACTATACAGGGGGCACATGTTTAGGGCAAGAGGACAACTTTACTTTATTTATTAAAGGTTTCCTGGGCTTGTGTAGTGTAATAAAGTGGCTGCAGCATATGCGTCCATTATACTTTAACTTGGCGCCGTATGCAAATTAGGCATCTCTACCGCAACTTCGCTACCATTTGCCTCCCTGAGCGCAAGTTCGCATTTTAGTGAGTTTGCGTAGCACTGGCAAAACTATGCCTTGCGGAGTGCAGCGAAGCTGTCGCAACTTCGGATCTTAGTGAATTTGCCCCTATATGTCTATATTTGTCCAAGGATTTTAAAAAGGAATAGGCACTTTCAATAATTTACTAACCACTCATGCAGTGTTGGCTGGGGCAAGGTGTGTACCTCAGCACATGGCAGAAATGACTTTTGTCTAGATCAACATAAAACTTTTTTTTTTTTTAATGCAGATTTGACAACTTTTAGAATTTGAAATAAAATGTGCCATCAAAAAGTACAAAGAATGGGGAATCTCTAGTTATTCAACAAAGCAATAGCTTCATAAAGGTTATTTGGGGGCACATTGCAGATAGCTTTAGATGTATTGATCACCTTCCTCTAGTCTAGGTTGGAATTATTTGCATGCTGGAAACACAGACGTGCATGCAGTATGCAGCATAATTTCCTAGCCACCCCTGGTATACATTCACCAATGGGTTAGCCTCCCTCCAGGCCAATGGACAGGACTTCCCCCAAGAAGTTGTCAGCATCTTCCCTACTCACTTGTCTTTTTTGTCCTGTTTGGAGACCCATGGATGGTTAGAGGTCTTCAGACATGCTAACAGTTGAAGTTCCCAGCAGGAGGGGTCTTTCTCGCCCTCTCTTTCTCTTCCCCCTCTGGTGCTGAAAGTGCTAAGGCTCCCTAACAATGGGGTTTGTTAAGAAGGGCTTTGGCAGTGGAGAAGACAGTGAGACCAGCCATTACTTTCCATTGTGGGTTAGGTAGGTGATCGCTGCAGAGTTCAGGTGCACATGGTCGGAAGCACCGATCCGTGTCTTTCGCAAGTGATGTTGACGATCGCAGCGTTATGACATCACCATCAGCACATCATCAGCCAGTATTCATTTTCAATGCAGCATTGTCTGATGTCTCCGAAGGCAAGCTGTCTGATAATTGGAGATACATTCCCCTTAGGTTCCGAAGAGGGAGAAATTGACCAGGATGAGGAATCTAATTTTGATTTGGCCGTGATAGAGCTATTAATTAAGGCATTGCAGCAGACACTGATGATTCCCATGGAACCCTCCAAAGTTGGCCATACACGGGCCGATAATAGATGCCTACAGATGGAGTCAGCATGGGGTTCTCAGACAGCTTTGCCTGATCAATATCTGGCCAAGAGTCAGGCAGATGTCGATCGAGCAGCGGTAAAAATCTGGTTGGATTGCAGATTGCATTTGTTTGTTGATGCAGTCCTGTGATCCGACCGGCCATTATGATGTGATCATTAGACCATAGGGCCCCTCAAGATTGTCATATAGGGGAGAGATCTGCTAGTTTGGTTCGCCTAGGGCCCAACGGTCGGATCATAACGTGCAGTCGGAATGCCAGATCTGTGTATGGAGACCACATTAACTCCAGTGGCTAAACTCTTCCCATCGTTAAAGAAAAGATCAGTCTGGTTTGCGGTACACACCTCGATTAAAGAGATAATAATAGCAGAATGGAAAAATACAGAAAAGAGACCATAGACAGCAGGGGAAATTCTTGAATATGTATTCCCTTTGAGGATAATGAGGCAAAGTTTTGGGATGCCACACCAAAGGTGGATGTGGCAGTGGTGAGACTTGCTAAAAGAACCACTTTGACAATGGATGATGCAGCAGTGTTTAAAGAACCGATGGAAGTGGATAGAATTTAACTGGAAAAAAAATCATATGCAGTGGGGGACACATGTAGCCAGCAGTAGCACTAACCACTGTTTCCTGAGTATTAAAGTTTGGCTGTCCGATATAGAGGAGTGGTTTCATCCAATACTAAGAGACCAAAGTTGTTAGAGATGCTGGCAGATTGCAAGACAGCTATAGACTTCATGTCAGAGGATTTAGTGCATTTCACAGTGAGATCCATGGCACTTTCAGTGGCAGCAAGGAGGGCCTTCCTGAACCTCCATTCTCCAGAGATTAACTCTTTTTGCTCAAGACTGGGCTGTAAAATTGCAGGATCCCTGGATATGCAACACAATTCAAAAATTTTTCATCTGGAGTTTGCCTCAGTGCCAAGAAGAAATTACTTTCTTGTGTTTTCATTCTGAAGATTGGAAGAAGGTAAATGCCTGGTTCACGAGTATATGAATCAGCTATTCATCTCAGGAGCAGTCGAGACAGTTCCTCATGAAAACCAAGGGGTTCTATTTAATACTTTTCTTAGTAAAACATTGTAGGCTTGGGGACACTGAGACCAGTGTTAGATATGAAAGTTGAACAAATTTCTGTAGATAAGAAGTTTCAAGAAAGAGTCAATAGGGTCATTATCATTCAAGCCATCTCAGTCAAAGATTGGCTCACAAATACAGTATATATTTGAAGTATGCTTATTTTGCCAGAACATATAACTTTGGTTCTTGGTAGGCGCAGTTCATTGACAGTACAAGTGTCTCCCTTTTGGGTTGTCCCAATCGTTAAAGGGGTTGTTCACCTTCCAAACACTTTTTTCTGTTCAGTGGTTTTCAGATTGTTCTTCATAAATAAAGACTTTTTTCAATTACCTTCCATTATTTATTTTTTACTGTTTTTCCAAAATCTAAGTTTAAAGTTGAATGCTGGTGTCTGAGTCTGGCAGCTCAGTAATTCATGCACGGACAGATACAATTTAGCAACATTTAATTGATACATTTCAAAGCAACATCTCTGTAGTATTAGCAACTATTGTATCAATTCTAACAGCTGCCTGTAATGAAACCCAGAGATTCTGCTCAGCAGGGACAAAGATAAGAAATGTATCATTAAATGTATCAGTTTAGAACAGTTGGGGGGGTTGGCGACCCCCCCCCCTTCCAGAGCTGCTTTAGAAGGTGAAAAATGAATATCAAATTGAAAAAGGTTGGCACAAACTGGATCACTCTCCACAATGTAGTTAAAAAAATTATTTATTTAGAACAGCAACATCCCAAATGCCTTACGCATTTCGTGCCTTTTTGGGCACTTAATCATAGGCCAATGAAAAATTACACTTAACACTTCAATATTAGAAAAACGGTTACAAATAGAAAATAGACAGTAATTGGAAAGAGACGCTATTTAGAGTGATCTATCTGAAAACAACTAGTTGTTTGAAGGTGGACAACCCCTTTAAGAGTATTCACCAAGATTCTGGTCTCATAACTGAGCTAAGGAAGAAATAGCTGTGTCTCATTACTTTGCCAACACCCTAGAAACCACAAGATCAGAGGAAGAAGCCAAACACCACACTAGAAGAATGTTAAAATGTCTTCAGATCTACAGATGTATAGTCAACGTAGAAAAAAGCAATTTTACGACAAGGTCCCTTTCATTTCTCGGAGCATATTTTCAAAAGAGAACTTGGTGAGCCTTCTATTCGAGAAGCAACAGAAGATTGTTCAGGTTTTCAAAAGCCAGTCAGTAGTGACCATTTGACATTGCCTGATGATTTTGGCTTGATGTCCTCAACAATTCAGATGGTAAAATGGGCGAGATGGCATTCAAGATACCTGCAGAACTTCTTGTTAAGGAAGGTGAGGAATCCACAACTAAAGTTGTGCAGGAAGATCATTTTGCCAAGTTAAAAAGGTGTTGTCTTCAAAAAAAGTCTAGGAAGGTATGTATTATAAGAACCAGAATGGACAATCCTGACAACCAATGTGTCAGATTAGATTGGGGTCCTCACTTGGGGGAACAGTTTGCCCAGAGTTCCCGGGGGATGAAGCAGTTATCATTGAATATCCTAGAACTGAAGGCAATAAAGGAAGCCCTATTAATGTTTGTGCACTACCTGAAGAGAAGAAGCATAAAGGTGATATTGTAAAATATTACAGTAGTTACTTATGTACAAAAACAGTGAGGCACTAGAAGCAGAAACATTTTTCAAGTGGGCAGAGTTATGTCTAGAAAATTTAACAGTGGTTCATCTGCCAAGAACAGAAACCTCCCTTTGGAATCTTACTTTGAAAGTTATTTTGTTGGTAGCAGTTACTTCAGGTTGTCAAGTTGGAAAACTTTCTGCTTTATGTGTATCAGAGCCTTTCGCGACATAAAGACAATGTAGTGCTTCGGCCTGCCATTAAATTTCTACCTAAAGTTGTTTACAAGTTTCATATGGATTTGGAGATGGCACTTTCCTCATTTTGCCCATCTCCAAAGACAGAAAAGGAAGCCAGTTGGCATACTTAAGATCTAGTCAAAGCAATAAAGATATACTTGGAAAGTCCCTGGAGAAAGTTAGACCATTTGTTTGTGATTCCCTGTGGTTTCAGGAAAGACGAAGTTCCTTCTAAGTAGACGATAAATTCTTGGATTATAGCAGCAATTGCAAAAGCCTATAATACAACAGGCTGGAAGGTTCCCCATGGGTTAAACGCCCATTCCACCAGCACATTGGCAAGTTCCTGGGCAATGGAAGCCAAAGCATCATCACAAGTAATCTGTAGATCTGCAAGATGGTCATCAGTCAATACTTTCATAAAAAACTTTTGACTGGATGTCCTTGCCTTTCAAGAAGCTAGATTTGGGAGGAAGGTCTTACAGTCAAGTGGGCATTGTGCTGAATAAAGCATTGTGTAGTAGTCCCTCCCTTATGTTAGCTTTGGTAGTTCCCATTGGTGAATGCATGCCAGGAGCGACTAGGAAAATAGGATATTGTTTTTACTCACCATAATTTCGGTTTCCTCGTCACCTGCCATGGCAACATTCACCAGGGAATTCCCACCTTATATGGACAATCATATAACAAAGACAAGTGAGTAAGGGAGGGGCTGACTTTGAACTTCTTGGGGGAGGTCCTGTCCATTGGACCGGAGGGAGGTTAACCCATTGGTGAACGCTGCCATGGTGAGCAGGAAACAGACATTACAGTGAGTAAATGCAAATCCCTGTTATTTCCCAAACCATGATTTGAAATCACTAATTATATTGACGTTTATGTTTTGGAGTGCATTGTCCTGTTTAATCTACAGCAAACTTTAATTATGAAGCTTCTTCTTTTGTTTCTTTGTTTTCACATCTGGCAGCTTTTAGCAGGCCAGACTCTGACTCTATGAACCAGTAACATTAGCATCAACATGACAGAGGAAGCAGCTGGAACAAGAAGGTGGCTTGTTTGTGTGCTGATCCAAAAACTTTCTTATCTGATGCCTCAGTGGTAAGATTTTTGGGAGAACTTTTGAAAGCTCTTCAGAGTGAAACCATACATGACCAAACTATGGTACAGTAGAATGTACTGGAAAACTGTCTGCTTTACGTGCATCAGAGCCTTTCGCGACATAAAGACAAGGTAGTGCATCAGCCTGCCTTTAAATTTCTTCCTAAAAAGAGAGGACTAAAAACCCCATCAGATCGCGGGCGCATCCGTCCCACGATCCGACCGACCATTTAGCCTCCATTATGATCCGTTGTTGGACCCTAGGGCCCACGATCAGATCAGCCCGATATCGCCCACCTCAAGGTGGGCATATCAGGGAGAGATCCACTTATTTGGAGACATCGCCAAATGAGCGGATCTCTACGTGTATGGCCACTTTTAGTTATAAAGCTGGTAACAATACAAAATGCATTATATAGTGAATAAAGTACCCCCTCTTGTAAAATAAGGTTATTATAAGTTACTGAGGTGTTTCATGACCATATAAAAACACAATTGTTTTTATACAGGTTATGAACTCCAAGGTAAGTTCTAATATCCTCTTTTTTGCAAATGGGGGGTACAGTATTTATTAGAATACATAAGTTTCATGTGACTTTCTCTGTAGCGCAACTGAAAATATGATGGCATTTCAGTCATCATCAAATGAACAGTTATTATTACTTCCATCCTACACCAAAACAAAGAAACTGAAATCCATTTTAACTCTGCTGCTCAAAGACTCCTATCTTCTTACACCAGTATGCCAAAATTCTCTGTTCTGGCAAACAGTTTGTAAATTGTAGTAGTAGCTATGGCCCTTCCCATCTCACCAGTGATTTTCAAGTCTCTGTTAGTATGGTTATATGGTACAAGGGACATATCTTGTTTTCGCAGCATACTGCAAATGAAATCTGTGTTTACAGCAGAGGATGAGAATTTCCTCATTCTGAGACTTGTGGGAATGACCCAACACACTCTATCTACAGTACACCAACCAAGCCCTTTTATTTAGACTGTGTTTTACATTTTCCAGAAAACAGATCCCTTACTTACAACTCAGAAAAGAATTTGCCAGTTCTGCTCACAGTCCAAATGACATCTTCTTTATTTCCCAATGTTTTTAATGACCACAGCACCATGCTGTGCAGAGTTTATGGAGTATGGTTTACCTGTAAAATGAAGGGCCCTATTCGGAGATGGGCATGATTTTCCTTTTTGAACACGTCACGTCTCTTTACTTAACGTTTCATAAGAATGATAACAGAAAGAACAGCAACTTTTTTTCCCGAGCCATGTATTTGTTTGTTCAATATTTAAATTTTTTAAGTACATTGAAAATCTGACTGAAAAACTGTTGACATTATATATATGAGTGATAACTCATTGGCTCCATATTTTGTCACTCATTAACCAGACAAAAATTTTACTTCAATTCCATACTTGGCCAGTTACTTTTTTTCTCTTGGCATCTCAAGATTCTCTCGAGGTTCACACATTAAAATATAGTATCTCAGAACAGCACAGTCCTCTTTTTGAGGCATGTGGTTTTCTATTCTGACCTGTACAATAAAGGGGATTGGAGAAAAGGGAAGGAACTACAGTCTGTATGCAAGCATACAGTTGTGCTTATAAGTTTACATACCCTGGCAATTTATGATTTCTTAACCATTTTTCAGAGAATATGAAGCCATATTCTCACAGGTGTTTGACAATAAATGACTTCAGGCTAACCACTAAACATGAGTAAAAGAAAAGTTTTTGTGTTATTCATATTCTCTGAAAAATGGTTAAGAAATCATACATTCTGCCAGGATATTTAAACGTATGTGCATAACTGTACTACCTTCCCTTCAGAAAGTTGAGAATGTATGTTATTGTTTCCGTTACCACTAAACAAGAAACACCGTTACTTCTCATTTTATAAAAGAACGTGTCCCTATTCACTTTAAATAAGGAACTTTCTGCTAGCAAAAGAAACATTTGTTTGTTATTTGAGTCTAAAGAAAGTGTGCAAAGTAAATGGCAAGGTTTACACAATTAAAATTATTTTAAAATGAATTGGGCCAAACCCTGCAATCTTCGAAATTACTTCAAAACAATTCTCTTGAAAGGAAAGATTCTCAGTTCACACAGTGGCAAGCAACGAACAAGAAAGGAAATGGTAAACAGTTTGAGGTTCTTAGCGACTTCCTCGGTTGCCAGACAGATCACAAACACAGTTCACATGACCGAGATAATCAGGCTTAACTAATCCACGTGCTGCTAAGATTTTTACTTTCTTATTCCACTAAAATTGGGTTCTTTGCATGATGGAAGTGCATTTCCATTCAGTGGTTTATCAATAATGAGGATTCCTTTTACGTTGAGAAATTGTGCACAGGATATGTTATGCCAAGGACTCTTAATCACAAGCAGTTAAAGCTGGGCTACCCTGAGTTACGTTTTGTAGCGTTCAGCCGCAGGGGAGTGCAGGAAAAGACACAAGCAATTTTTTCATTGGGGCTATACTTACACAAGCACATGTAGGCGCCAAATGCAAGAAAAATGCAGCATGTTGCGTCTTAACCTGCATTCGGCGCCTACATGCGCTTGTGTGAGTATAGCCCCATTGAAAAGAATTGCTTGTGCTCCCCTGCGGCTGAATGTTACAAAGAGGAAAGTAGGGGAGCCCAGCTTTAACCGCACATGAGTAAGAGCCCTAAAGCAGTAGACAACTAGGGCCCACTCCTACTACACATTCTAATTGAAAGTTACTGCCAGCAAGGTTCTGAAAGGTACTTCCAATAAGGATTAATTATATCTTATAAAGTACAAGCTACTGTTTTTATTATTACAGAAAAAATGGAAATCATTTTTAAAAATTTG
Source organism: Xenopus borealis (assembly GCA_024363595.1). Lineage (NCBI taxonomy): Eukaryota > Metazoa > Chordata > Amphibia > Anura > Pipidae > Xenopus > Xenopus borealis. Next base: position 74,637,545 of record CM044444.1, read on the forward strand.
GATTATTTGATTATAATGGGAGACCGACTTTCTGTATTTCAGAACTTTCTGGATAATGGGTCCCATCCCTGTACTACTAAACAGGACAGCCAGCAAATTCTCACTCTGTTAACCACCTTGCACTTGGTCAATGTAATTTGTGAACTTTCCTCTGACAAAGGATTTTTTTTTAAAATCCCAGTTTATAGAAGCGAGTAAAAAAGTAAATTTAAAACTGCTTAAAAACCAGTTCTCGACAGGAAGGACTCTTGTCGAGTGAGGTGTGTGAGAAAGGAACCGATAAATAGCAGCTGAGTTGGCAACATCCTTGACTGGCAGACATCACAAACAATGCCAACATTTCACATTACAAAGGGGATAATGCTTTTGTAATCCAGGTGTCAGGAGATTTTTAATTTGTTAATCCTCTAAAATTGGGCTCTAGGCATGATGGAAGTGCCACTTGTTCATTCAGTAGTTTATCAATAATGCTGATTTCTGCATCTCTTTTTTCTATGTTGTCAAATGGTGTCCAGGACATGTCGTGCTGGAGCTTGTAAGCAGCAAGAAATTCGTGTGGGCAACTAGGGCCCCACTCCTGATGGAGAGAAGCGGGAAAAAAAAAAATAGTTAAAATTGGTTTGGAGTGTTTGCGAGTAATAATTATCTGACCCCTGAGTGCACTAGCAGGGTCCAAGAGATTATCATTAAAAGTCAAAGGATGAGCAATTCCCAATCAGTTTGCCACCTGCAAAGCTGGAAATCACACTGGGAATCTTCCATTGTTCCATTACCCTAAGCAAGACTAGGCTAAAATCAGCTGAAATAAACCATAACATTTATGTCATTTTCATGACTAGTAGCTGCTACAAGTAGCTCTGTAAGTATTTACCTGCAGAGGATAAGGATCATCTGGACCTCACAGTTTAAAGCTCACTATGAATGTAAATCTCCTTAACCGATTTTAGTGTGATACGACAGCCGTCAAATCTTCGTGAGGTTAGTGGGTACTGAAAAATCGTACATCCACCGATTTTTTAACCGACATTGGTCAGAAAATTGATCAGGCATTGTCCAATTGTTTGCAGAGCCAAACAGTCAGCTACCCACAGTTTTCCTGGCTTCAACTAGACGATATCGCTTGAAATGGTCTTTTTATTTGATGGACAAATCATCCATTTAAATGATCATTTCAAGATAAGCTTGGTCTTATGATCACAAAATGATCTTTTAATCTTAACATCGATGGACACTTTAACATACCCTTTACCGATGTTCATTTGTGCTGGGTTTCTGAAACTGTGCCACTCACTTGTAATTCTTCACACAGTCTAATCTAAAGTTCTAATCTATTCTACTGTACTAAACTGCTTATAAGAGAACTGTGAATCCAAAACCAGTTAACTGAGCAAGTTTTCATTTCAGCGTGGGTTTCTCTTGCATAGCAGGTAACAGATATTCCATTCAAAATATTATACATTTTCGAACGATTTCTAAGTTATAGGTAGAAAAGATTTAAGTTGGCTACACACAAAACAATCACATTGACAAACGTACTTGTTCCATATATGTGCCTCCCAACATAATCATTTTAATCTTCCAGCAACAGATGACCCAGCTGATTAGAAATGACCACAATTCCCAGCAATGACAAGATAGTTTTCCCCAAAGATAACAAAATCCGACCCCCCCCAACCACCAGCTCATCACTGTACAGTTATCACCACAAGTGCAGCATTATCTTACCTTTGGTGATAGAATTGAGAAATATCTTTGCCCACTTTCCCGTTGGTAGAGATAATAAATATTGCCTGGCTTTTTTACAACATTGCAGGCTGCATGGTGTAAATCAGCATCTCGCTTGGCATCCTCCAGGACCTACATGCATTTGACAGAATTAGTACTTATCCAATTCCAGTACCCATCTTAAATTTTTCTTTACAATAAAATAAAACCGGTGAGCACGGAGCTACTAATTTAAATCATGCAGTAAGGGCATTGGTCCATTACCACAGTGCAAACCTAAGCAACACAAAATAACAGGATACAGCCACGGGATATGTTATCCAAAATACTCGGGACTGTGGCTTTCCTGTAATTTGGATCTTCAAACCTCAAGTATACTAGAATATCATGTAAACATTCAATAAATCAAATAGGCTGGTTTTGCCTCCAATAAAGATGAATTATATCTCTGCGCCGAGTGGTAAGAAGCTAGGGGCATTTCCCCTTTAAAGAGCTTTTAAATTACATTGAGGAGGTCACTGTCCCTAATAATAATAGACAGTTTATTTTTTTTCTCTGGGCCAGTGCCCTAAACACAGATTTTGGGGGTAATGTAATATAAGGCACTAAGTTTGCCCAAGAGCAGTAACCCATAGCAGCCAATCAGCAAGTAGTATTTACCGGTCACCTGATTAAAAGCACTTAGTAGTTGCTATGGTTTACTGCTCCTGGGTTAGACTTGTGAATATTTTACTCAACTGTGCATTTATGAGTCAAAGTCTGTTGGACTACTTTTAAGCCACATTGTGGCTAGTTCTGTATACGACATGGCTCATATTGCTGTAGCTTTATCAGGTCATATGTAAGGGGTGCCACGAAGTGCTGTTCTATATGGTTTATGTGCACCAGAGTATACTATGTGCATTTTAGATGAGAATTTGAATGGGGGGGTGAACATTGAGGGGAAATCAAATGTCTCTATGGAATACGATTTGTGGGTCACTAGTTGCTACTACTATAGGTGTGGCATTAATATCAAATGAGAATACAGGTATGGGAGCCATTATCCGGAAACTAGTTATCCAGAAAGCTCCGAATTACAGAAGAGATTTTATACAAATTTAAATGTGACAAATGTATTTCTGTAATAATAAAACAGTATCTTGTACATAATCTGTATTTTAAGCAAAACCAGTCTATCAGGGTTATTTAATATTTACATGATTTTCTAGTAGACTTAAAGCATGATAATCCCAATTATGGAAAGAAGATATTTGGAAAGCCCCAGGTCCCAACCATTCCAGATAAGTCCCATGCCTGTATACTAAACCACAAAAATTAGCAACTCCGTTTAGAATTATTGTGATTATATACCCCACCTCTAAAGAAAACACCCTTCCAGGATATGTAAACATTACACTTGGTGTGCCCTAATAGCCACTAGTCTTGTATTATAGGCTGGTTTATTATTGTGTTATAGGGATGTACTAACAAAGGGACCTTCCTTTTATTCCTTATTATTACTACCCACAATTCTGTTATCTCACTGTGCTTTAAATCCCCCAATTTTTCTATATTTTCAACGGGATATACCCCAATTCATTTTTTCACCATGTGATTGCAGCATAACTAGTCCTCATCGGATCTGGTGCAAAATGTTCCCAGGTTAGGCCAAGTGATCTATTAAAATCTGTCTAGTTGCTGAACAGCAGCTTATAGGTTGCCCTACAAAAATCTAAATTTGTCTGCATAAACTATTTCTGTAACTATTTTACAGTGCTACAAAGAAACCCTCCTAATCATGTCACTTTTATTCGAAAAAGGAAAGAAGTAAAACCCCTCAGTCATGTCACTTTTTACTCATTTTACTTCACAATGATGAATGTCCATTTAAATTGAGTTGAATATTTACCCTTCTAGCTTGTTCCTGCAGCATACGAATCTGCTCAGCTATAACCGTCAATCTGTTACATGCATTGGCTCGGACAAAGTCATCAGCCTGTCAATGCAATATAGATACAAACATTTGTTTACAACTGGTTGTCTCATTTTCTGAATATTACATTCCTTATTAACCAATTAAAAAGATAATTTCTTTAAACTAAACATTGTTAATGTTGGTATACTAGATACCAGCTAGTTAGGCTTGCTCACAAAGAGAAAGAGAAAAATTGCCAGCGCTCAGTTTGCCCTTAAAAAATAATTGCAAAAAAAATTAGGTGTCCGTACCACACTTTGGCCAAAACATGTAAGCACACATCAAGGCCCCTCATTGTACGCAAGTCCTACATGGCGTGTGAGCATTATTGTAGTGCATTTAAAATAAAGTCCCCCAGCAACCAGTGTGACGGAGTAGTAAGACCATTGTGCACTTACCCTTAGCTCAGGAGAACAAATTTCCTTCCTACACTATTAGCATTTTAACTTTGTAGCGGCTACAGAGGCCAAATATTGCCTGGCTGCCATTTAGCCTTTAAAACAGGGGATCACTCATAGTGTATAGATATTGGCTTTTTAATGTTTTCGGCAGCTGGTCAACTCTAGAATGTGGGTAAGTCCGAGCACTGGGACAATAGTGTCTATGGGCAGCTGGTCAACGCCACAGCGGGAGTTGGATTGATCGCTGATGATTTCTTTCTGTAGTTAGGCTTGCTATCTGTATGGTTTTTGGAATAGAAGTCTGGGCCTGCCTGCCAGGTTTTCCAAATAAGGAATGATGTCATAGTCCCACTCCTGATGTACTTAGCCAACCCCACACAGTCATCACACTGCCCCTGCCATATCACTACCCCACCCCCCTCTAGGAGTTAGCAGTGGGGAAAGGTGGCAACCCTACAGCTAGTCCTCACTGAATTCTCCGGTTACATTCCATGAGACTTGTAAAGAGGGAAGGAAAACCCCAGTACAGAATAGTAAAAAAAAAAAAAAAAGGCATTAATGGACAGGTAAAGAGTTAACACTGGGAAGTACCAATATTTCAGGCACCCCTCAGTGATTACAATTGCTTACCTTGACCCCAGAACAGTGCTTCTGTACTCTGGCCCGGGGTCTAATGTAAACAACTATGATCATTGGGCGGTGCCTAACAAATGAGGAAGAGGCTGGATTAGCGATTGGTAAAGTTTAGCCCAAACCCACCCACAACGGATGGACAATGTGTGGATACCAACCCAAACCTATGAGTTTTGAGCCTGCCTGCACATCATTTCTACTTAACGGAACAGTTCAGTGTAAAAATAAAAACGGAGTAAATAAACAGGCTGTGCAAAATAAAAAATGTTTCTAATATAGTTAGTTAGCCAAAAATGTAATGTATAAAGGACTGGAGTGACTGGATGTCGAACATTACACTACATAGTACATAGTCCATCCCCCTCATCCCCCGCACTTCCACCTTGCATAGTGAAATAGTGCAAAAAGTGTCCCCACTTCTTCATGCAGAGCTGAAACAGCAATATTTTTTATTTATCAACAAATTTATGAGCTAATGGGTGCCTTGACAAATGTTGCTAAGCCAGACCATTCAAAAACAAACAGTTATTAGTACTAACCTTTTGTACTTGCCGAGCAAGTTCCACGATGTCAGAGGGGTCTCCCATGCGATTGGTTTGATAAGTGTTAACTAATTGAACACCGTTAGGATTTGCATTACTTTCTACAAGCGCCACTGAAAGACAATATATTCATTTTAATTCATATCGAAACACCCAAAAGCATCATAAGTGCAAAATCATTGTAATTCCAAAAGGCCTAGCACTATACACTGCTGTATGCGAGGACACATCTTGCATGCGATGTGCCCATTATCTGCATTACAGAGGTTGTCCAAGTGGTAGCTTCTTGCCTAGGCATTCATGATTGTGGATCTCGGCCTGCGGAAAAATGAATCCCTGCTGCTCCCGTTCTGCTTGCACCCAGAAGCATGGTCTATTTTAAGATAACCATTAAACAGGGGCTGTGTAATCGACTCCAGGAATCCAGACTTTTGGGACTGTCAGGAACACTTGTAACATTTGGATGACCACATTTTCCCAAATATATTGAGTTTGTGGAGTAACTTACTTGTAATTATCAAATTAAATTTTGCTTCTGTTAAATTCAGAAATGAAGACAAATTGCACAATTTCTCAGTTTATCACTGGCTACATCACACATGACCTAACCTTTTATTAACATGTATTTATATAGCACCAACATATTCCAACCATTTTGAAAATTCTCCCCTTGTTGTGCCTTGCAACTGAGGAACAATCATGGCCTCTCCTGCCTCAGGCAAGGTGAAACAAAGGCGGCACTGAATGGACAGTTCTCAGGGGCGACAAAAGCCCAAAATTATTATTTCTCTATCCCACCAGCACTGCATATTAATATAATTTAAAACTTAAACCAATACATTATACAATTTAAAATTTCAGAAAACAAATACAATTGCATTGGCAGGCTCAGTTTTTTCTTTGAAAGGCTACCAAGGACTGGGTGGCAAAATTTTAGGGGGCCACATGCTGCCCAACCACACCCGCTTGTGTCAGACACACGCGATACAATTAGGGTTGCCACCTTTTCTAGAAAAAAATA
>CM044444.1:74644607-74683090 GCA_024363595.1 Xenopus borealis
TTCCCGATCGATATCTGGCCGAAAGTCGGCCAGATGTCGATCGAGCAGGATTAAAAATCCTGTCGGATCGCAGCCGCATCTGTTCGTTGATGCGGTCCCGCGATACGACCGCCCGCACTGATCCGAACGTTGGGCCCTAGGGCCCACGATTGGATCAGCCCGATATTGCCCACCTCAAGGTGGGCATATCGGGGAGAGATCCGCTCGTTTGGCAACATCGCCAAACGAGCGGATCTCTTCGTGTATGGCCACCTTAATACTTCTATTGCCACATGTACAAGGCTCTGCCATTCACATTGTTGCAAAGTTATGTATGGCTGTATCTTTGGAATTTACATGTCTAAGGAGCAGAGTTCAAAAAAGTTGAATTCTTCCAACCGAGCCCAATTATAGAGTAACAAAGTATCCAGTACCTCGACCCTCTACTTTTATAGAACATAAGCATTCCGCACATCAGGGTTGACAGGCTGGCTGGATTCCAGCCAAATTGGGCTACTAAATTAAAGCCCAGGCGGGGTTTGAAAATACAAATTAGCCAAGGTACGGATTCGGGCTACTTTTTGGTTCTTTGGCTAGTTTTTACTTTGGAAACCTGCCAACGTTTTTTCTAGGAAGTAGAAAGAAACAGGCGGTACTCCGGATAAAAGGAATAAGGTTTTATTCCAACAAGGGATGGATCCACAATGCCTTACGTGTTTCGGGAAGAAACTCCCTTAATCATAGGCTCTCCAAATTATTAAACAGCACAGATATACGGTAATTTTCCGCAGTTCCTACATCTTCTACTCCCAGCATGGATTAAAATTTAGTAAATCTTGTTTCGCGGTCTTCCAATTTCTATAAGGCACCCTAATCTGCCAAGCCTTTGTCTCACAGTGCACGTTGGGTAATGAAGTTTTTGTTTTAACAATTTGCCGACTGACAAGTTTAATGTTAGACTACAATATTCAGCATGCAATGAGACTGACTTTTGTAGAAGTTGGGGGGATTTTAGGCTCATTACCCCATTACCCAGTCTCCCGTCACTCAAGCATTATTGCATTTTTCTGGTGACTTTCCTCAATTTCAGACAATTTTGGGGCAAAAATCTGCTGGCCACCAAAATGGTCTAGAGGTTGACTTATCTTACCAACAGTAGTTGTAGTTATGCCCCTGGCTGGTTAAGGGGGCAAATCTTTTCCCTTTTGCTTCATGAAAAATTGTGCAAATCAGTGAAAATTGAAAAAGACATTTTCACATGTATTTTAAGCCTTTTTTCACTGCACATATTGTGCTCTGTTTGGGCCTCTTGGTTAGTTTTAGGCTGGTTTGTAGCTGACTTTGGCTGGGTTTGAAAATTAGACCTGGCAACCCCGCCGCACATATATATTTGAAGCCTTACCGGTAGTCACGTGGCCTGTCTTGGCACTCTCCATTTTACACTGCTGCTGCTTTCCTCCAACTTTCTCAAGCCTTCTTACACCACGGCTCCCCTCGCAACTGCTTATATACCTATTCTAGGTTATGAAACAGCTGACATGCCCAGTGCTGAGAGAGGAGGCACGGCGTCCATCTTAGTACTGGGCAAAAGAAATGTACTTATCGCTACAGGAACTTCGGGCTGACAGGACGCAAAAACCCAATTCTTAGAAAAACATTGTAGCAACCTACAGCACTGTCAGTGAAGCATAACGTGAACACGGGTTAAACTAATGTAACATTTACTAGTATGTTCGCGAACACCCTTCCAGAACAAAAGATGGCCGCAGCAGAATCAAAACCGCCTCACGTAATCGTGACACGTAATTAACCACAAAATAGCTGGTCTCTGACAACTAGAGAAAGAAAATCTGCTATTTGTCCCCATGGCGCAGTTATGATGTTTATAACTCGTGTACATTATCTACACAGAAGTCTAGCAATCAGCAAATACTAATAATTCATAGGGAAAGCGACCGTGTCTAGTGTTCGCTTTGCTGAAATCAGCGTATGACACGCCAATGTGCCGCACCTCCCATGTTTCAATAAAGTTATTTTCAGGAAGATGGGCGGGGCTTTTAAAGCCGACCAATGGCGTGCGTTGCATGGGGAATCCAATCGAAATGAAATAGTTCTGTCTATGCCGCATGGGTGCAAACATGGCGGAGAAAAGACAGAAGTTGGATCAGGTGAGTGGCTTTTGGAGTGGGGAAGAAGGCAAGCAGGCGGCTGACACAGTATCCGTGGAGAGGCGATAGGGTTGTTTTGTAGCACACTGACTATTTCATATATAATACCCTTGAACTCATAGCAAAAATGGCACGCTAACTATTTCATGTATAAATACCCCCAGAACTCCTAGCATGTTGGCACACTGACCATTTCATATATAATACCCTCAGGACTTATAGCAGGATGGCACACTATTACCCACAAAACTCCTAGCAGGAGGTGTAACCAAGGCAATTTCATGAATAAGGTCCTTACAGTGGGATGGAGGTGGGGATTTGGGAATTAGCCAGCACCTAAGCCACGAAATTTCTTTCAACCATGTTTTTTCAGCGCCCAGTCAGCTTTAAGGAAATTATTTCCTGCCTGCAAAAAAAAAAGGAGCCAGTGTGTGGGTGGGAAATGCAAATCTCTGGGGTATTCTAGACTGTAATTCTGCCCTGTGAAAAGACAAGTACAGAGCATTGCAAGGTTAAAAGATATATAAGCGTTGCCTCCTAAAGCCCCTTGTTTATGTAAGAGGCAGCATATACATACAATATTCTTCTATACAAAACCAGTACACACAAAGAAACCGTGGACTGCACACACAATTCTGCATACTCACACAGTTTATAACTGTTCCATATTAGACGAAAAGGTTGTGCAGGGAAGATCCATCCTCTAGCCACACAAAGTGAAGGACATGCCTATTTTAAAGATTGTTCACACGATTTAGAATACATTATAACTTCTTTTTTGTTCTTTAGGCTTCTGAGAAGAAAATTGACTGGAGAAAGGAGAAGCAAAAACGTAAGAGATTCTGCAATTATGTTTACAGGTTAAGAAGTTTGTTTTGTAAGGAAAAAAACAAAGATCCTTTTCCTGTGGCACCCCACACCTATTTTACACATGTTTCCTGATGTATTTTGATAATTCATTATTCATTGTTTCATCTGTTTTGTTTTTAATTTAAAGACCAATAAATAACAGATTTCAGATGAATATTTTTATGGTGTTAAAATAAAAAGGCGGGTTTGCTGTAGGGAATGGGACTTTGTGGGGGGGAAAACAGTTTAAAAACGTTTCCTCTAGTTTTTTTGACCCACACATCACTAGCCAGCAGATATCACCCTGTACATGACCTGCCTGTATAGGCATATGTATAAGTAGATTAGACATGCATCAAGCGGGTAATGTGAAAACTTGTATAAAACTAATGGTTGTGATTCATTTCAGTGCTGGCCATATCTACTGCATAGATCTTAATACTCGTGCACTTTTGTCTATTTACATCACACCTTGTTTAAGGCATTTAAAGGTAAACTATACCCCCCAAACAATGTAGGTCTCTATAAAAATATATTGCTTAAAGCAGCTGTATATGTAAAACCCTGTTTCATTTAAGTAAACCATTCTCATTACAATATTCTTTTTTTAGTATTAACTGCCATTGGGTACTCATAATTCGTAAATTGCCATTTAAAAAAATAAGGGTCACCCCCTGGGATTGTATGATTCACAGTGCACACAAACAAACAATACATGTTAGGTCACATGAGCCAATTAACAGACAGAGTTGTGTATTTTGCTTCCACACTTCTTCCTGTTACAGCTGCAGTATTTCTGGTCAGGTGAGCTCTGAGGCAGCACAGAGAATATAAAGAAATGGTGGTTCAAGGCGAGAGATGTAAAAGGGCAAGATATATATATATATATATATATATATATATATATATTCTTTAAAATATCACTTAATATGGTATACACTATCTGTTAATTTTGCGGTTATAGTTTTCCTTTAAACAGTGAGTATTACCTGCCTTTTGTATCAGCTGCATTAGCATGGGAACACCAATTTTCCAAAGCTTACAATCAAAATACTTGATTCTTAGGAAAAGAAGAGCAAAAAAAATGGAGGGAGGAGAAACTTTTAAAACAATTGGAGAGAAGTCGGCAACAGCAACAGCAGCAGACAGAAAATGAGAAAGAAATGATGGCAAAAGAGGGGGAAACTACAAAAGGTTTGTATTTGTAAGGTGGACTTTGCATGTTATTTTACAGAGACTAGTATTAAAAAGAAAATCTATAATGCATCTATGTGGCTTTATGCGGAATAATTCTGTTCCATGTAGATAACCCAGGTTCAAATATGAATCCAGGTAATAACCAATATATTATAACTGTACTAAAGAGATCAAAGTTTCTTCCGGACTGGTTTATATTTTACTGTAATGTTGCAAATGTGGTCATCTGTCCAATTAAGCCGAACTTTGTTTGTCTTAAAAGGAAAGTGTAATTCACTGGAGACAGTAGGACAGAAGTAATGGCCCCACACAGGCAAGCTACAGAACCAGTCGGTACTTAAGATGGCCATGTTTAAGGGAAAATGCATGGTAGATTCCAATGTACAGGAACTAACTATTGTGTCAGCCGGTAAAGCAACTTCGATAGTTTAAATTAAGATTCAGGAATGCTGGCACATTTTGATCTTGAAATTCAAGACTTGAACTGATGCCATTAAAAGTAACTGTATATTTTATTCTCCAGGACGGCAATACACTTTAAGTGTAGCTCTACCAGGCTCTATAATGGATAACGCTCAGTCCCCAGAACTGCGCACCTACCTGGCTGGACAGATTGCTCGTGCTTGTGCCATCTTCTGTATTGATGAGATTATTGTGTTTGATGAAACAGGAGAAGGTTCAAAGTATGTTTCTTCGTATAGTTAATCTCTCCATAACATGTTCGTGTGTGTGTGTGTGTGTGAAGTTCTCACTACTGTACTCATTGCAGAAGTGTGGAAGGAAATTTTGAAGGTGTTGGGAAGAAAGGCCAAGCCTGTGTACAACTAGCACGCATCTTGCAGTATCTGGAGTGCCCACAGTAAGTTCATACCATCTAAATGCACACACTCACTTTAGTGGGACATTTCAATATGCATAATGTTTATTTAAGTAAACAACCGATACAATTCTACAGAAAATGAGCAGCATAGCATGCAGAAGCATAGAACTTTAAAGGGCACCTGACAGAGGGGAATGTCTGCTACTCTTTACCATGCTTTACATCTTTACTTGGCCCCTTTGAACATTCTATTGTGTTACAACATGTAAAATTAACATGGTTTTATTTTGATTCTTTTACAATCTGATTTAGAACCATAACACCTTGAAGGTGCTATGTTTTTTACTGATGCATATTTGATATTGCATTATCCATTGTTTTAACAAGAAGCTTGAACCCTGCTGATGAAAAGGATTCAAATGTTTTTGAAGCTAGTGGTGGTTCTATCTGCTGTTGACACCTTGAATATTTATTCAATTAATATGTTTGATCATTTTCTGTTTAATTTGTTTGTGTTACAACAAAAAATATTTGAACAAAGTTTTAAAGGAGAAGGAAAGCTACATAAGCATAGATTAGCCACAATAGTGTAAGTTATTTATTTTGCAGAATTATTTTCCATACCTGAGTAAATGGCTCTATAACCTCTCTCTGTTTAGGATAGCAGCTGCCATATAAGCTTAGTCTGACATTACTTCTTGCCTGAGTCTCTCCCTGCTCACTCCTAGTTCTGGGCTCAGATTACAGCAGGGAGGGGGAAAAGGGAGGGAGAGAGGAGCAGACTCATGCTGTGCACTTGTGGTCTGATACAGAAAGCCCATGTATACACAATAGAAGGAAATAAATTGTGTTTCTTTTGACAGGGGACTCCAAGCAGCATTACTTTGAGGGTTTTCTTTTGTATTTATATAGACCTTTCTGATAAATCTTACTTAATTTAAGCATTCCCTTCTCCTTTAAGTATGTTGCTTCAATCAAATGGTAAAAATCCAAAAGCTCGGATTTTCTTCTCTAGTTGACCTAAAGCTAACCAGCACAGATCTAGTGTGTAACTAATGGCACAAAGTCTGCCAAGGTGTGGAAACCCATGCATGGCCATTAAATCTACTATTCGGTTGCTATAGTTGACTAGTCCATAGCACTTACAGCAGTTTTGACAGAGAACCAGCAAAGCTAGAGTGTAACTTGAAGCAGTAGAACCTAGATGAGTTGTCAAGCAACTTCACTATACTGTATCTTCCTGATCTCCTACTCTTTTTATAGGTATCTGAGAAAATCATTTTTCCCCAAGCACCCTGACCTGCAATTTGCTGGTATGTATGAAATGCAAGTCAGATCATAAATGTCCTTTTTGTATAAAAAATGCTAATTGAGACCAGAGCTAACCTTTTATCTTGGTGTTCTTTCAGGGCTTCTGAATCCTCTTGACAGTCCTCACCACGTGAGAATAGATGAAGAGTCTGAGTATCGGGAGGGAGTTGTGTTGGATCGTCCCACCAAGTCTGGCAGAGGGTCATTTGTAAATTGTGGCATGCGAAAGGTACAGTATTGTATGTTTGAGGCTTCATACATAGGGTTGATTCTGCATTCAATTATGGTAAAACTTTAGCCACCATTTTAGCTTTTCTCCTTCTCGGCTCATTCTAAATGCTTTTGCAAGAGGTTACAATTTATCTCTTGGATGGAAACATTTTGAAATCCCATTGAAAGTTCAGTTGTTTTTACCAAATCTATACATATCTGCTAGGCAAAGCCAGTAGCCTGATATCTGTCCCATAGATTTACTGCATAATGATTGCTTAAAAGCTGCTCAGAGGAGGAACATTTAACTGCACCTCATATCCCATCATCCTCTAAGGTTTGCTGATGTTTGAGAATGCAGCTAGCTATTGACCTCAGTCTCTGAATTGATATTGGCAGCCATTTGTCTGTATTGGTCATAGCTCTGCAACTTAGTTTTTGTCTTAGGAGGTACAGATCGATAAACATCTTCAGTCTGGAGTCAGAGTAACTGTGCAGTTACAACAAGAACATGTGGGTAAGGAAACCAACTACACGTACTGTGCTTTTTTTTTTTTTTATTAGATAATTTTTTTAGGTCCTTGCTATATTTTTTTTTTATCCTAGAGCAAAGAGTACATAAAGGAATTGTGGTCTCACCCCAACACCCAAGGACTGAAGGAGGCTTGTACTGGGGGTATAGAGTCAGACTTGCATCTTGCCTCAGTAAGTAAATATTATATTAATGCTCCTGCTAAAAAGGCCCACATAACACAGAAACCCCTAATACCCGTTACAGTTACCTGTTTCTTCAAAAAGTATGAATAAATAACATTTTCTATGCTGCAATCCAGCTGTTTAACAGTTATTCTCTTTCTGCATCATTTAAAATCTTGGCAGGGAATGAGGGACTAAACACTGATGTTACAAAATGTAACAACATCTCCACAACTTACATACCGCACGCAGGAACTACATAACCCACAATGCATTGCACTGTGATGTTCATTTCCTTATTGAAGTCACGTGCAGGGAATTGTGAGGTTTGGAGGATGCAGGTTAAAGGAGAATTCAACCCCCATGGCGCAAAACTCACTTCCCCCGCCGCCCAGCTAATGCCCCAAACTTGTTACTTACCCCTTCTTCTAGGTCCTGTCCAGCGAAGTTCACAGGTGCCATCTTCCCCCGAGCGGTCTTCTTCCTGGATCTATTGGTGTCTACTGGCGCATGCACAGTAGGAGGTATTTGCTGGTGCGCATCTACTGTGCATGCGGCAAAAGTCAGGAAATTTCCGTAATAAGAAATCGTAAAACTTTGACTTTCGGCACATGAGCAGTAGATCTGCACAGGCAAATGCCTCCTACTGCACATGCACCAGAGGACGCCGATGGATCCAGGAAGAAGACCGCTCGGGGGAAGATGGCGGCGTCTGTGAACTCTGCTGGACAGGACCTAGAAGAAGGGGTAAGTAACAAGTTAGGGGCATTGGACCGGGGTGGGAGGGGGAGTTTTGCGCCTAGTAGGGTTGAATTCCCCTTTAAGGACAGATGGCTATCGATGCAAAGTGACAGTAGTCAACCAGCTCAGCAACGTAGTCAGATCAGCAGGAGAGCAGGGGGCTAAGCTTAGGGAACTGTCAGAAACCATTAAAAATCAGGAAAAGTCTGCATATTTTTTAATCGATGTATATTGCAATGTTGCTTGAAATTATGTTTACTTTTCAAAAAGCTTGTTTTAAAGTTATGTTTTTGTGGCGTTCCCCTTTAAGTGTGTCAAGCTGGTCAGGACTTCTAGAATAATTAAATGTCCTTATTTTACAGGTGCAGTTTTTACTGAGTGTCCTTTTAAAGATGGCTATGATTTGACAATTGGAACCTCGGAACGGGGAAGTAGTGTAGAAACCGTGAGTCTGCCAAATTTTAGGTAACCAATACTCTAATGTATAAAATATATTGAACAAATACTACTGTCTGGAAGTCTGAGCTGGGTTAGAGATACTTGTAATCAAAATATGTTTACTAGACATTCAGCTAAAGAGGACTGATTCATTGCCAGTTCAGACCGTTAGACTGCAAGCATGAAGACCAAATGCATTCATTTTCCTGATCACTTATATTTTTACCTTTTCCTGTGTTGTCCAAGATTTCTCTTGTTGAAGAAAAGGGAGGAGCATTTAACATTTGCTCAGACTCATCCATTTGCTTTTGGCTCTTTACTTTACAAGGACCAGTCAAAATTAATCCACAATTGAACTGTCTAAAGCTCCCTTTCAAAGTCACTGTGTGACCCATTCTACTATCTATTTCTGTTTTTAGGCTGTGTAAGTAAACCTGTGATTTAACCTTGTAGTTTGGTTTATTTAAAGGTGTGGTTCACCTTTAAGTTAATGTTTAGTATGTTATAGAATGGCTAATTCTAAGCAACATTTCCTTCTTTTTTATAGTTTTTGAATATTTGCCTTGTTATTCTGACTTTCCAGCTTTCAAAAGTCACTGACCCCATCTAAAAAAATGTGCACTTTTGCTTTGCTTTTGCTGCCATTGTTTGATTTTGCTGAGAAGTCATGGTTGTATACTAAATTATAAACTAGTGTTATAATTTACCAATTCAAAAATTCCTCTGCACTTCTTTTGTTTATCATTAGACATGCAGTGATTGTCTTTGGGGGTCTGAAAGGCTTAGAAGCCAGTGTGGATAGTGACCAGAACTTGGACATTACAGAGCCCAGCATCCTTTTTAACCATTATCTAAACACATGTCCAGACCAGGGAAGCCGTACAATCAGGACAGAGGTAATTGAGGTTACTTTTTTTTTCTTTTTAATTTCATGCATGTATCTAATATATTGGCACAAGTCACATGACCAGGGACAGCTGGGAAATTGACTATGTCTAGCCCCATGTCAGATTTCACAGTGAAATATAAAAAAAAAAAATCTGTTTGCTCTTTTGAGAAATGTATTTCAGTGTAGAATTCTGCTGGAGCAGCACTATTAACTGATGCATTTAGAAAATAAATAAGTTGCTATTGCTCTGTCTGTCTAAGAAATACATGGGTTTTCTGCCTTCATCTGTGTGATGTATTTCACTAATGATCTGTTCCAGTCCTAGAAAGGGTTTAATATGTGGTCAAACTAGTGATAAGTGTGTGCCCCCAATAAAGAAGTTAGTTTGATATGTGCGCTAGAGCAGAGACTGATGAGAATGATACATTATACATTATGAAGTGTTACTTGGTAGGTCAGCACTATAAATTGTGAAAATTGTCTCATTGCTCCAATGTTGCACCCAGTACATATTTTTTATTTAAGTAATTTTCTTTGTTTACAGGAAGCAATTTTGATCTCACTTGCTGCACTGAGGCCCAGTTTCCAAGCTGCAATCCAGAAAGCAAATAAATGCTGAAGAACATCTGGCTTCTAAATGGTGTGAAGCCTTTTACTGGGCATTCCACAGAGTGGGATGTATATCTCTAGTAATGTCTAAGCAGCTTGCAGATTTAAAGCACCCATTATGTGACTTAAAATCGAAATCTCTTTAAGCTGCTCATGTTCTGGTTATTAGGGGATAACGTTTGTTCTTTGTGAAAGATACCTGTCTTACTCTCCGCATCCTTAGCAGATAACAATTGCAGATTGTATCAGCAGCTGGAACACAACATATGGAGATCCACGTGCTAAAGAATACTTTAGCTAAATTAAAGTGGCATGCCGTTCATTAAAATATTTTATTCCAATTTTCAATGTATAGGGTTTTTTTTTTTAAAGTTCTCTGGCAGGGAGCCAGCAGCACATTTCTGGATACTGGGCCCCATACCTTTACTATATATGTGTTTAACATAGAAGCAGAATATGGATTAACTTAGATGGAGCACCTGGTGCATCAGAGCTAAACATGTCAGAGGATAAATATTTGTGTATACAAGGTGCAGGCACCTCTTAAGAGCCTTCTGCTTCCCCCTAGTCTGTGTTTGCACCCTTTTAACTAAGGATGTAGCTAGAAATGTTACTTATTATTATGTTTTGGACTTGTGTACCAGCACAAGGCAAAAATCTGCGTCTCCAAAGATGCCCCAGTAGTTCCCCATCTTCTTTTCTGCTGATTCACTGATTCACTTGCTCTGTGCTGCTGTCACTTACTGAGCTTAGGGACCCACTCACAATATACAGTACACATAGAATAGAAATATAGTCACAATATAAGGCTGATTAGTAATTAGTATGGATAATTACTACATGGCAGCACAGAAACCAGCAACTAGCATTAGAATGTAATAATCGGTAGTATCAGCTTATATTACAGGCCAACCTCATTTTCTGCTTGATAATTGGTAACAACCCCTAAGCTTAGCTTCTCAACAGCTGCTCAGAGCCCACTGAGCATGTGATTGACACTTTCCAAGATGTGACCCCCTGTGACAAGTTTGAAGTCCTGGATCATTACTGCTATTGACAAGCTGGAACTTGAGGCTGGTGCAATAAGTTCAGTATACTGCATAAAATATGGCATTTTAGAGTATAGTTCTCATTAATTGAGATTTCTGGTTACTTATTTTATAGCACATGGTAAGTACAAGGAAATATGTACTTTGTAATATTATAAATTAGCAATACAAATAGATGGTATGATTGAAACTGTTTATACAAGCATACATATTGGCTACATTCTGATACACAGGATCTATGGGAGCTGTGGTCTCTAAAGATGAAAAAGTATTTTAGGATACATAGGTACATTGCTGCCAGTGTCTCCCTAATACCCTTCTGCTATGGACAACTTCCAGCAGTGCGTGTGTCCCCTTTAACACCTTATCCTAGGAAGTAGCAGCAGTCCTTAGGGTTGCTTCAAACAAATAACTGATTTAATGAACAATGTCTCCCGGCAGTATAGCTTTTCAAGTACAATCACAGCACACAGTGGAAAACCTTCACACATTAAGATATTGCCAGTAGATACCTCTCGGGCTAGTGCAACCTGTTCTGTCTAGGGATCCTGTGGGTGGGGAATCTTGCTCCTTGGCACTTTCCCTGCTCATCCACGCATGACCCTGTCTGGTGGCTTAAAGGAGAATTTAACCCTGTGGCGCTAAAACCCCTCCCTCCACGCCTTCCTCCCCCCCCTCCCCCAGGCTGTTGCCCTTAACATGTAAATTACCCCAAATCGTAGATCCCTTTCTGGAAGGTTTACAGGCGTCGTCTTTGGCCGCTCTTATTGGTTGTCCCAACGGAGTTTGCGGCGCATGTGCAGCAGGAGTCCATTAGCATTAGAAACTGTAACCAACAGGCTGAGTTGGGGCAGTCCGGTTGGCAAAGTCAGAGAGTCTGGCTTAGGAACTTCAACTAACAATTATATACAAAAACAAACCTCTCCGCAAAAAATGTTCAGCATGACCTACAGGTAACATTTAATGTACATTCATATGTTAAAAAGTAATTTTTTAGTGTCGGTATCACTTTAAAGAGCAAATAAATAAAATCCCATTTTTACTTTAATGAAAAAGAAACTTCTCTCCTATATACTTAAAGTAAAAAATGTGTAACGGTTTTATAATAAACCTGACTGTAAGTAAGGCATGGGCTCCCCCTGCTGTTCACAAGTATGAATGTTTCCCTGCCAGAAGTTAGGGACCTGCTGGCAATTCTTATCCACAGCACTAAATGAAGGGAGAATTTCATTGCATACAGTCAGGTTTCTTATAAAAATGGTAGACATTTTTTAATTAAAGTATATTGGAGATAGATTTCTTTTTCATTAAAGAAAGTAAAAATGGGATTTTATTTCTTTGCTTTTCCTTGCACTTTAAAGAAACCGTTCAGGGTAAAAATAAAAACTGGGTAAATAGGCTGTGCAAGATAAAAAAAATTTCTAATATAGTTAATTAGCCAAAAATGTAATGTATAAAGGCTGGAGTGAATGGATGTCTAACATAACAAAATGCAACACAACATCCTGCTTTTGAGCTCTCTAAATCTGAGTAAGTCAGCGACTTGAAGGGGGGCCACATGGGACATAACTGTTCAGTGAGTTTGCAATTGATCCTCAGCATTCAGCTCAGATTCAAAAGCAACAGTTATGACCAATGTGGCCCTCCCTCAATTCAATAGGGTAACCAGTCAGTGTAAACAAAAGAGAGCTGAAAAGCAAGTAGTGTTCTGTTATGTTAGACTTAGTCACTCCAGCCTTTATACATTACACTTTTGCCTAACTAACTATATTGAAAACATGTTTTATTTTGCACTATCTATGTTTTATTATGCCTATCTATTTATCCAGTTTTTACTTTTATTATGAACAATTGCTTTAAACATGAAATACAATTTCTATTTTTTTTATTAAAGTATTCATAGCTGTTTGAAGCTCATTTAAAAATCTCAGCTCAGCTCATCAAATATTGTCTGTCCCTCCTCTATGCCTTAGGCATAGAGGCGGGGGAAAGACCATTAATTTCACTTTCCATTCAGCACTTCCTAGATGTCACTGCTCCCCACACATTCCCCCAGTTTTCTTCACCATTTAATTGTGTAGCCAGGACATGGGGATAGACATGGGGTCCCCCATTCTGGTGCACAAACAAGATTCTCAGATGATACAAGGCTTGTCTTAATAACAGTGTCCACAAAATGGCTCCTGCCTGCTTGCTATAATTATGAATTCCCAGACTGAAGAAAACAAGATTCAAATAATTTATAACGTAATAAAATTTTATTTTGCTTGCCTAATGTCATGAAATAGGATGGGTCCCCATTAAAAATATATTGCCTCCTGCATGATATGAACTTTGTGGTCCCATATTTGAGTTTTGTCATGTATGGCCACCACCAGGGTAGTGCCTGTATTCTTGTGTAGGCTTGCTATTCTGCTATAACAATCACCTTTGGCCCTGGCCCCACTACTCAGGTGTCACCAGGACTTCCCATACAAGAATCCAGTACTTACACGGGGGCAGGCAAGGGAGTCAAACATATACTCTGGGAATAAGCCAGGACGGAAGGAGCTGGATGCAGTCAAGACAGGCCGGGTCAGAACCAGTAACTACCTGCAAGTACAGGGATTGCAATATACTGCAATTGCTAATAGTTAAATTGGGTTGAAAAAAGGCAAAGTCCATCAAGTTCAACCCCTCCAAATTAAAAACACACACACACACACCTATATATGCCCATAGCTATACTAACTGTAGAGTTTAGTATCAAAATAGCCTTTGATATTATGTCTGTCCAAAAAATCATCCAAACCCTTTTTAAAAGCATCAGCAGAATCAGCCATCACAACATCACTGTGAAGAACCACCTACGCTGCACTCTCTCCAGCTCATTTACATCCCTCCTAAGTCCAACACTGCACTGCATACTCCAGATGAGGTCTTACTAGGGATCTATAAAGAGGTATAATTATGTTTTCATCCCTTGAGTTTATGCCCTTTTTTATGCAGGACAGAAACGTATTTGCTTTAGTAGCTACAGAATGACACTGCCCAGAATTAGACAACTTGTTATAACATATATATTAATTTGACCTTATAACTAGTGTTGGCTGTATATCTGATTCTTGCATGTAGGGAGCGAGTTTGCTCCGTTTACTGAAGAGTAACTATTTTCAGAAATGTTACAGAATGTTTAATTTATTATATTTGGAAAGATCCTTATTTACATGAGATGAAGCTCGTATTCAACTTTCAGATACCAGAATGTGATGTTTATGAGAATATAGTTTTCAACATGGGCCAGTTGAATATAATTATACTGTAGAATGTATATATCTATATTCAGTTTTTCCCTGTGGGGAGACCAAACCAGCATATATCTTTTGTTTTGCTATTCCTCAAGGCTCTGTAATTCATGCTTTGGTCAGCAGGAGTCACTCAATCAGCATAATGAGATAATCCACACCCATATCCCCAGATTCTTGTTACAGTGAAAAGGCTTTTGATTCTGCTGGGCACATTGGCACGTGCCTGTCATCCTGCTGTTTGGGAGGCTAAGGCTGAGGAATTGCTTGAGTTCAGGAGTTCTAATCTGCCCTGAGCCATGTCGATCGGGTGTCTGCACTAAGTTCAGTATCAATATGGTGTTCCCGGGGGAGCTTGGGATCACCAGGTTGTCTAAAGAGGGATGAACTGATCCGGCTCAGAAACAGAGCAGTTTAAATCCTTATGCTGATCAGTAGTGAGATAGCGCCTGTGAATGGTCAGTGCAGAAAAACCTGGGCAATAAAGTGAAATACAGACTTTTTGGCATTCATTTTAATTACTAAATCATATTAAACCTTTATTAACAGCTTTTAAAATAGTTTTCTTACTAAAAAGCAAATCTGTATCTTCTCTCTCTAATATATTGATTTGACCATAGCTAATAATACGTATGTGACTTCTGCATGTGTGGAGTGAGTTTTCTTGGAGGAGAATACTACTTGATTTTCAGAAAGGATACACAATTTTAGATTATATTTAGAAATATGCTTATTTCCATGAGATGAAGCACATATTCAATTTCAAGTTTCACAGTTGTCACCCTTTAGCCCTACACAGGGCCACCATTAGAAATCACAGGGCCCATACAACAACATTTTCGGGGCCCCTTGGGCCCACCCCAGGTCATCAGCGCTAAAAACAGTAGCCCACCCTCATGCACAAGTTGTAAAAAGCTATTGATGGTCAGGGTCCCCTTATAAGTTTAAAAAAAAAAAAACTGGTGCTAGGGCCGAGGTTTTTTTTTTTAAAAAGTGGTGGTCAGGGCCCCCCTACAAGTTAAAAAAATAATTGGTGACCAGGGCCCCCTTACAAGTTAAAAAAAATTGGGGCCCCAGAGAATATTTTGTAAAAATACATTGGTGGCAGGGACCTATTAAGTATTGGAGGCTAGGGGTTTAAAAAACACATTGGTGTTGAGTAGAACTGAACTCGTAGGACTCAGGACTTCAACTTCGACTCCTTTTGTATCGAAGCAGCCCATGTATTCATGCGCATGCAAAGCGTGATATATATTTCCAACCCCAAAGTTTACTAGAAATAGTGTTTATTAGTAGATATTTTAAGAGTCCATTACCATATAATCCCCAGCAATATTATACACCCTATGTGTTGGAACTGGCCCTTGCAACAAATATCTCACCCTAGTTTCTATCACAACTATTCTATCTGACGGATTAGTGGCCCTATACTTACAGTATATTCTAAATTTTCCTTTGTGTGCCCCCAGCTAGACCATGTACCCTGGCAGATGAGAGGACTTTAATTACCATGTGTGTCACAGGGCCAAAGTGTGTCATACTTGAATAGACTAGTCTGTCTCATGCAATTAATGCTACATATCACAGTGTAACATATACAGGCTGAAGTGATTGTTCTGAGTATGGATCCTCCTGTTGCCAAGGGCCCACGATCGGATCAGCCCGATATCGCCCATCTTCAATATTTAACCCCTGCCATGATTATTACAGCTATCGACTAAAATCTGGAGACTAAATCTCAGTGTGCCCCCCCACTCTAAAGATACAGCAGTACTTAATTTTATTAACATTTTTCAGGTTATGAATTTGCCTATTTTTGGACTACTTTTAAAATGGCTTTTGGCTACTTTTTTGATAGTCTTTGGCTGGTTTTGAAATGAAAATCGGGCAACCCTGGTGTTAATGCTGTTATGTAAGGCCTGCATGACCTGCTAATAAAGCACTGTTATACTCTCCTTATCCTCGGCTACCAAACACAACACCTGGTTCTGTACAATTATTAAAAAAGCTCCTTTCCGCCACAATCCTTACAGGTAGGTAATATATTTGTATCGATTCGAGGTGATCAATGTTCAGCTCTGCTGCATTCGAGCTTCCAAATGTAGTACAAAAATAGTAACAAAGGCACACTCACTTCAATGCTTCTGCAAAGTATTAAGAAGTTTTCTTTATATTTATAGTGGAATCTCAGCAAATGTTTCGGGATCCAACCCCTTCATCAAGTGCTACTTACAAACAGTGTTAGGGAAACCTTTAAAGGGGAGGTCTACCTTACTCCCCACCCTTTGTGATGAAGTGATGACATCATAAACATGATTGACAGTTATCCACTTAGTGTTCTCCTTTAAAGGGAATATAAGATACCTTAGTGTCATATTAGTCCATAGATTGTTTAAGTCCATACTTCCAGCCCTTCAAATCGGACTCCTTTCATAATATCCATACGTGTCCAAATAAATCACAGTGGAATAATATATATATATATATATATATATATATGTACATATGATAAATACAAATGATCACATTTCCCTAATTACAAAGTAAGACTAGACATATGTTAATAGAAGCAAGCATAGCTTAATTCTTCATTTAGTCCCATTGGTGCAAGTGTATTTAGTTTTTCTATCCATAGGGTTTCCTGTTGTAGAAGTAATCTATCCCTATCTCCACCCCGTATTGGGAAGCGTAACCACTTGTAATACCTGCCACCTCAATTGTTTGCTTTTATGTCCAAAAGTTGTAAAAAAATTTTACTAACGGGAGTAACGTACTTCATTCTATCCAGATCACAATTATCTATTGCTCTCTTATCTTCTCCTATAAATATGTCAATTTGTCTCTTTGCCTTCATTTGTAAATCAAGGGACCAGGTAGGGTTGCCACCTTTTATTCCTTTGGGAGACCAAGTAGGGGGCGGACCAACAATGTCAGGGGGTGGACCAACAATGTCAATGTTTAATCGGCGATTTTCATGAACTTTCGGCGCATGCGCAATGGTACAAACCGGCAAATGTGTCCTACTGCGCATGCACCGATTAACGTTGTCAGCGGGCACTCCAATGATGACAGGGGCTGGCTGGGTGATGGCAGGATGGGTGGCGTAGGGGTGAGATGGATGATGTGGGGGCGGATTGCTGATGCAGCAATCAGCGATTGGCTAATCGCCATGTCATTCATTTCATTGTCCTGTCTGGATTTCCTAATTTGGAAATACGGGCAGGCACTTTACGCCCAGGCAACACTTCCAAAAACTCGAAATCCAGACAGTTGGCAACCCTAGGACCAGGGAATGTGCGTTAATCAATTTTTCCTTTTTTGTAACTTTGTAACTATCCTGGCCAGATCAGCTGCAATTCTTTTGTATATTTTTTATTATGCCTTGGAGTGCTCCCACAATTCCGGTTTTAAAGAAATATGTTAAAGAGGAACACACAAAGGGGCAAATTTACCAAATTCACATCTATTCACATGAATGATTCGAAAGTCGATCGAATTTTCAAAAAGATTCGAATTTCGAATCTGCAAATTAGGTAAATTCGACCAGTGAATTCAGTAAATTCGATCGAATCAAATGATTCGAATAATTCGAATAAAAATCTATTCGAATATTTGAATACGCGACTATCGAATTACTTCGCCTTTAAATTTTTTTTCCACTGCCTAGTTCGCCAGTTTCAATCTGCCGAAGTGGCTTTGGTGAATTTTGATTGAATTATAAAAATTAGATTGAATGGTTAAAATCGTTTGAATCGTTTTTATAATCTTTTTTTAATTCGATCGTTCATTCGACCAATCGAATTGCAGTAAAATCCTTAGAATTCGAAGGATTTTAATTCCCTAACTATTCGAATTTTGATTTATTTTTTTTTCAATTCGAAATTCGACTAATAGTAAATCTGCCCCAAAGTGTTATGATATTCCTTTCTAGCAGAATTTTTTATTTTACTTTATTCTTCCCACCTGGTACAGTCCCTTGGTATCTTTAGTAGATTTTCGTGCAAATTGGTTAGAACAGAAATAATTATGTATGACAGTAGTAACTGGTTATATTCTTTTCCATCTGATCCTTCTATCTATATTAAATCTTTAAAAGTATTAGCTGCCGTGCTTTTTGTTAGATTGTATATGTCTCTCTTCACATTCCCCTGGGCTGTTCCACATTCACTGCTTTAATGTGGTGGTATAATGTT
Organism: Xenopus borealis; assembly: GCA_024363595.1. NCBI lineage: Eukaryota > Metazoa > Chordata > Amphibia > Anura > Pipidae > Xenopus > Xenopus borealis. The sequence continues at coordinate 74,663,041 of CM044444.1, forward strand.
ATTGTAGCCATATCACAAGAAACACATTCACCTATGTAGCATAAGACCTAAAACTGAAGGTCCAGAATTATGTGGCTATTTCCATATCACGCCTAAAGAAATGGACATTGGACAAAAGCCGAAATTGGTCTGTGGTGTAATTTATGGTAAATGCTTGTCTTGGATAGGTATTAAAAGAATATCATTCTCACCCATTAACAGCTGTGGATTAATGCAATTCAAATACTCTTGATTAGTGGTTTAACAATATTATCTATATTTATTATCTGGCTGGGTTGAGATATTCCATAAACATCTAGATCTATCAACACCAAAATAATTTTTATAGATTTTTGCCTGCATCTGTTTATAAATTACAGTTTTTAAGCTAATCATATCGTCACAGTAAAGTTCATTTTTTTTTTTGTATAACTGTTTTATTATTATTTTCAAATAAAATGAACGCTATTACAATATTAACATGTCGAACAACCATGCAAGGTATATGTATTGTGGCTTTGTAAATATATTCATGTTCTAATAGCTTACACTCATTACTTTGCATTAGCCACAATTCAACATATCATTATGTGCGTCCAAGTTGTACATTGTAGTGTATTTAGCATATAATAACTTAGAATAAATAGAGTTAGAGAGAGAAAATTCAGTTTTTGTGTTTTGTTCCTAGGATATAAATTACACTAACCGTTCCGCTGTGTGGTCTCTGTTTAAACTGTAAGCAGAAACATGTTATCCAAGCAGGCTTTCCTCTTCAGCCTTGGTTCTCTCTACCTCTCTCTTCTCTTCACATTTCTCGGCTGTCTATGCCAGGCCTGCAAACAACTCTGCTCTTAAGGTAGAAACAAAAGAAAAGGCCACGGACAATAAAGATGAAATGAAATTCTGCCCCCTGACCATCTGAATGGAAAGATGGAAATGGATGGTCACCCCAACAAGGAGTTCCTTGGTTTTTCTTGGTAAAGAAATTGAAGAATTTGATGAAGATTCTGAACCACGAAGGAATAGAAGGACACCGTCAGCCCCCCCAAAGAGGAGTGATGTTATTTTTTCAGTAATCAATTAACATTGATCTTTAGCCTTTCTTTACCATCTTCTTTCTACATAAATTGTTGAATGTTATTCCTAGAGATTTATTGAAAAGTTACTTGATATTGATTATTGATTTATATTGTATTCTACAGTTTTGTGGGTCATTCAGCTCCATTTAGCCTTGAACTTCCAATGAAGTGGATTTTCATGGAAAAGCATAAGAAATCAGGGGAATGGGTTAGAGTGACTGGAGACTGGGGGACAGACCTAAAATTCTGGTAACTCACCTAAAAATTGAGGGGGGGTTGACAGCTCTGAATTTGTGGTGGAAAACAACATGGCAATCTTTATGGCTGTAGATCTTTTTTTTGCATTTTTTACATTGAGTTAATTTCTTGGTCATGAAGCAATTGAGAAAATTCTTCTTAAAGCTTTGCCTGTATTGAACTGATTTACTAGCTCTCAGAGCAGCGCTTTTTTATTTTTTTTTAGTCACAACGAAGATAAGGGAGATTTATATTTAAAAAACATCTTCTTCTAACAGCCCTTTCATATCATGTTCCACAAAATAACAAAGCTTAGGTATAAATGTGCGGTTTAGGTTACATGCACCACCTTTACAGTATTAATAAAGATGATAGGGCATTTTTAAGAAGAGAGATGGTTTTGTGGTGAAGCTCAACTAACTTGCTTCCTTTAGTTGTACAGTTCCCGTAAACTTTGTGCAAATGTTTTTCATAATTCTTAGAGTCACATACATTGAAACATAAGAAATTGTTAGGTGACCGCTAAAATGGGGTTTACTGGGTGATACTACTTTTTCACGCACCCATTTTCATGATGTATAAGGCAGAAGTCAGTTTCATTGCAGGTATTCACTCTTGTAATGAGTAATATGGGTAAAAAATAAAGTCTACTCACCAGATTTGGGGAGATACTGTCTATAATGCATTGTCTGGGAGTATAGCCTCTCTGGGGGCTATTCTCAAATCCTTACTATGATAAAATGGGGGTTATTCCCCATTCCTGGTATTTCGTTTTGGCAGTATTCTAGCCAACGCAATCAATATATAGGCAACTTTTGCTAACTAGAGTTCCTTTATTTATCCTGCATTTCCTGTTCCTGTATTTTTTTGAGGCTGAAAAGTACCAGTTCCAGTTGCTGTTATGCTTTTCCCATTACGACAAAAAAAAGCAAAAAGCATCTATGACTGACTGGAGCTCTTCTTTGCCTGCTGAAATCCTTCTTATTGCTTGCAATATACACTCAGTTCATAGTGATTGGACCATATACAGTTGTGCTACATACCCTAGCAGAATTTATGATTTCCATTTTTCAGAGAATATGAATGATGACACAAAAACTTTTCTTTCACTCATGGTTAGTGGTTGGCTGAAGCCATTTATTGTCAAACAACTGTGTTTACTCTTTTTAAATCATAATCACTACACAAACTACCCAAATGACCCTGATCAAAAGTTTACATACCCTGGTGATTTGGCCTGATAACATGCACACAACTTGACACAAAAGGGTTAGAATGGCTATTAAAGGTAACCATCTTCACCTGTGATCTGTGATCTGTAATAAGTGGGTGTGGATAAAGGTCAATGACTTAAGAGCACAACTGTATATGCATGCCTTGACTCTCTCTACCTCTCTGCAATATTACCAGCATAATAGTCTAAAAGACAGACAATGTTTAGTCATTGTGGCTGATGTTTAACGGGTACTTGCTCAATTTCATACTGAATGACTTGCAAGAACAGAAACAAGTTATAATACCACACATAGTTTCATTGCATATTTTTTAATAATTATGATCATACTTATTGGTATTACAGAGACAAAGCTACTAAACTAATTATTTTTAGACATTTTATCACATGACTTTTAATTGAAATTAATCCTTCATCACCCTTAAAGGACAAGGACAGTTAAACTAAAGAAGTAGGCTAGAAATGTTGTACATTATCTTTTTGGGTTTCTGTACCAGCCCAAGGCAACCACAGCCCTTTAGCAGTAAAGATCTGTGTCTCCAAAGATGCCCCAGTAGCTCCCCATCTTCTTTTCTACTGATTCACATGCCCTGTGCTACTGTCACTTACTGAGCTTAGGGACCCACTCACAATATACAGTACACATAGAATAGAAATGTCACAATATAAGGCTGATTAGTCATTAATACAGATAATTACTACATGGCAGCACAGAAACCAGTGCAATTAGCATTACAATTTAATATTCTGCCCCATAGCATCAGCTTATATTACAAACCAACCTCATTTTCTGCTTGATAATTTGCAACAACCCCTAAGCTTAGCTTCTCAACAGCGGCTCAGAGCCCACTGAGCATGTGAGTGTCACAGACACTTTCCAAGACGGTGACCCCCTGTGACAAGTTTGAAGTCCTGGATCATCGATGTTATCAAGAAGCTGAAACTTTAGGCTTGTGCAATAAGTTCAGTATATAAAACATGGCATTTGTAGGTGTATTAATTTTTAGGGTTTAGTTCTCCTTTAAGAATCCATTTGCTTGTGTGTGGCTCTACCCAAAGGGCAGAACTAAGAACAAGCCCTATGGAACTAACATACTTGATTATAAAGCTTTTTGGAATGCTAGATATTTCCTAAATTTTTTATAGTCTTTAAAATTTTAGCTTTGATTCAAAATCCAATGGAGTTTTGTTCACATACAGCATTATCCTTCAGATCAGACCCTATCCTCTTCATTCAGACTGTTTGTACTAAAGTCATTGTCATCAAGAATTCCGTTTGTGGTGTTTATACAAATGGACTGTAGATGCGTCACTGTGTGCAAGACTTATACTGTGCATACTTACTATACTGTTTAGAGCATTAGAGTTTAGGTTACTGTTGTGTAATGGCTGTATGAGACTGTTAATAAAGCTGTGTTATACTCTACTAATTCTCGGCTATCAAAACACAACAGATTTACAACATGATTTCTCTTCTATCTCTGCAGCAGCCTGCAGCTTTTCTTCCAAACCCTGGTGAACCTACCATGCCTTTTACTGCTTGGATCCGTGTGTTTGATAATTACATTATTGCTGCTGACCAAGGGGAGATTTCTGCTGATAGAAAGCGTGCTTTACTTATTCACTGCCTGGGGGCAGAGGGACAGTGTATATTCTAAACATTACCATTACCTGATGAGACTTATGAAACTGCTCTTACTGCTATAAAGAACTTTTTTGTGCCAAGAGTAAATTTGGTTGCTGAAAGATATAAATTCTGCCAATGTGGACAGCGTAATGGTGAATTCACAGAACATTATGTAGCAGCTTTAAGAGAGCTGGTTGTTACCTGTGAGTTTGGGAATCTAACAGATGAAATGCTAAGAAACAAAATAGTGGAAAAAACAAACTCACACATTAGAGAGAGACTGCTCCTAGATCAAGATTTAACCCTTGCAAACGCTATTACAGTTGCTAGCCAAATTGAAACAGCTGTGGCAGAGGCCAAAACCCTCAGTCAGGGAACTACTGGGAATGTACAGATTGTGAATCCAGTACTGTGGCCTAATAATGCGCAGTCACAGGCAAAATACAGTGCTAAGGAAAGGGATTCACTGCAAAACCACGCAGCAAATACAAATAAAAAAACTGCTTCCACTGTGGTTCAACGCAACAAATTGCAAATTATGCTACACGTCCTGCAAAAGTGGTAGGTCAAAAGGTAGGTCATTTGGCTAAAACCTGCCGTAGTTCTGCTAAACATGTTCATGAACTCACTACTACAAATGTTACAGTATTAAGTATAGATAAAGCTGGTACATTTATTCCAGACAAGTTTATATGCACTGTCAGTGTCAGTACTGCTTCTGCTGACAAGGGACACTCCATTAACCTGATGCTTGATACAGGTTCAGCTGTTTCTATACTACCAAAGGATATTTTCTTGAAATACTTTGCAAAAGATACGCTTGGTGCACCTGCCCTGAGACTGGTCAGTTACTTAAAGGATCCAATCCCTGTGCTTGGTTGCTTGCCAGTGACTGTACAATTTGATTCAAAAACTGCAAAATGTGACTTTTACATTGTGAATAAGGGTACAGCTATACTTGGAAGGGAACTCTTTGCTTCATTAACTAATTACAATTAGTTGATTGTCTCATTACTACAGCACCAGTACCTGCCGCACAGCCTGTGTCTAAAATTTCACCACAAAGCAACACTTCACTGGGTTGTGCAGAGAACTTTGTGCACAAAGCTAAGTTGAGACCAGATGTAAAACCAGTATGCCAGAAATTGAGGCGCTTGCCCTACTCTATAAGGGAGACTGTCTCACAGGAACTAAAGAAACTGGTAGAGCAAGATGTCATTGAAAAATCAGAATCCTCTGAATGGGTTTCACCAATTGTTGTAATAATGACGAAAACTGGAGATATTCGATTATGTGTTGATCTCCGTGAACCTAATAAAGCAGTTGTCATGGATAATCATCCCTTGCCACACATAAAATAAATATTTTTAGAACTCCGAGGATTCTTTTCAACCCTGGATCTTCAGAGTGCTTATCAACAAGTATTACTGCATGAGGCAAGCAGAGATCTCACTGCATTTATCACCCATAATGGTTTGTTTCGGTTCAAGCGTGTACCTTATGGACTGGCTTCAGCACCAAGTTGTTTTCAAAGACTGATGTCTTCTATACTCCATGACATACCTGGTGTACAATGCTACTTGGATGATATCGTTGTCTACACTCCAACTATGGATCTTCATGATAAGTACCTAGAAAAGGTTCTGAATTACATTGATTCTGCAGGACTGAAACTGAACCTTTCCAAATGCCACTGCAGACAAACTCCGCTGTCATTTCTGGGTCATACAAGATGGATTACTGCCTTACCCTGACCATGTCATTGCTGTTACACAAGCACCTATTCCATCTGATTTCCAGACCCTACAAGCTTTCTAAGGTCTTACTTCTTGGTATTCTAAGTTTATTCCCAACTATGCTTCAGTTGTGGAGCCACTTAGAGCACTACTACGTGGAACTTCAAGTCTGATTTGGTCAGAATCGGCTCAACAAAGCTTTGAAACAGTGAAACTGTGGAACTGTTAATTGTGAACAGTCCAGCACTAGCTTTATTTGATCCTGCACTACCCACTATGGTTACTACAGATGCTTCAGACTATGGCATTGGTGCAGTTCTCACACAGATCCATGCTGATCATTCAGAGAAAACTGTTGCATTAGCATCCAGAACACTTACAGAGACGCAGCGTAAGTATTCAGCTGTTGAAAAAGAAGCTCCAGCATTTGTTTGGGCAACAGAAAAATGGAGAACCTACCTATGGGGTAGAGAATTTACCTTATGCACTTTAACTACACTACTTACAACAAAGGGACTGGGAAGAGCTGGAATGCGTATAGCTAGATCAGTGATCCCCAACCAGTAGCTCGCGAGCAACATGTTGCTCTCCAACCCCTTGGATGTTGCTCCCAGTGGCCTCAAAGCAGGTGCTTATTTTTGAATTACTGGCTTAGAGGCAAGTTTTAGTTGCATAAAAAACAGATGTCCTACCAAACATTCTCTCTTGTAGGCTGCCAGTCCATATAGGGGTTACCAAAAAGCCAATCAGAGCTCTTATTTGACATCCCCATGGACTTTTTCATGCTTGTGTTGCTCTCCAACTCTTTTTTAAATTTAAATGTGGCTCAAGAGCAAAAAAGGATGGGGACCTCTGAGCTAGATGGTCAGCAAGGCTACTGAATTTCAACTACAAAATGCAATACTGATACACTGGATGAGGACACAGAAGTTGTAGCACTGACTGCTTTACTATCTTCTACACAGTTACCGCTGCTGATTTTAAGCAAGCTTGCCTCACATGTCCAATCCAAGTAAAACTACGGGACATCTTACAAAGCAAATGGCCAAATGCTGAGAAGAAACTCAGTCTTGATCTCAGCCATTCCCTGATACACCATGGGAAAAACTTGCTATTGACATTGTGGGTCAATTTGCAGATGCTCCTATAAACTGTAGATTTGCTATATCTCTGATAGACTATTACAGTAAATGGCCAGAAGTTGCATTTGTTTCTCATGTAACATCAGCTACAGTAATAACATTTCTGTCTAGAGTCTTCAGCAGAGAAGGTAATCCAAAAGAGTTAATATCAGATAACGACCACAGTTTGTCTCAACTGAATTTGAAATCTTTCTGAGAGAGAGGAATATTGTGCATCTTCAGTGTATTACCCACAAGCAAATGGAGAAATGAATCGATTCAACCAAAGTCTGAAAGAAGCACTACAGACAACAAACCTTACTGGGAAATCTTGGAAAGTTTCTACATAACTACAGAGCAATGTGCCATGCAACAACCCAAGCGTCTCCAGTTGAATTATTACAAGACAGACAGATGCGCACTAAATTACATGTTGCAGACATCAAACTTCCACCAAATACTGTTCCTATAAAATCATCTACTGCTGCCATTGTCAAAAGCCAAATGCAAGGCTTATACTGACAGAAAATGTGGTGCAAGAGAAGTGCACTTTCAGCCTGGATCTTTAGTCAGAATTAAGAAACCAGGAATACTGAAACAAGAACAATCTAAATTTACTACACCACTTGAAGTAAGACGCCAGCGAGGACCATACACATATGAACTGTCTGATGGATGCATATGGAATGCAGGTCGTCTTGTTTCTGCTAGGTATGACTTTGGAGATGTTCCATTTGATGAAGGCCATTTCCCTACTCCTGATGCCAACTGCAATAGGCCTGAAGAAAGTGAACCTATAAGGCATACTGAGAGAATCAGGAAACTACCTGCATGGACCAAGGACTTTGTGATGTGAAGAATATATAATGTTGCTTTAAGATACATACTGTTTATTATATTTGTCCAAATGCTTTCCTACTATAGGGGGAATGTGGTGTTTATACAAATGGACTGTAGATGTCAGAGACTTATACTGTGCATACTTACTATACTGTTTAGAGCATTGGAGTTTAGGTTACTGTTATGTAATGGCTGCATGAGCCTGCTAATAAAACACTGTTATACCCTAATAATTCTCGGCTATCAAAACACAACACCTTTACCATCCTGTAAGTTTGTGGAGTGAGAAAAAGTTTGAGAAATCTCACATAGACAATAGCATACACATACAAACCCTTTGCAGATAGTGCCTAACTTAAAATGTAATATTGGACACCAACAAAGCAGCACTATGATGCCTTGTTACTTTTTTTTTAAATATATACCTTGGAGCAGGTCCAAGCAAAAATGCTTATTGTTTAGCAATTTCTAAATGACTCCACAAACTGACATTCACTGTTAATGAAAATGTGATTAATTTGTTATCATTTGCTAAGGGACACATTGGTGGAGGTTTTCATTCATTCAGTTCATGATATATATTGGACTAAATGCCATGTAAACTATTGGAACAAGTCCTACTGTTAAAGCATTTTAATTTTTATGGCATAAGAATGTTTCCAATATTAACACATTTTAGATTGTATATTTTGTTTACACTTATTCATATATGTGTACATATGTGCCTTTTTATATATAGATCTATGCTTTTTATGGGGAAACCAGTTAAAATCTTTATAAATCTCAGTTACTGTAATATATAATTTATTTCATTTTTTAATGTTTGGATCCTTCAAAAAGATTTGTTTCTGTTGCACACATTTTTTTTTCTACTTTCTGAGAAATGTGAACCTACATCTCCAGTAAGGATGAATGAGAAGCCTCTTCCTGCTGGAAGCCATGATTGATGTGGTACCTTTTACAAGAAGTGACAGATTAGTGTCAGATCAAACGCCCCATCCTGAGCAAATTTGCAATGGTGCTTCAAAGCTGACATTACTGAAAGTTATCCCACGCAGTTTGCTAGGTGTTGTGTGTGTCTGATTTTGTGCTTTGAACTTCCATTGCACCAGTTGATTTTGCTTTATTTCCTTGTATAATTTAACGTAAAGTATTCTACAGCTCTGACCTGTACAAGGATATCTGCTGAAATGGACTTCTTATGAATGTGACCATTTCCTCGAATGGATGTTTGAGTTACAGCATGAGTTTGCATGCTATAGTCCTGCAAACTCAAGCCAGCAAGCCAACCAGACTGATAACACGGAGGACCATAAACAGACAGCCACATTCTTTTATGGGTGGGATCAGAGGCACATGCCTAGGGCTCAACAGTGGAGGGCACTACTATTATTATTATGTATTTCTATAGCACCAACATATTTCGTAACACTGTAAAGTAAATTTGATTGTACAACTAAATCACATGAATTACATACATAGAACATATGGAATTACATACATCACAATCAATTCTGGTACAGAAGGTGAGGAAGTCCCTGTGCAGAAAGAGCTTACAATCTAAAGGGAAGGGAATTTTGCACAAGGTGTGGGAGTGGGCAAGATCAGAGTTAAGTGGGTGATAGATGTGGTATTGCATTTGGTAATTAAGAGTGAGGGTAGGCTTCTCTAAATAAGTGCGTTTAAGAGATTTTGTGAAAGCAGAAAGGTTTGGAGATAGTCGGACAGACCGTGGGAGAGAATTACAGAGGAGGGGTGCAGCCCTTGCAAAGTCTTGAATGTGAGTATGTAAGGAGGTAATGAGAGAAGAGTTGAGTAGCAGGTCAGTAGAGGAGCATAGTAAAAAGTTGAGTGAGTATATAGAGATGAGTTCAGAGATGTAGGGAGGGGCAGATTTATGAAGTGCTTTGTCAGGGTAATTATTTTGAATTTAATTGGAAGTGCAAGGATTGGCAGAATGGCATGGCAGAGGAGGAGCGATTGCTGAGGTGTATAAGCCTAGTGGCAATGTTCATTATGGACTGGTGTAAGGTACTTACCCCTGCCCTCGCGCAAGATGGCGCCTCCGTCTCCCGAACCCCTGTCTGCCGGCGTCCACGTGTGCGCGTCTCGTCACAGGCGTTGCGTCGCGGGCGTCCATGTGCGCGCGCCGCGTCACGCCATAGACGATACGTCGCGTCCAATCGTACGCGGGCGTCCGTTCGTACGCGGGCGTCCGTCCGTACGCGGGCGTCCGTACGTACGCGTGCGTCAGTACGCACGCGGGCGTCAACTTCGGCGCATGCGCAGGGGGTTTAAATAGAAGCCACTTTTTGCAGTTCTTTGCAAAGTGTTCATCGCTCCTGTGAGTCACTAAGCTGTTATTACTACGATTATTGGATTTCCTGTGTACCGACTTTGCCTGCCTTCTGGACTCTGCTGATTTCTCCTCTCCATTTGAACCTCGGATTACCCTTGACTACTCCTTTGCCTCACGATTTTGGACTTTGTTATTTCGGACTATTTCCGGCACTCCTGCCACTCCTCCACTAGGAGCAGGTCTGTTCCACCTTCAGCACCTGATCATCCTTAGTGGGAGGTGTAGGAGAGGTCAACCTTCTACAAAATCTCTTCCAAACCTACTGGTCCTGATAACTGGAGAGGTGACAGTCTCTGATGGGGAAGGCCAATTAAAAGAGAGTTACAATATTCTAGAGGTGATAGGCAGGAGTAGACATGAGCTAGGGTTAGAGCTCTGGGTTGAGATCAGAAGAGGAGAGATAGATCTGAGTATCAACAGCGTAGAGGTGGTAGTGGAAACCATACGAGCTGATTAATTTGCTGAGGGAGGAAGTATATAGGGAAAATAATAAGGGTTCCAGGACAAAGCCTTGAGGAACCCCAAAAGAAAGAGGTAGGGTAGAAGATGCTACTTCGTTGAAGGAGACAATGAAGGAACGATTGGTGAGGTAAGGAGAGAACCAGGACAGGGCTGTTTTGCGAAGGCCAATTGAATGGATGTGATGATCTACAGTATAAATTGCATCTGAGAGATCAAGCCGTATTAGTAGTGAGACTTTTTAGCTGTCAAAATGTCAATTAGCCAGTTTCAGTGGAGTGTTGTGGTTTAAAACCAGATTGTAGGGGGTCCAGCAGGTTATTGTCAGAGAGGAATTATATTATTCGGCTGTAGACTAGGCACTCAAGTAGTTTAGAGATGAAGTAGAGAAGAGGTAGCAGAGAGATAGGTCAGAGATTGTCAAGATTAGAGGGATCAAGAGAGGGTTTTTTCACAATTGGGGTGATGAGCATATTATAGTTGAGAAGGAAATAGTCCAGTTGAGAGCGAGAGATTAAATAGATGAGTTAAAGCTTTGATTAGACAAGGATTTGTATTGCAAAGAAGTTTTTATAGGAGCAAGCTCATTAAAGGCAGTGGTGAGTGTGCTATAGTAGACAAAGATAGCCACATTAGGACAAGAGATAGCTGAGATATTAGAGTGAAGAGAGTCAAAGGAAGAAGAGAGATGCAACACATCCAGAGCTTGCAAGTCATGGTAGATACATGTTTGGGGATTAACAGGGGTGAGGAGGGAGTTAGTGAGAGATAAAATGTGAGCATATTGTGGTCAGAGAGGGGAAACATTGTGTTAGTAAAATTGGTTGTTGAACAGAGTCTGGTAAATATGAGATCCAGAGTGTTACCATTGGTGTGAGAGGGGGACTCTGAGCACAAATATAAGCCTAGAGAGGATGTTAGCGAAATAAATTTAGAGATAGAAGGGCTGTTAATATTGTTAACAGGTATATTAAAGTCACCTAATATGATGGATGGTATGTTATATGAAAGAAAGTAAGTGGGTCCTCCTGAAACAGGAGAAAAGAGCCTAATGCAGTGAACCTCAAATGAGGAGAATGATAGATAAGGAAGGGCAGGTGGAAGAGCAGCGGGGAGAGAGAGAAGCGGGAGTATGAGTAAGGTGAAGGCCCCATAGGACAGGGCAGCACGTGAAGCACTAGGCACATACCTTTTTCTGCTCTCCCCCCCCCCCCCCCCCCCCCCCCACACCACAGGGCACTTCGCACTCCCCCACATGTCATCAACGCTTGTATGTGCAGGGGAGAGAGAGGTGGCTGGCCAGTTTGTCCAAGTTTCACAGCTGGTCTGGTCTAGCTCTGTGCAGTTCATACTGTCGAAACAGTAGGAATCAAGGAAACTGTTTCACTGCCCCAACGAACAAAGCACACATCAAAGTAAACTGGCAGATTCATTTTTTAGCTTGGCCATCCAACAGTATTGTAGGATAGCCTGAGGAAACAGAACCCTGAGCAGACATGCGCCAAAAGTTTGTGACTTTCTGCACATGTGCAGTAGATCCACACCGGAAGATTATTCCAACTGCGCATGCCCTGAAAACTCCGGCCAATACAGGAAGAAGACCGAAGGAAACAAGATGGCTGCTGTGAACTCCGCTGGACAGGACCTGCAAGGAGGGCTAAGTAGAAAAGTTAGGGGCATTTACCCAGGGTACCAGGTAGGCTGGGGGGAGGGGTCTGTAGTGTAGGGGGGGAAATTATGGAAATAAGGGGGTTTGTATTCTTTTTAAAACACATTTGTGGATGTGTATCATGGCTCGAACAAAGGTGGTGTCTGAGGACCTAAAACAAAAAGACATGTTGATGCCCATAAAGCTGGAAAAAGTTACAAATCTATCTCTAAAGAGTTTGGAAAATGTTAAGACATCTGTCTTTGACCTGAAACTCAAGAGACAGTGGGTCATGTAGCAAGACAATGATCCTAAACACACAAGTCGTTCTATCGAAGAATGGTTAAAGAAGAATAAAGTGAATGTTCTGGAATGACCAAGTCAAAGTCCAACTGAAATGTTGTGGAAAGACCTAAAGCAAGAGATTCATGTGAGGAAACCCACCAACATCCAAGATGTTCTGTATGGAGGAATGGGCTGAAATTTCTCAGCCGATATGCAGGACTGATCAAACATTTAGTTGCAGTTATTGTTGGACGAGGGAGTCAGACCAAATATTGAGCGAAAGTCTATACTTTTGCCATATGCAGATCTGTTATTGGATCACTTTTTTTCTCTCAATTAATACATGATCAAATATAATAATAATTTTTTACTTAATTTGTTAAACTAAGTTTTCCTCATTTACTTTTAGGACTTTTTTGAAAATCAGAAGATTTATAAAAATAGTCACAAATTTTCACGCACCCCTGTAAAGTCCTTGCCCCCAGAAGTTGCACAACAATTCACACATCTTTCCCCATATGTAATAAAATTAACTAAGTTTGCCCAGCAGCAGTAACCCATAGCAACCAATAGGATGTTTGCTGTAAGTACTACCTACTGATTGGATGCTTTAGGTTACTGCTTCTACACAAACATAGTGCCTTGTATTTTATAACCCCTTCTTATGCCTTTGCTCCCATTTCACATTTCTTATCTACACAACTGTTCATTAAAACGTTTTGATGCCACTTTATGTTACCAGTATTTTCTGAATAATTTTATAGGAATGTAATTGTGGCACAGTTTGGTAGTTCAATGTAAATTATACAAAAGCAGATTACTGGTGGGAGGTATTTTCACTTTTACTAGTTACTTTTAATAGCTGTGTGGTGGGATACACTTATTATGAGCAGTATTAGACATGTATGTGGTTTCCTGAAAAGAGATTCTCATCTTGGTTCTAAAATTTAAGAAGTCACAAGAATTGACTTCTTGTATTGTGTCCATCAAAGCTGTTGTCTACTTAGAGGAATCGTGAAAGTTTTTACTAGATTCAAGGACAGGTAAGAGATTCTCATCTTTGTTCTAAAATCTGAGAAGTCACTCAAGAAAAGTAAATGACTATTCGTTATGCGTCCATCACAGCTATTGTTAAGGAAATTCAGTTTCGTTGTCAATGGTCTTGTGAAATTTAGGTTTTACTGGATTAAAGGGCAAGTCATTTATTGGTCTTCCTGCTAATCCTGTAATATTTGCTAATCAAGGTGGCCATATGCAGGTCAAGAAAAGCTGCAGACAGACCTCATCAGCAGCTTATTGGACCATGCATGGGCATCTCTGAGGAGCACATTCAGTCAGTATGCTGCATAAAATCATCCAGATGTCAATCAGATTGGTTTAAAAATCCTACCGGGGCAAGGTCTGTATGTGCATCATTTAGATCAGTGATCCCCAACCAGTAGCTCGTGAGCAACATGTTGCTCTCCAACCCCTTGGATGTTGCTCCCAGTGGCCTCAAAGCAGGTGATTATTTTTGAATTACTGGCTTAGAGGCAAGTTTTGGTTGTATAAAAAACAGATGTCCTGCCAAACATTCTCTCCTATAGGCTGCCAGTCCATATAGGGGTTACCAAAAAGCCAATCAGAGCTCTTATTTGACATCCACATGGACTTTTTCATGCTTGTGTTGCTCTCCAACTCTTTTTTAAATTTAAATGTGGCTCACAAGCAAAAAAGGTTGGGGACCCCTGATTTAGATTATATTGGGAGCCATTTTATGGTGAGTTGTTATGGGTTATATACATACCAATAACATCATATTAACTGATGTTTTGTCTGGTTACTGGTACTTGTATTGCATGAACAATCAGTACATTAGGAAGGAGGCCATACCACGTGTGACCCATTCATGTTCTCCTCCATCCTGCACAAACCATCAGCAGTGTATGGCCACCTTAACTGTACAGATACAGGTATAGGACCTATTAACGGAAACCCATTATACAGAAAGCCCTGTATTGCGGAAAGGCCATTTCCATAGTCTCCATTATAATCAAATACAGTAATCACAAAATTTTTATAAGATTTAGTTTTTCTCTGTAATAATAAAACAGTAGCTTGTACTTAACCCAAACAGAGATAATAATTCATCCTTATTTGAAGCAAAAAACAACTTATTGGGTTTATCTAATGTTTACATGATTTTCTAGCAGACTTATGGTATGAAGACCCAATAATAGAGAGATTCCCAGGTCCTGAGCATTCTGGATAACAGGTCCCAAACCTCTACAAGATCTTTTTGCTTAAAGGGGTGGTTCACCTTCAGGTTAACTTTTAGAATGTTATAGAATGGCCAATTCTAAGCAACCTTTCAATTGGTCTTCATTATTTTTTTTTTTATAGTCTATAAATTATTTGTCTTCTTCTCCTGAATCTTTCTAGCTTTCAAAAGGGGGTCACTGACACCCTCAAAAAAGAAATCCTCTCTGAAGCTGCACATTTATAGTTATTGCTACTTTTTATTAGTCATCTTTATTTCCTGACCCTATACTTTTAATATTCCATATTCTCATTCAAATCAATGCATGGTTGCGAGGGTACATTGGACCCTAGCAACCAGATTGCTGACACTGCAAACCGGAAAGCTGCTAAATAAAAAGCGAAATAACTCAAAAACCACAAATAATAAAAAATGAAAACCAATTACAAATTGTCTCAGAATATCACTCTCTACATCATACTAAAAGTCAACAAAAAGGTGAACAACCCCTTTAAAATTGGCTCTATGGGAGATGGTCTTCCTGTTATCGTAGCTTTCTGGGTATTGGGTTTCTGGAGATCCCATACCTGTGCAATATTCTGTTGTACAGTGCTGCAATATATAAATCTAGACTTTCCTATTCAAAGTAGTTCATTCCCTTCCAGTTCCAGATCTGAACCTACAGTGTCACTGAACAAAGTATTTGTGTTTGGTTAGAACTACACAGATGTTTTCTGTGGATCTGACACGCTGTGACAAAATGCCTGCGAAAAATCGGATGGGACGGAAATAAGGTAAGAAATACATATGTCAGATGAAGTTGCAGCATTAATACGATGTGACCCTGCGTCTGCAGCTGACAGTCATGTCGTGACTGATGAACGCTGCGACTTCATCTGACATTTGTATCTCTTACCTTATTTCAGTTGCATCCGATTTGTCACAGTCGTTTTGCCGCATTGCGTTCGGATCACAGCCGAAAATGTCTGTGTAGTTCAACCCTTAAAGGAGAATTCAACCCCTTCGTTAAAAAATCCCTCCCCTGTGTAGGCCCCCTCCATCCTCCCCCCCCCCCCCCCCCCCCCCCCCCCCGGCCTACCTGTGACTTACAGGCGCATGCGCAGTAGCTTACCAGTAGATTCCTCTTTTTTTCGGAAAGTTTGTGACTTTCATACACATGCGCAGTTGCAGGAATCTGCCAGTATGGAGCTACTGCACATGCGCCCGAAAGTCGCAAAGTTTCCGATTTCTTTTTTCATTCGCCAGAAAATGCCGGTCAGTCCAAGAAGAAGAGCAATCGGGAGAAGATGGCATCTGTGAACGTGTCTGGACAGGACCTGGAAGGAGGAGTAAGTAATAAGTTAGGGGCATTTACCTGGGGGTGCAGGTAGGCTGGGGGGGATGCCTACTCAGGGGAGTAGGTTGAATTCTCCTTTAATAGTTCATCTTTCTGATCTACCCTAACTCTGAATCAGCCTCTCTGGTTTATTTGTGCCAGTGCAGTTGCCTTACAGGCTGTGAAGGATTGTGGGGTGGGGGGATAGTGGGTACTTTGCAGGGTGTGGGACAACACAACGGGTTCATTGTACCATTACTTATGGAGGAACCATGGTCCTATTAGTTGCTGAGATATAAGGGTTAGCTTATCAAAGTACAGTTGTCAAAGTTTCTGGGAGCATGAGGAATCCCTGCACTGGCTTCCACTGCCCTTCAGAATTAAATTGACCCTGACATTCATCTGCCCCTCCCTACATCTCTGAACTCATCGCTATATACTCACCCAACCGCTTACTACGCTCCTCAACTGACCTGCTGCTCAACTCTTCTCTCATTACCTCCTCACAGGCTCGCATTCAATACTTTGTAAGGGCTGCACCCCTCCTCTGGAATTCTCTCCCACGGTCTGTCCGACTTTCACCCAACCTTGCTGCTTTCAAGAATTCTCTTAAAACCCACTTATTTAGAGAAGCCTACCCTCACTGTTAACTACCCAATGCAATACCACTTACAGTACCACATCTCTCACTCACTTTACTCTGATCTTGCCCACTCCCACACCTTGTGTATCATTCCCTTCCCTTTAGATTGTAAGCTCTTTCTGCACAGAGCCTTCCTCACCTTATGTACCAGTATTTATTGTGATGTATGTGACGCCATATGTTCTATGTATGTAATTCAAGTTAATTAGTTGTATAATAACATTTACTTTACTGTGCTACGAAATATGTTGGCGCTATAGAAATACATGTTAATAATAAAATAAAAATAATAAGTGAAAAGTTTGCCAGATGCATTTATGTAAATGTTTTCAAACAAAAGGGTAATTTTCTCTTTTTAATATATGATTTCAACACAATTCTATTCTTGTGGCACATGGGTAATGTTGGCAGGGTAAGTCCATGCTAGTTTATTGTGTAGTGCCAGACCCATTTGTCAAGCACTGGAGCGCCAGGGTGTGTGAGTGTGACTCACTCTGTTCACCATCACTTTGCACAGAGTATAATTTAAAAAAATGTTTTTTCATAGTGCTAGTCAGCAGGACCACGTTCAATTTGTAAAAGAAATAGAGATGTAGTCATAATGCGTAATGACATTGTTCTGTAATAAATACGCCCTCTGATTCCTCTCTGAGGAGGGGGTTTCCCTTTAACAGTGCACCATCCTGTCTCAGCACAGAATGTGTAGATATAAAGGTGACTAGTCTAGGCTATACTCTCACTCTACCTACTAACATTGTGCCTAGAAATATATCATTCACCTAAGTTAATTTTAGCAGGTGAATGGCTAGTTCAAAACAACTTTTCATTTGGTTTTCATTCTTTTTTATAGTTTTTTCATTTATTTGCCTTCTTCTGGCTCTTTCCCACTTTCAAATGGAGGTCACCGACCCCATCTAGAACCAAAGACTACAAATGTATTATTATTGCTACTTTTTATTCAGGCCCCCTCCT
This sequence comes from Xenopus borealis, assembly GCA_024363595.1. Lineage (NCBI taxonomy): Eukaryota > Metazoa > Chordata > Amphibia > Anura > Pipidae > Xenopus > Xenopus borealis. Next base: position 74,680,835 of record CM044444.1, read on the forward strand.
TTACATAGTCCAGTCTCTTATTCAAATCCATGTATGTTTGATAGGGTAATTTGGACCCTACCAAACAGAAACTTAGCTGCTAAGTAAAAATCTAAATAATTAAAAAACCACAAATATAAAATTGAAAACTAGCTACAAATCTACTCAGACTATCACTTATACTAAGGGGCAGATTTACTATTGGTCGAATTCCACCAACCGATTTTCGGTCGAATTTTAACCATTCAAATTCGAATATCGAATTTGAAGGTTTTTAGCGAAATTCGATCGAACGAACCATCGAATAGAAAAAAAGTTGGTTAGAGAAGTTGGTTAAAGGATAATTCAACTCTGTAGGTGGTGGTCGTTAAACACTGTGCTTAAACTGTAAAAAAAACGTTTTCACAGAAGGGTGTTAAGGTGAATTAAGAGTTACTACACTATATTAATATTATTTTTTGTATTCTTTTGTCTACCCCGAGTTTTTTTAGCACTGGTTCATCCACACCAATACTTTTTGTACATCTGGAGGAGAACAGATTTTTAGAACTGGCAAAGGGGGTGAACTACAGAACCTCAGAACTGATCTTGGTTAATTTATCTTCAAAAAGTATGACTAAATACCATTTTCTATTATGAAATCAAGTTGTTTAAAGGAAAACTATACCCCGCAAATGAATTTTTGAGCAACAGATAGTTTATATCAAATCAAGTGACATATTAAAGAATCTTACCTACCTGGTATATATATTTAAGTAAATATTGCCCTTTTACATCTCTTGCCATGAACCACCATTTCATGATGGTCTGTGTGCTGCCTCAGAGATCACCTGACCAGAAATATTTCAACTTTAACTGTAACAGGAAGAAGTGTGGAAGCAAAAGACAGAACTCTGTCTGTTAATTGGTTCACGTGATCTAACTTTATAGTTTGTTTGGTATGTTTGTGTGCACCGTTGGATCCTAGGATCCCAGGAGGCTGTCCTTATTTTTTAAAATGGCTATTTTCTATTTATGATTACCCAATGGCACATGCTACTAAAAAAGTATATTATTATGAAAATGGTTTATTTACATGAAGCAGGGTTTTACATATGAGTTGTTTTATGCAATATCTTTTTATAGAGAACTACATTGTTCAGGGGGTATAGTTTTCCTTTAACAGTTCTTCTCTTTCTGCATCATTTTAAATCCTGGCAGGGATTCAACAACTTCTCCACAGCTTACAGACAGCATACAGGAACTACATAACCCACACTGCATTGCACTGTGATGTTCCTTTCCTTATAGACATCACATGTGCAGGAAATTGTGGGGTTTGGAGGATGCAGGCTAAAGACAGATGGCTGCTGTTACAAAGTTACAGTAGTCTGCCAGCTCAGCAAAGTAGTCAGACAGATCAGCAGGAGAACACGGGGTTAGGCTTAGGGAACTGTTCCAAACCATTAAAAATCATGAAAATTCTGTATATTTTTTAACTGCTGTATATTGCAAATTTGCTTGAAATTATGATTACTTTTCAAAAAACTAAAATTATATTTTGTGGAGTTCCCCTTTAAGCATGCAACCTGGGACAGGTGGTGTGAATTTCCCGTGAAATACATTAAACAGAAATTCACGTTGTAGCAAAAAATTTACGCAAAAATTGTGAAATCGGAAAGTTTCACAAACAATTTTGTGAAAATAGGGAATTTTTTGCATGAAAATTGGATATTTTCGGGAAAATCGGAAATTGGCACCCGTGTCCAAGCTGATGCTGGCGTTGAAGTCAATGGGCATCCGATTTTGACGCAAGCGACTTTTTGGACGTGTCCAAAATAATATTGACGCCTGCAAATTTTCACTGGAGATTCACGAGTTTATTTGCAGTCGGTGAAACGCGGAAATTTGCAACAAATTCGTGCCAGGTGAATTTATTTGCCCATCACTAGGAGTGTTGGTGGATATGCAGTCTCTTCTTAATGTGAAGTAGTGATGTGTGCGTCTACAAAAATTCATCCCTCACCTGACCCTAAACCAGCCAGTACCTGCATTTACAGACCCACACCTGACCCACCCATCTCAAAAGGGAGTGGGGCATATGCGTGCCTATAAATGGAGGCTGCCAGAGCCTAAATCTGGCAGAGTATGGTTGCGGGCACTGGGCAGGGTGAGCAGATGAAGAGCCCCACGAGTAATGCTCAGGAGTGCTTTCGGTAAAATTTCTAATCTGACCCACTAGTAAACCACAGGGTCCAGACACAAGACAAATACCATTCCTGCCAGTGGGGGGGGGGG